>CM019713.1:56359805-56699539 GCA_009760885.1 Achatina immaculata
TGATGTGGTCAGTATTTAGCCACATGTAGCTTCCCAGGTTTCTCTGGTGCCCTTTGTTTTAGAGGCTGGGTATTGGTACTAGACGAAAATACCTACCGATGAGACTGGAACACGGTACCACATGGTACAAATTTTAATGTTGGCAATATTAAAACAACTTTATATAGAGTAGGTTTCATGCTATTTTTAAAGATATGTTGTGCATAAGCTACACTATAGAAAAATATTTCAGATTTTTAAAGCTACTCATCTTACATCTTACATCCTTCCCGTGCCGCTAAACGTCACATAAGGCTCGCATGGTTGTTCGCCAAGTGTTCCTGTCTTCGCCGAGATTTTCAACCTCATCAAGGGATTTTATGCCTGCTAATTTGGCCTATCTTAACAATGTCCTCTTCAGAGTTTCACGTGATCTGCCTCTTTTTCTTCGGCCTATTGTGTTCCACTTGATAGATTTTTTTGGGATTCTTTGACTGTTTCTTCTAATCACGTGGCCGGCGTATATCCATCTCCTTTTCCTGATCACCCATAAGACTGGTTGTTGTTCACTCATCTGTCTTATCTCTGCATTGTTCTTGAATTCGTTCCTCTTTATACCGAGTATTTTCCTTAGGGCATTTGTTTTCAAAAGACATTTGTTGTCTATTTCTTTAGTTGTTTTCCAGCTTTTGCATGGATAAATGAGGGCGGATATTACATTTGAATAAAGCTGTTCAGCACAGCACACATATACATATATACGAGTGAGTCATAATACCCGCAGAAATAATGCAGAAGTTTGTTTTGTGTGTGTATGTGTGTGTGTTTTCCTGTTTATAATGGATGAAGATACAGAAGTCAAAAAGGGAAAGTATGGCTGTAGAGTGTGAACATTTTAAATCATTAAACCCTGCATCGTAGCCTAGAATGGTTCTTGTAATTTTATATGTGACAAACCAGAGAGTCTAAAGTTTCGCGAGATGTTTCCCAACTCGCGCACCGTAATGTCTGATTTGGGGCTGGAGAAAACTTGGCAGATTTCTGTTTACTCTCCTAACAGCCGCTGATGTTTCATAAACATTCACTAGAGCCGACTGTTAAACTTCCAGCCCAGATCTCTACACTTCATATAAAAACCAAATTTATTTTATAACCGTTTTTGTGGATCTAGACGTTCTTAACTTCATGTTTTCAAATCTTGAATTTGTTGACTGCACAACAGCAAAAAATGGCAAAATTTAATAAAAAAGCAATAGTGTTTAATAAATTTAAAAAAAGATGATGCTTGTTTGTATTTCTGAAAACTTAGAAAGAAAACTAGAATCTTCTTTCCTGCGTCTCGAATCACAAAATTCTAGTTTGTTTTAGAATCTCAATCTCTTCTTCATCACATCTTGTAAATCCCCGAGATTTCCATCACATCTGGCAAGATTTAACAAAGACTTTCCTGCAAAGTTCTGAACATCACTGTACTTCAACAATACTTGGACAGGAAACTACCAAAATATTTGTCTGAAGTTCTTGAATCTATAGAGTTTATCTTATTTTACAACAAATGGACAAGAAACTATAGAGTTTAATTTGTTCTACAAGACATCGACGAAAAGCTGTAGAGTTTACATTGTTCTACATGACAAGGAAACTAATATGTAGAGTGTATCTTGTTGTGCAATAACGGACAGGAATCTGTAGAGTTTATATTGTTCTGCGACACATAGACAAGAATATGTAGAGTTTTTATTGTTCCACAACACATAGATAAGAATATGTAGAGTTTATTTTGTTCTACAACACAGACAGGAATCTGTAGAGTTTATATTATTCTACAACACATAGACAAGAATATGTAGAGTTTATTTTGTTCTACAACACAGACAGGAATCTGTAGAGTTTATATTATTCTACAACACATAGACAAGAATATGTAGAGTTTATTTTTATTCTACAACACAGACAGGAATCTGTAGTTTATCTTGTTTTACAACAATGGACAGAAATCTATAGAGTTCATCTTGTTCTACAACCACGAGAAGGAATCTGTAGAGTTTATCTTGTTCTACAACAAGGGACAAGCGTCTATAGAGTTTATCTTGTTCTACAACAACGGGCAGGAATCTTTAGAGCTTTTATTCTACAATAATGGACAGGAATCTGTAGAGGTTATCATGTTCTACAACATATGAACATGAATCTGTAGAGTTTATCTGACGTGCTCGTGATTTTTTTTTTTTTTGTGGGTATAGTTTTACCCGTGATCTGCTACTTTTCGATTCGGCCTTAAATATAGATACCCTACATAATTATATGAAGGAAAAGAGCCCTTAAGGTTGCCTGTTAATGTTTGCCTGTTAAGTAATTCATTCCAAATTTCACTGCACACTCATGTCTATCTATGAGTGAAAGGAAAATGGGATATCGCACCAAGTTAAGTCCTAGGACACAGAACGTTACGTTAAAAAGGAATGTTTCTTTCACATTAGTATTCCCCAAAAAGAGACATGGAGAAGAATACCAGAAAGGATGCTGAGCAATAGAGGGCTCACTTGGGCAAGAGCAGAAAAAAAAAAGGCAAAGGACAGGCATCTGTGGAAAACCCTTGCGGAACCCCCATGTGCCCTGGGCACTTAAGGTTCACACACACACACACACACACACACACACACACACACACGCGCGCGCGCGCGCGCGCACACACACACACAGAGTACTCCCCAGTCTAATGGTGCGACAGTTCCCTCCTGTTCTCGTATCCACGGTCATTTGCATGTTCTTTGCAGGACTTTGCCTCCCTAACAGCTCTCCTGTAGGGCTCTCGGCTGTAAGCAAGATGGCCCTGCTGCTTGCTGCGAGGGGTGAGGGTATCTCTGTAAAGGGCCGTATTATGTCATGATGACATCTAGAGATTAACGTTCATATATTCCTTGATCTTACTCTTCTTCAATCTCCCTGGAACTGCGAGTTGGTATTCTTTGGAGCCGAAGTTGTGAAGATGTTGAGCCACAGCATCGCGTCGGCTTGGGACGGGTTATGGCTGCTAATTTTTAAGTCGCTGAGCGGAGCTAAAGAGCAGAGGGCGTGCAATACTTCTTTAGCAGATCCATCACCATGTAGACCATGACGACCTCTGCCTCGTTAGTCTGGTTGAGTCTGGCTGATTTTTTTTTTTTGGGGGGGGGGGGTGGGGTACCAAAGGAGGTAGGACAAGCTCTTGATCGGCTGTGGTTGGCCAACTCTGAAACTAACATGGTTGCTATGGGTCACCGAGTGCTCAGAGTTAACAACTGAATATTCAGAGAGATCACAGACGCCAACCTGGTCACGGAAACTCTTCTTTCAAAGACAACAATCACTGTTCCCCCTACCCACGGATATGACCCTCGGGGCATTGCTTATGCTGGGTTAAGAAACTCTTTTCCTCTACAGACTGTACATCACCTCTATTCCTACACCACTGACAAACACTGCATTACTATCACTGCTATTCCCTTTACTGGAAACATGATATCTTATCCGGGTATAGTTCACACGCAATGATACTTATATCATTTCTCCAATAAAGGCATCTCTGCGCACAACGCTTATAGTAACGTAACAGAGCACACTTTTCTTGTTGGATTAGACCTCGAAATAATCGTAGACAAAGCACTTTTATGGGGTCCTAGATAGCGCAGTTCGTTAGTGCGCTATTCTCTCGTGGCTAGACGGCTTCTCGTCCTACCAGGGTCCGTGGTTCGAATCCCAGGTAATTCTCTGGTGATTTTTTCTTTCTCTCGTGTCTAAATGTGCCTTGTCTACGATCTTTTCGAGGTCTAATCCTACAAAACTTTACGGTACGAAAGCCTCGTTGTTTCCTATTTTTAGAAAAAAAATTGTTCCTGAAGCGCTTATAGTAAGAGTGCTGCTTTTCATCTGTGTTTAAATTCTACCCAAATATCGTACTCAGTGTTAATTCGCTTAGAGGTGCATGGTCTACCAACACTATCAGATTACTTCTCAGCCCTTTCTTTCTTCCGTAGTCGCTAGTAGTCTTTGTTAGCTCCCCTGTCTGGACATCCGTAGCAAGTAGTCCCTGTTAGCTCCCCTGTCTGGACATCCGTAGCAAGTAGTCTTTGTTAGCTCCCCTGTCTGGACATCCGTAGCAAGTAGTCTTTGTTAGCTCCCCTGTCCGGACATCCGTAGCAAGTAGTCTTTGTTAGCTCCCCTGCCTGGACATCCGTAGCAAGCAGTCTTTGTTAGCTCCCCTGCCTGGACATCCGTAGCAAGCAGTCTCTGTTACAACCTCTCAGTGTTCTCTGATCTTCTCAACCGTCTTCTGTCAACACCTCCCCATATTGTCTTCTCCCTTTTTTTAAAAAAAAATCACCTGGGCATCAGTGACACGGTTCTCACTGACCAACCAGATGGTTAACATTGATAAGCTTGTTGTGAGACTGGCTGGCGAGGATGTGACTAGAACTAACCTGATGACATAGTTGGGAGTGAGGTTTGATCGCAGTCACGTTTCAATGAACATGTTGATCACGTGATAACAAAAGCTCGCAAAGGTTTATCAGCAGTGAAGGTCATGGCGGCTGCCAACATTGAGCAGAGGCTTCTAATACTTCTGTACCAGGGGCTGGTCCTTGCACCCGTCGAGTACGCCCGAGACATCCTCACTGTTAGCCCTGCTCAGATCGAAAAACTCGAGAAGGTGCAAAATGAAGCCGTGCGAATTATCTTGGGGTGTACGAGAGACACTTCCTGTGTAGCAATGAGACAACTCCTTGATCTTCCAACCGTGGATCACAGGATCAGGATCTGGAGGGCGCGTGCTTATCTCAAGATAAATGCAGACAAAGAGCACATACTGCACCAATGGCTCCTCAGAGAAAAGGCTGACAGGATAAAGAAAATCACGGATGGGCCGTGTAGAAGATGTCATCAAGCAGGTGTGTAAACCCAACAACATCAACTCCAGCGAGGAATGGGCACCTGTGCCTCCAGCGTTCAGGGGCAGCTTCTCTTGCATTGTCAGGCTTGACAAGAGAAGCAGGGAGCAGAATCCACTTGCCGTGAATGCTAAGGACCACCTCCTCATCAGTGAAAGCTCCAATAAGGCAGATGCTGTTATTTACACAGATGGGCCCATTGTACGACATCAGAGGAGTGCATAGGCATTCACAGCACTTTCGGCGGGCAGAACAAACCAAGAAGCCAGCGGCGCCTTCGCTATGACCACAAGCAGCATGACAATGGAGGTGATGGCAGTAACGAAAGCATTCGTCTGGCTGGAGTCACAAGACCACGCCCATGTCTGCATTCTAAGTGATTCAATGAGTATGATCCGGAAGGTCGAGGCAGGTTCTGTACGCAGGCAGTGGCTTGAGTCACTGCTGAAATCGACGATTCGCAGAGTCACCTTCATATATGTTCCTGGTTATGCGGGCATCCAGGGAAATGAGAGAGCTGATAGGCTGCCTGGCTCTGCCGTCATCGCAGATGGACAACCGCTGGATCGAGCTGATATTGTTAACGCGCTCAGAGAGATAGTGTAGATGGAGAACTTCGAGGGCAGTGAATCTACGTCGCTGCTTAGACAGGTGGGAATACAGATCGGCATGGCCAGAAACAAGAGACATACTGGACATGCGAGACGAATGGCCAACCAACACAGGACAGAAAGACCTACAAGAATATACAAGACAGATTTACAAAGGCATATATGCAAGACATAAAAAGTCTGTTGACTTTCTGAAAGTGCAGGATAAATCTAGAATGAACTTTGTTAGGCAAACAACATATAAATCTTGAAAAGTCATTGTATGTATATAGTAACAAGGCAAGGAGGGAAACGACATGATCAGCCAAATGTCCCAATTATCGAAAAGAACAAGCAGAAGATGAAAGAAAGAAAGAAAGAAAGGAAGAAAGAAGAAGAAAAGGAGGAGAAAGAGAGTAGTAGTAGTAGTAGTAGTAGTAGTAGTAGTAGTTAGTAGCAGAAGTAGTAGTAGTAGGAGTCCAGATCATCGTGTTATAAAGCGCATGAGGTAACAGTGTTAGAACAGTTTCCTAAGAGAATGAGAGAAGTTACTTTCAGCTACAATGTTAGCTGCTGTATGGTTGCTGTACAATTGCTGCTTCCCTCTCTCTCTCTCTCTCTCTCTGAACCTTAAGTGCCCAGGGCACATGGGGCTTCCGCAAAGGGTTTTCTGCTCTTGCCCAAGTGAGCCCTCTATTGCTCAACATCATCTCTGTTGTTCTTCTCCATGTCTCTTTTGGTCTACCCTTACTTCTGTTCCCCTATGGTGCCCATCTTAGTGCCATTTTTTGGTAGTGAGTTGTCAGTCATTCGGAGCACATGTCCCAACCATCGCCAGCGTCTTTCCTCAATAATTGTTGCCAGTGGCTTCTCTAGTGTTGAGATATCCCATCATAGAAGTTCCGACATACAGTACTTGGGCAGCGTATGTTAAAACTGAACAACTTGACACAAACGTCACAGAATAAAAGATAAAATACTTACCTTTAGGCTTGTTCTCCTTCTTGTCTATATCCGGGGACATGCATGAGGTACCTCCCTGAGGCGACATAGGCCCCGCCCCACATAGCGCATGGTAGCCGACGCTGGCAGCGTCGTATTGTGTTCTCTGTTGTGGGGGTATCAAAGGCGGAGACGGGTAGGCCGGATGGGGTGAATGGTGAGAAGAATGTGACCCATGCATTCCGACCCCGACACCCATGGCCGTGGGTGTGACCGCCTGATGGAGGGAGGAGCCGTAGTCTTTGCCTGTGACCATATTTGGCGACATTGAGAAATAATGTGACGACGCTCTGTGATGGCCTAAAGCCCCGCCCATTTGTCTCTCTAGCGAGTTGGTCGACAACCCGTGAGAATGGTACAATAAATTCCAGTCTGCAGCTGAATATGGTGAGTAACCTAGCGGCCCCGCGGGCCCGTGGGCCATGCCTACACCAGCACTCTGCATGCAGTCACTGAAGGGGGTCGCACGAGGTAGAAACCTGCCCATCCCGTAGTTACACGATCCCGGGCTGAAGTTCATGTTGGGCCGCGTGGAACAGCTAACTCTTTCCATACTCTCCATTGTTTTCAGGTGTTAAGTCTATTTATAAATTAACGCAGACCACGTACCCACACTGTTTTAACGCATATTGACCATATATGGTAAATGTGACATAACCGGGTTCGAATTCTCGAAGTGTTCTGAAGTTTTTTAAATAAATTATTATCGTTACACAAGTCACTTCTTTATGGAACTAAAATTTCTAATTTTTCTTTTTAATTGAATTAAAGTTTCTATAGCAAAATGTGAATAGTCTTAGCTCTGGTGTTGGATATGAATTTTGGCATTTAGCTCTTATATATATTTATATGTGTAGGATTTCAACTAATAAACAAAATATATATTCGGGGTTTAGATTCAGTTATAAGAATTTCAATATATAAATTCTAACTAAGCATATATTCTTAAAAGCTGTGTGAAATTTGCAAAAACATTTCAGAAGAAAATAGATTCGATTTCAGGATTTTGCTTCAGTTCATGGTTTTGATTGTACGATGAAAAGGATTCAGGGTTTTGCGTCAGTTCATGATTTTGTCTGCACGACGAAAAGAATTCAGGGTTTTGCGTGCAATGTTTTTTTCAGGGCTTACAACAGTACATTGTGTCAGAGTTTACCTCAAAATATACACATGTACTTTTAGGTCAAAATATACGCCGGTACTGTACTTTTTGCTACAAATCTCAGCTTAAGTAACACAGGTGTGTGTGTACATTTCTCCAAACACCAGGTAACTTAATTTAAATAACCAGGAAAAAGACTGGAAAGCTAATACCTAGTTTGTTTGTGCTTCAGCACTGACAAGAATTAGTATAGATTTATCGTTTACTTATCTTTCTCCTGTCTTTGAACTTTTATAAATGATCACTCACTTTACGAAAGTGAAGTTCTTGGTCAAAAATCGTCACATAAAACTTGTCAAGCTGGTATCTTTGTTCTGTAAGAATAAACGCGAATATTTTTTGTTTTTGTTTTTAACAAGTAAAGATAAACATGGCTTCCTTAGATACTTGCAGGAGATATATAAATATAAAGGGGGGGGGGGTGTTAAACATCTAACACAGCACGTGAGCAATTCCCAGTCTTTAAAATCTGTTGAAGATACTGTAGGGCGAGTTGGCTACTTGCTGGCTGTCATGATGTACTTCTGTTCCAGACCAGGGGTCCGAGACGCAGAATTTACCTGCATGATTCAGTTCCCCCTGCTTACAACAGAGTTACATATCCTTTGGGTCTTCTGGTCCGGACAAATCTTGACTGGTCTCTCCTTCACTACCTACAAATGACAGAAGAAAATAAAGGGTCTAATTATACATGTGTGGCAAATATAAGAAACGAAACGTGATACCTTCCTAAGACCTTATGAAATGTAATATTTTCCTAGGACCTTGTGAAATGTAATATTTTCATAAGATCTTATGAAATGTAATATTTTCCTAAGACCTAATGAAATGTAATATTTTCCTAAGACTTTATGAAATGTAATATTTTCCTAGGACCTTGTGAAATGTAATATTTTCATAAGATCTTATGAAATGTGATATTTTCCTAAGACCTAATGAAATGTAATATTTTCCTAAGACTTTATGAAATGTAATATTTTCCTAGGACCTTGTGAAATGTAATATTTTCATAAGATCTTATGAAAAATGTAATACTTTCCTAAGACCTTATGAAATGTAATATTTTCCTAGGACTTTGTGAAATGTAATATTTTACTAGGATCTTATGAAATGTAATATTTTCCTAGGACCTTGTGAAATGTAATATTTTCCTAAGATCTTATGAAATGTAATATTTTCATAAGATATTACGAAATGTAATATTTTCCTAAGACCTTATGAAATGTAATATGTTCCTAAGATGTGGTTAAAAAGTAATGTATTCCTAAGATCTGATAAAATGTAATATATTTGTAAGACCTGAAATACAATATTGTCCTAAAACATCACGAAATCTTATGGGTTTTTTTTTCTTTTTTGTTTAGTTGTTGCACATGTGATAAATTTCTACAGAACGTCTCTACTTATCTCTGTGCTATTTTTCGTAACCTCATACTTAATTGGATTTTTACATAACTCTGAGATAACTCTGGATTTGCTGGAGATAATGGAAGTCCAGGTCCGTCTGTATATCGTACTGTATGGGATAATTTTTCTTTTAAACGAAGCGAAGTAAAACTTAGAATGAATGCGAAATGTACGAAACAATACTGCTTATATATGCTGTATGCAATCAGAGAATACCAAAAGAAGCTATCAAGTGGAGCAGAACAGGCCGAAAAAAATAGGTCGACCACGTGAAACTTTAAAGAGGACATTGTTAGGAGAAGCCAGTTTAGTGGGCATAAAATCCCTTGATGAAGTTGAAAGATTCGCAGAGAACAGGAAAACTTGGCAAACAACTATGCGAGCCCTATGTGACGTTTAACGGCACAGGAATGATGTAAGATGTAAGATACTGTATGTTGTCTGTTTCATATAGATACTAATAAAGGTATGCTTTATATGTAATACAACATTTTTAAGTACTATAGCTCAGACCTGCAACATGTAATGTAGTTGAGGCTTACAGCATAACATATAGCTGAGACTTACAGCATATAACATAGTTCAGGCTTACAGCATATAACATTAGCTGAGACCTACAACATGTAACATTAGCTGAAGCCTACAACATGTAACATTAGCTGAGACCTACAACATGTAACATTAGCTGAGACCTACAACATATAACATTAGCTGAGACCTGCAGCATTTGCTACTGTTACGATGTTTCCAAGCCTTCCCATTTTCAAGTATGTCCGATGAAAGATGAATGTCGTTTTCTTACGAATTTAAGTTTGTTTATTCGTTTCTTTTTAAATTTAAATTAACATTCTTAACCTTTCTCTAAGAAACCACATCCCTGTTGATCTTTGAATGATCTGTTGACTGTTTAAGACTCACTTTTATTGAGTAGGAAAGGCTCAGTTTAGGACCCTTTTTCTGATATTAAAGGGCAGAAATGCTCTGCACAAGGTGTTTCTCATGTGTTTGAAATTTGCCTCCTTAACAGCTCTCCTGTAGGCCTCTCGGTTCTAAGCAAGACGTCCTGCTGCTGATTCGTCCATTCTCAGATCATCAACGATGTCTTGCAGCCACCTTCGCCTTGGTCTTCCTCTCTGTACCCTTCCAAGACTGTCTTCTCTAAATTCTCATGACGTTTAATAAGTCCAGAATATTTAAGTTTTCTCTGTTTAATTTAATTTTCCTTACTAGCCAACCTTCTTCAATATTAAGTTATTGTAGTATGGGTATATTGGTCTTTTTGGTGTTGTTACAGAAATACTTAAAAAAGAATAATAATAATAATAATCACGAGAGAAAATATTTATTCTAGCACAAAATAATTTAAGGTATTCAGAAATGAGGGGCCGGCTAGCGTAGTGGTTAGAGCACTCGTCTAGCAACCAAATGGTCGAGGGTTCGAATCCCCAGCTGAGCGGGATTTTTTTCCGACCAATACGGCCCTGAGGTCGACCCAGCCTCGTAAAATGGGTACCAGAGAAAATCTGGGAAGTAAAGGCAGCGAGGAAAGGAACTGGTCACCCTACCTCATAGGCTGATGACCCAGCATAACGCTTCACCCCCTACGGCATTTGAAATGCTATGGGACTATCTTTACTTTTTTTACTTATTCAGAAATGTGTTTATAGCTAAGCGTATAACTGTTAGTAAAATATTAATGAACACATAATCAGCAATGTTATTTTATACAAATGACTGTAAAGTCAGAAACGCGTGCAATAAAAAAATCCGTGGTAGAGAGAAGTATAGAACAGTAGCTCACTGACTATATAACTAGGTCTATAAGTCGTTCTGATACTCGTACGTTCTACTTTCAGAAATTGTTATAATCAGTGCTAACTGCCTGGTAAACTAAAGCTAATTTTTGACGTTTAGGGAGAGCATAAACTGAACTTTAGTTTCATCACCCTTTATCTTAATGTAAAGAAAACTAAACTGATGACAACTAAACAAAGGAAGCTGAAATATCCATCAATGAGGAAGAATTGGAAGAAGAGGAGGGTTCTGAATGTCTTGGATAACTTCTAACTAATAATGGAGATACAATGAGAGAAATTAAAACGAGGACATCTATCGCTCTTCAGAAAGTAAAACAACTAAAGAAGCTAAGGAGAGGAGCAGACATAACTACAAAAATAAGATTTTAAAGGGCGTGCTTCTTTCCCATCGCAACATATGCCTGTGAGACCTGGACACTTAACAAAACAGCTGAGAAACACATAAATGCCTTTGATTGTAAATGCTACAGAATAGTTCTTCAAATATCATGGACACATAAAAAAATCCATACTTATCTTCTTATATCTTATATCTTATATCCTTCCCGTGCCGTTAAACGTCACATAGGGCTCGCAAAGTAGTTCGCCAATTTTTCCTATCTTCGGCGAGTCTACAAGAACTTAATATTGAAGAAGGCTGGCTAGTAAAGAGGACTAAACAAAGAAAACTTAAATATTTTGGACATATTAAACTTCATGATAATTTAGAGAAGAGAGTCTTGGAAGGGCACATCTTACATCCTTCCCGTGCCGTTAAACGTCACATAGGGCTCGCATCGTAGTTTGACAAGTTTTCCTGTTCTCAGCGAATCTTTCAACCTCATCAAGGGATTTTATGTCCACTAAACTTCCTTCTCTTAATAATGTCCTCTTTAGAGTTTCACATGGTCGACTTCTTTTTCATCGGCCTGTTGTGCTCCACTTGATAGCTTGTTTTGGTATTCTCTGATTGTTACTTCTCATCACATGGCCTACATATGTCCATCATCTTTTTCTGATCACCAGTGAGACAGGTTGTTGTTTGTTCATCTGTCTTATCTCTGCATTGTTCTTGAATTCGTTGCACTTTATACCAGTTATTTTCCTTAGGCATTTGTTTTCAAAAGAGTCTAATTTCTTTTCTATTTCTTTAGTTTATCTCCAGCTTTCGCATGCATAAATGAGGGTGGATATCACATTTGAATTGAATAATCTTAGCTTGATTTTTGTGCTTGTAACTTTTGAATTCCATATGTTCTCAAGATTCTTGAAGGACAATGCCACTTTTGCAGGAAGGGTACATAATGATAAAAAAAAGAAGGGAAGACCAAGGCGAAGAAGGCTGCAGGACATCGTTAATGATATGCGAATGGATGCATCAGCAGCATGGCGTCTTGCTTACAACCGAGAGGCCTACAGGAGAGCTGTTAGGGAGGCAAAGTTCCGCAAGGAACATGCAACTGGCCGACTGACTGACATATAACAAATACTACTAAAATAAGATCAACACTACATATAATAGTTACTACAGAAATAAGATGTCAACTACATACAACAATATGTGCTGAAATAAGACTTCCAATACCTACTGATTATGCCAATATGGCAAAAATTTTAGACATAATAATTTTTATGTATGGGTTCTCTGAGACTGGAACGAAGGGTTCCTTCGTTTTTAAAAAAAAAAAGGAAATAAACTAGGGGTAAGGCTTGGTTTGGCGAAATTAGGGGATAAAACTGTGTGGCGAAATTAGAGGATAAAACTGTGTGGCGAAATTAGGGGATAAAACTGTGTGGCGAAATTAGGGATAAAACTGTGTGGCAAAATTAGGAGTAAAAGTTTGTGGCGAAATTAGGGATAAAACTGTGTGGCGAAATTAGGGGTAAAACTTTGTGGCGAAATTAGGGATAAAACTATGTGGCGAAATTAGGGGTAAAACTCAATGTGGCGAAATTGGGGGTAAAAATCAGTGTAGCGAAATTAGGGGTAAAACTCAGTGTGGCGAAATTAGGGATAAAACTGTGTGGCGAAATTAGGGGTAAAACTCAATGTGGCGAAACTAGGGGTAAAACTTGGTGTGCAGAAGTAAGGGCAAGTTGGCGAAGTTAGGGGTAAAACTTTGTGTGATAAAGTTAGGGGTAAAATTTGGTGTGCCGAAGTTAGGGGTGTAAAAGTTGTTGCGGTGAAGTTTTGAGGTAAAACTAGATGTAGCAAAACAAGAAGAGAAAGTTAAAATCACCAGAAAGATGGTCAAAAAGCAGTTCAGGGTGTTTATCAATCGCAGTGTGTTGATGGTGATACGGAAGGGCTGATAACAGTTCTAATTAAGCGTCCAGAATTGACGATAACGATTCTTTCAAACTAATGAATAAACTACCTGCACATATAACGGGAAAATTGTTGAGAAAAACTTGTATATATATATATATATATATATATATATATATATATATCACCAAAACCATAGAAAACAAGTTGAATTCTTTCTTGACTAAATGTTTACGAAGAATTAGAAAAATATTTTGGCCAAACACCGTAAGAAAAAACATCTTATTGGCAGAAATGCAGATGAAGCAACTGACAGAAATTATTGAGGAAAGACGCTGGCGATGGTTGGGACATGTGCTCCGAATGACTGACCACTCACTACTAAAAAGTAGCATTAAGATGGACACCACAGGGGAACAGAAGTAAGGATAGACCAAAAGAGACATGGAGAAGAACAACAGAAAGGATGTTGAGCAATAGAGGGCTCACCTGGGCAAGAGCAGAAAAAAAAAGGCAAAGGACAGGCTTGTGTGGAAAACCCTTGCGGAAGCCCCCATGTACCCTGGGCACTTAAGGTTCAGATATATATATATATATATATATATATATATATATATATATATATATATATATTGACAGAGATGAAATAGGAAAATACAGTATAAATGTAGTATATTACTATAGACGCGATTTGTGTGAATTCGATTCTCATTCCATGTTTTTTTAAATATCTTCCACGTGAATCGTCTACACTTCTCTAAAGTTCGACATTTCAACACAAAGACGCGAATATGCAGGGTTACCACATTCAAAACAAAACCATATCACACCTGCGATACTTCATGGTATTTGGTAGATGACATTTCGTGAAAAATACAAATATATTTCAGTTAGTACAAGAAAAACTATAGATATATGTATATATATATGTATAATCAATGACAGAACAAGAATGCTATGATATGCAGACGATATAGGTATTATAGGAGAAATTTAGCAAGAGACCACAGAAGTCTTCAAACTTCTGAAGAAAAATTGGTGATAAAGATAAATTATGAGAAAACTGAATACATGAGAATAGCAGGGCAGAAAAATGACAAATAAGAATATCAGATCCAAATAGAAGGTATAAGGACTTATCTTATATATTATATCCTTCACGTGCCGTTAAACGAGGGCTCGCAAGGTAGTTCGCCAATTTTTCCTGTTTTCGGTGAGTCTTTCAATCTCATCAAGGGATTTTATGCCTATTAATTTGTCCTCTCTTAACAATGTCCTATTCAGAGAAACAGTCAGAGTATAAGGACTCTTAGAATAGAAATGTGCTTTATTAGAAGAATGTTGCGTATCCCATGGACAGCAAAAATAACTAATGGAGAATGTATGAGAAGAGCTGGAGAGACAAAAAAATCTTGTTAAAAAAATAAGAGAGACAATGTACTTTCATAGGACATGCAATGAGAAGAGGGGGCATTGAAAATATTATAACAACAGGAAAAATAGAAGGAAGAAGAGCCAGGGGAAGACCAAGAGAAATGATACTGGACAGTCTGATGAGATGGTGTGAGAGGAGATTATCAACTGAGCTTGCATGAAGGATCGTGTACTCTGGAGAAGCATAATAGCCAACGCCAGTTGGCACCGCACCTCATGATGATGATGATGATATATATCAGGAAAACTTGGCGAACTAGCATGTGAGACATATGTGACCTTTAACGACACAAGAAAGATATAATATATATATATATATATATATATATATATTCATACATACATACACACATACATACATACATACGTACATACATTCATACATACATACATACATGCATACATAATGTGACATGAAGCCTTCTAATACTATTTTTCTAATATAACATCATGATAACTTGGATGTTTGTGAAATTATCTCTACAAACAATGTAAGCGTCACGTTTTGTTTATCATTTCTGTTTCGTTACAGCAAGAATACCATATTTAGCTCCGTCAAGTTTAGCTCCTTCACATGTAACTACGTCACTTTTATGTTATACAAATCCGTAAATCCGAGTCCGTGACACATGTCACATCAATATTAACAAGCAAACAAAATTAACACTAATAGCTGTCTACACTTTAGAAGAATTATTTTAAAGAAGTTAAATGTTAAGTGTTTATGGAGCTTACTATACGTTGTCTGTCTGAACAGTTTTCCTCAAGAACACCCCCCCCCCCTCCCTTTCCCCATACTGATAGAGCGCCACTGTAACATAAATAAACCATTCCTTTGTTCGCAAAGATCCACTTCTTTGTGCTTAAATCTTCCGTTTGTAAGTTTGTCCACTTCTTTATCTCCTTTGTGATAGCAAATCTGTGACTTGTACAGCTCTGTTGCAGCTTACATCTTCCTGTGAGAACATCACGTCATTTAACTTACCACTACATGACAAGATAATACTGAAATAATTATTTTCAAACAGTAAAATTTCCACGCCATTTTGGAAAGAACGAATGTTGATCTTTAGCGTTAGCGATATCTCTGAGCGTAACTAACGAAAAGCAACAAATTACTATGTTATAATGCCTCTGGCGAAGTTTCATTTGACTACAGTAACAATAACTGCTAACACTGGCGCTGCTAAATTAGTACTTGCAGTAAGAACTAAAGTTATTGATACTGTTAAATTATTACTTTGCAGTAAGAACTAAAGTTATTGATACTGTTAAATTATTACTTGCAGTAAGAACTAAAGTTATTGATACTGTTAAATTATTACTTGCAGTAAGAACTAAAGTTATTGATACTGTTAAATTATTACTTGCAGTAAGAACTAATCTATTGATACTGTTAAATTATTACTGGACTAAGACTAATCAACTGATACTGTTAAACTATTACCTGCAGTAAAAACTAATTTACTGATACTGTTAAATTATTACTTGGAGTGAGAACTAATCCACTGATACTTGGAGTGAGAACTAATCCACAGATACTGTTAAATTATTACTTCCAGTAAGAACTAATTTACCGATACTATTAAATTATTACTTAGAGTAAGAACTAAATTACTGAGGCTTTTAAATTGTTACTTACAGTAAGAGCTAAGTTACTGATACTGTTAAATTATCACTTGGAGTAAGAGCTAATTTACTGATACTGTTAAATTATTACTCTGGAGTAAGAACTAATTTGACACAGATCAATAACTGTTCTAAATGAAAGGCGGCCACAGACACGCGATGATGTTCTTCTACGTGTAAGGTGTAGACAAGCTCACTAGATACTCACACAACGCAAATCACATTAAGACCAGCTGTAATTAAAACTCCATTCGAGCCGTGATCTGTTTTCATAATGAGCTACTGTTGGCTCTGTCATCTATTTTCATGAGCGACCGCTGGCTCTGTGATCTATTTTCATATGAGTGACTGTTTGGCTCTGACGTTAGCTGAATGTACTCTCACCTCTAGCAACTACGATCAAAAGACATTTGAACGCAAATTCAGCTTTCCTCGTTGGCGGACCAAAAATTTCAAGAAGTCAAAGGGCGTATCCCACCCCCCTTTTTCTTATAGGCTCCGCCCTGTAAGATGTATGACGTGGTTAAAAAAGAGGCTGACTTGGTGAAACAGGTTAGCGAATGTGAACATATATTTAGAGTAAGGAGGGAAACATATGCAAAGCGAGGCTTGAAAAAAAGCTATTGGGTGAAACGTAATGTTCTTGAAGCTCGAGAATTTAGGAAAAGGAGGCGGAGTTTCAGTGTAGATTGACAAGCATAGCTGCACGCCTGTGATTGGAAGATAAGCGGGGAGTAGGCAAAAAGGGCGAGGGCATCCACCAAGTGCACATGCCTCCCACTGGGAATAGAGATTGATCTATAATTCTGTTTCCGAAAAGGGGAGTTAACCACGCGAGGGGGAAAACAGCCTGAAATTGTAGTTTCCTTCCCAGAAAGGGGAGATCAACATCCGGGAGGAAGTACCCAACTGTATCAGCCTTTTGTGAACTCGCTAACAGGGATAAATATGAGAAGGGCCCTCTTTGCACATTTCCAGCCTGTCCATTTATTATGACTGGGATTGGGTTCATGATATCTGAAATTTGTTAGCCAAATCGTTCTTGCCTGAGCAAGAAAATATAAGAAAATATGCTATATGTTTTTATATGTTATTTTGATAATCTAACACAATGTATGATTGAGAACTAGGCTTTATTATGTGTTTCTTTGCCTAGTCTTGTCTTGTGCTATCACCCTGTAACTGCGAGTTGGTGTTATTTGCAGCCGATGATATAGAGATGTTGAGGCACAGCATCGCATCGGCGTGGGAGTTGGTTATGGCGGCTATTTTTTCAGTCCCGGAGTACAGCTAAAAAGCAGGAGGTGTGCATTGCTTCTTTAACAAACTCCACCACCATGTGGACTATGGCGATCCCTGTCCCGTTAGCCAGGTTATGCCTGTTACTAGGGGTACCAACGGAGAGGTGGGACAGGGTCTTGGTCAGCTATGGTGCGCTAACCCTGATGCTAGCATATCAGTTATGGATGGCTGATTGCCTAATCGAACAGCGTCTATTACGTCTTTGGAGCTGAGAAGTTGTAAGCAGGTATGCATGACCGTGTCTTCACATCCTCTGATGATCAGACAGTAGCTCGTCTTACTGATTCCCAAGTTCCACTCTCGCCTTTTTTTTTTTTTTTTTCCTTTCCGAGATGAAGATGCTGTCCGAGAGGCAATCAGCGACCCATAGCTGATATGCTAGCGTCAGGATTAGCGAACCATAGCTGATATGCTAGCGTCAGGATTAGCGAACCATAGCTGATATGCTAGCGTCAGGATTAGCGAACCATAGCTGATATGCTAGCATATAGCTGACCAAGACCCTGTCCCACCTCTCCGTTGGTACCCCCAGTAACAGATCTAGCCTGGCTAAACGGGACAGGGATAGCCATAGTGTCCATGGTGGTGGAGTCTGCTAAAAAAAAGCAGAAAAAGTAACTGCCATAACGCGCTCCACGCCGTTTTATGATGTGTCTCAACATCTCTACAGCATCGGCTGCATAAAACAACAGTTTGCAGTCACATGTAGTTCGTACAAGTATAAATTGTTCCTTTCTTCATCTGTAAGAACTGTCTGCATGTTTGTTTGTTTGTTTGTTTTTTCTAAAGTCTGCTTTCCTTTCTTTCACTGTTTATGGTTGATGTTTCAAACAGTTTATCCACGATCAAAATCAAAGATAATGGGGCAGGTTTTGAACAGGGTTCTCCAGGTGTGGAAGTCGATACCTAACACTAGTTTTAATACCATGGCTACTGACAGTGGGAGGATATCCACCTACATGGAGTTGTATGTGGCATAAGCTACGTATATATGGCTGTTGGTGTATTAAGGAAAATTGGAATATTCACGGAAAAGATCAGCCACATATACAAGCGAGGATGAGCCGGATTCCACATTCTGTCATCATCATCATCATCATCATCATCATCGTCATCATCATTATCATCATCATCATCATGAGGTGCTGTGCCGACTGGGGTTGGCTATTATGCTTCTCCAGAGTACACGATCCTTCATGCAGACCATCAGTTCAGTTGGTGATCTCCTCTCACACCATCCCGTCAGACTGTCCAGTATCATTTCTCTTGGTCTTCCTCTTGATCTTCTTCCTTCTATTTTTCCTGTTGTTATAATATTTTCAATGCCCCCTCTTCTCATTGCATGTTATGAAAGTACATTATCTTTCTCTTATCTTTTTTGACAGGATTTTTTGTCTCTCCACCTCTTCTCATACATTCTTCATTAGTTATTTTTGCTGTCCAGGGAATTCGCAACATTCTTCTAATAAACCACATTTCTGCTGCTTCCAATGATTTTTGTGCATACTTGCCTATTGTCCATGATTCACTTCCATATAACAAGATAGGTTCAATATAGCATTTTAGGACTCGTTTTCTAACATTCATTGATAAGGATGTGTTAGCTAATATGTTTCTCATTCTCTGAAATGCAGTCTTTGCTTGGCCTATTCTGTTCCTAATTTCTGTTCTGCATTTCTCATCTGAAGTTATTACTGCTCCAAGGTATTTGAATTTTTGCCCTGCTTTAGAATAGTTCCGTTTAATTTTATACTGCATGCTGGTGGATTCTGTTTCTTAGATATAACCATAGTCTCTGTCTTTTTTATGTTTAAAGTGAGGCCTTTCTGTTAACTTTCTTTAGAGAATTTATCCAAGAGATTCTGCAGGTCTTGTTGGTTCTCGGCTGTCAGTACTGTGTCGTCAGCATACAGAAGGTTGTTAATATTGTATCCTCCAATTTTTATGCCTGGTTCTGTGATGATCGTTCTTAGAATATTCTCGCTGTACAGAGAAAAAAGGTCTGGGGATAATACACATCCTTGACGCACCCCTTGTTTTATATGTTGATATTTTCCAGTTCTATTTTCAACTCAAACTACTGCTTCTTGCTGCCAGTATAGATGTTTTACAATCCTCAAGTCTTTGCCGTCTATATTGATGTCTTCAAGCATTTTAATAATTTCATTATGTTTCACCTTGTCAAATGCCTTGGTGTAATCAATGAAGCATACGTAGAGATCTTTCTGTACTTCTAAAGCTCTTTCTGTTAGTGTTCGTAAAGCATAAATGGCATTGTGTGTTCCCTTTCCTTCAACAAATCCAAAGTGTTCATATGCTATTTCCATTTTTTATCTTTTTTCCTTGTTCTTCTCATAATTATTCTCAGAATTAGCTTCATTATTTGACATGAGAGGCTGATAGTCCGGTGATCATCACATTCCTTTGCACCTGGTTTCTTTGGTAGTGCTATAACGTGGATTTAAGCAGGTCACTGAGCATATAACCACTGTTGTAAATGTCATTCAGTAACTTGGTTATTATTTTTATTCCTATCTCCTCTAGTGCCTCTATTTCTTCTATTGTTATATTATCAGGCCCAGTCGCTTTTCCTTTCTTCATGTGTTTGATGGCATCTATGATTTCATCTTCAAGTATTGGTGGTCCATTATAGTTTTCAGTATCTGTTGCTAATTCTGGTCTTTCTCCTCCATATAGCTCACCGATGTACTCTGTCCACCTGTCCACAATGTCTTCTTTTAACATTAACATTTTATCTTCTTTTGATTTCAGGGATCCTGTGGTATATTTTGTCTTCCTGCCTGTGAGTTCATTAATTCGTTTGTGCATGTTTTTGCTGTCTTTGTTATGAGAGTCCTCTATCGGTCTGCACTGTTAATTTAACCACACTTCCTTTGCTTCTCTGCATTTGCGTCTTATTTCTTTATTTATCTTGCTATATTTTTCTTGGTTATTTTTACTCCTCCTCCTCTTGTCCATCAGTCCTAAAATGTCGTCTGTCATCCATTTATTTTTAGAGGCTTCTTTTCTCGGTGGTATTATCTCCTTAACAGTTTTGTGGATAGAATCTCTTAACATTGCCCATTGTTCATCTATACTATTTGTCTTTACTATTGCATTGTAAGGAGGACATCTATCACTCTTCAGAAAGTAAAACAACTAAAGAATATGTGGAGAGGAACAGACAGAACTACAAAAATAAGATTTTTAAGGGCATGCATTTTTCCCATCGCAACATATGCCTGTGAGACCTGGACATTTAACAAAACAGTTGAGAACCACTTAAATGCCTTTGAATGTAAATGCTACAGAATAGTTCTTCAAATATCATGGACACAAAAAAAGAACAAATATATCCATACTACAAGAACTTAATATTGAAGAAGGTTGGCTAGTAAAGAGGATTAAAGAGAGAAAACTTAAATATTTTGGACACATTAAACGTCATGATAATCTAGAGAAAACCGTCTTGGAAGGGTACAAAATGGGATAAAGAAAGAGAGGGAGACCAAGCCGAAGATGGCTGCAAGACATCATTGATAATCTGCAAATGGATGCATCAGCAGCAAGCCATCTTGCTTACAACCGAGAGGCTTACAGGAGAGCTGTTAGGGAGACAAAGTTCCGCAAGGGACATGCAAATAAATGAATGAAATGAATTGCATTGTATCTATTTGTTATAATAACTTTGTATTGTTCTCGCAGTTGTTGGTCATTTTTAAGGAGTTCTGTATTCAGTTTGATGTTTCTCACTTTTCTGCCTGCTTTCTTTAGCTTTATTCTAATGTTTCCACAGAGTGGGTCGTGATCCCTATTGCAGTCAGCTCTTTCCATGCTTTTTGAGGTCAGTAATGCATTCCGAAATCGTTTGTTGATTAATACGTAGTATATCCAGTTAAAAGTCTTTTTGTCTGTGCTGCACCAGGTTGCCAGTCTTCAAGTATGTTGCTTAAACCAGGTGTTTCCTACAACCATGCTATGTATTCTTGCTCATTCAATTAATTTACTACCTCTGTCATTCCTCTCCCCCAGTCCATAGTCACCAACGATGTCTGAAGTTCTTCCTGTACCAAATTTAGCATTAAAATCTCCCATGATTATGGTAACTTCATGTGACTGTGTATTTTAGGGCTGTCTCTATGTCATTATAAAGTAGCTGTACATCTTCAGATCTATCAGCTGTTCTTTGAACAGAACATCCCATGAACAGGAAGTAAATTCAAAGTTTCTAAATGTTACACTCTATAACAATAGTTTCTAAATATTACACTGTAGAACAACAGTTTCTAAATGTTACACTCTTAAACTATAGTTTCTAAATGTTACACTCTAGAACAATAGTTTCTAAATGTTACACTCTAGAACAATAGTTTCTAAATGTTACACTCTAGAACAATAGTTTCTAAATGTTACACTCTAGAACAATAGTTTCTAAATGTTACACTCTAGAACAATAGTTTCTAAATGTTACACTCTAGAACTATTTGTTACCAGATATCACATACGTCATGCCATAGTCTTAGTAACGGATTATCCATCATCAAGGCCACTAGACTAAACTTAGGAAGGGCCTCCAACCTACACGGTCCATCGCCTGATATAAGAGCCGATTCCCCTCTAGTTCTGATCTCTACTATTATTGTATTACTCTGTTTCACAGAACCCAAGCATGGTCAATACTTCAGTTTTATGGACCTTACACACCAAAGATGGTTATAAATAATTGTAACGCGAAATAATAATCCATATTTGCAGTTGTTATTTTTGTCTGACTTCTGGCTCTCTGTATTCCGGGGGCCCCCTAGGTTTGGGCCCAAGGAAGAAGGCCAGCATAAATATAAAAATAAAAGGAGAATTACTTGAACAGGTGAAAAGCTTCAGTTATTTTGGCACATATGATAACAGAGGACGAAGAATGTGAAATGGCAAGGTCATCAGATATCACAACAGGGCTCGCATGGTAGTTCGCCAAGTTTTCCTGTTTTCGGCGAGTTTTTTTTTTCAACCTGATCAAGGGATTTTTTTTTTTACGCGTACTAATTTGGGCCCTCTTAACCTACCAATTTGGCCCCTCTTAACACTGTCCTCTTTAAAGTTTCACGTTGGTCGACTCCTCTTTTTCTTTGGCCTGTATACATCCTTGTTTCACGCCTGTTTCAATCTGGAACCATTCGCTCATCTCTTCTTCTGTGTTGACTCCACAGATATATCCGTTATAGAGATCCCTAATGATGTTGACAATTTTAGATGGTATCCCATAATGATTCTTAAGATTCTACTCAATGGATCTCGGTGTGTGCTATCAAATGCCTTTTTAAAATCGATAAGTTCAGGATTAATGGTTTTTTGCTTTTAAATATGTTCTTCAAGTATTATTCTCATTATTATTAAACTGAGATTAAGTATCGTAAAAAATGCTACATATACTCATATTCCTCTATGGTGTAGAAGACCGGATCTTTAATAAGCCAATAGAAAAGAGGCGTGCAGTCACGTGTGACAAGGCAACCAACCCATTTACAGGACGTGCCACGTGGTTCTATAATCACCTAATCCTGTAACTTTAACAGTTAGCAGGGTTTCTCTAGGGAACAAAATATACTTTGCCTTGCAGCGCCTCTTAAAATCCAAAATCCTGACCTAAAACACCAAAAATAGCAATCTACAAAACTATAATAAGACCAGCCGTCATGTATGGATAAGAAACGTGGAGTACAACAAAGACAGATGAACAACTATTGCAGGTATTTGAGAGCAAGATCCTAAGAAGAATCTTTGGGCCTATAAAGGATACCAACAGTGGAGAATGGAGAGCTAGAAAGAACACTTATAACTTTCTATTAATCCATCACAAGCATTGTAAGAAATAATATCTTGTTGGCAGAAATGCAGATGAAGCCACTGACAACAATTATTGAGGAAAGACGCTGGCGATGGTTGAGACATGTGTTCCGAATGACTGACGCCTCACTACCAAAAATAGCCCTAAGATGGACACCACAGGGGAACAGAAGTATGGGTAGACCAAAGGAGACATGGAGAAGAACAACAGGGAGGATGTTGAGCAATAGAGGGCTCACCTGGGCAAGAGCAGAAAAAAAAGGCAAAGGACAGGCATTTGTGGAAAAGCCTTGCGGAAGTTCCATGTGTCTTGGGCACTTAAGGTTCAGAGAGAGAGAGAGAGAGAGAGAGGGAGAGGGAGAGATTAATCCACCATGTGCCTTGTTCTGTCAGCTTGTTATATGTCAAAGTAACTGACTCATGAAGTAGGCTGTCTATGGAGGTTATGGCAGTAACCAAGCCAGTGGCATGGCTAGAGACTCCGACTTTCACCCAGGCATGTATTCTCAGTGACTCAGTGAATATACTCAGGAAGACTGAGTCAGGTTGGGTGCGAAAACACTGGTTGGAGTCACTGAGAAGATCACGGCCGACAAAATTCAGTTTCGTTTTTTGTGCTAGGTCATACGGGGGTGAGAGTAAGTGAATAAGCAGACAGACTTGCTCGAGTGGCTACAATGGAGGGTGGACAGGCAGTGGACCGAGCTGATATCCTGAGCGCACTCGGAGAAGCTGGTCGAGTCGCTGATTCAAGCAACAGTTCTGAATCTGCAGCCATGAACAGACTGCTGGAACATAACGTCAAACGTGGAGTGGCCAGACAAGAGCGCTACAGTGGACCAATATTGAGGACTGGTTAATCAACACAGAACTGCCATCATCAGCCGGCAGACACTGAGGAGGGGGATATTGAAGATGGGATCAGGGCGCTTATGGACTAATTGTCCCATATGAAATGAGGATGATCCATCGACTAACTAACTAACTAACTGACTAACTAACTAACTAACTGACTGACTAACTAACTAACTGACTAACTAACTAACTAATTAACTAACTAACTAACTGACTGACTGACTGACTAACTAACTAACTAACTAACTAACGAACTAACTAACTAACTAACTGACTGACTAACTAACTAACTAACTGACTAACTAACTAACTGACTAACTAACTAACTAACTAACTAACTGACTAACTAACTAACTAACTAACTAACTAACTAACTAACTAAACTAACTAACTAACTAACTAACTGACAAACCAACTAACTAACTAACTAACTAACTGACTAACCAACTAACTAACTAACTAACTAACTGACTGACTAACTAACTAACTAACTAACTAACTAACTAACTAACTAACTAACTGGCTACTAACTGACTAACTAACTAACTAACTAACTAACTAACTAACTAACTAACTAACTAACTAACTAACTAGCTGACTAACTAACTAACTAACTAACTAACTAACTAACTAACTAACTAACTAACTAACTAACTAACTAACTAACTAACTGACTAACTAACTGACTAACTAACTAACTAACTAACTAACTAACTAACTGACTGACTAACTAACTAACTAACTAACTAACTAACTAACTAACTAGCTAACTAACTGACTGGCTAACTAACTAACTAACTAACTGACTGGCTAACTAACTAACTAACTAACTAACTGACTAACTAACTAACTAACTAACTGGCTAACTAACTAACTAACTAACTAACTGACTAACTAACTAACTAACTAACTACCTAGCTGACTAACTAACTAACAGATTCAACGTTTCCAGAAAATGTTAGCGAATTAGTGTATGTTCACTAATTCACTAACACATTTTCTGTCACGGCACATACACTTGTTATTCGTATGTCAATCTTTTACGCTCTATGTTATTGTCCAACCATATTTATGGTTATTTTGTGTTTTAAATAAGTTTGCTCTTCATATTATATCAGCTAATATATGCCGCCTCTCACATTTTATATATCATCTTCTGTCAACGTATGAAATCCTGTCTACTATAACTTGATAATTGATTTTTTAATCAGATCTTCAACCTGTTTTATGACTTTTCTTTTCTTTTTTTTAATGATGATTATATTTCTCAGATGTTTTTCTTATTTTCTGTCTGTCTATAATACTCCCTATAGCATTTTCTTATTATGAATCACTCCTTTCATCTCTCTTATCTCACTCTCTCAGTTTCTGTTAGCCTCTATTTCATTATTGATACTAGCATTTCAAACAAACACGCCACCTCCACATACACATACTCTCTCTCTCTCTCTCTCTCTCTCTCTCTCATTCACACACTCACTCATACACACACGGCATCCAGAGAAAAATCTCTCTCCCTCCCCCCCCTCCAACAATGAATTCATAACTCAGATATGTATCCATTCCACGCGCAGTAACCGCGAGCTCACACAAGCAACTGCTCGCCTTTCCCCCTACATCAAAGAACAGGCCCTGGGCAAATAAACACAGAATATTTGTTTATTACAGCCGCGCGGATGTGTGCAAACATCGCAGTTGGCTAGCTACGATACACTCTGGAACGCTAGCACGGTTGCCCTCCTCTCCGGTACGGAAGGTACAAATCTTCTCAAAGTACACTGCGCCAGTTCAGAAAGCGCTCAGCTTGAGTCAAAACCGAGTTGTCTCGCCATGGAAAACAGAGCACAGATATTACAGGAGTCGATATTGCTTTATTTTACATACAGTTTTGACTTCTTCTTCTTCTTCTTCTTGTATTAAATCGAGTGTGTGGGAAGAATGAAAGATGGAGTGATGAAGGGCAGAATGTAAGACGGGCCTGCGTGCCCAATTCTTTACCCTTTAAAAATAAAGATTATTCATTCATTCATTCTTCTTCTTTTTCTTCTTCTTCTTCTTGTATTAAATCGATTGTGTGGGAAGAATGAAAGATAGAGTGATGAAGGGCAGAACGTAAGACGGGCCTGCGTGCCCAATTCTTTACCCTTTAAAAAATAAAGATTATTCATTCATTCATTCATTCATTCCTCCTCTTCTTGTATTAAATCAAGTGTGTGGGAAGAATGAAAGATGGAATGATGAAGGGCAGAATGTAAGACGGGCCTGCGTGCCCAATTCTTTACCCTTTAAAAAATAAAGATTATTCATTCATTCATTCATTCCTCCTCTTCTTGTATTAAATCAAGTGTGGGAAGAATGAAAGATGGAGTGATGAAGGGCAGAATGTAAGACGGGCCTGCGTGCCCAATTCTTTACCCTTTAAAAATACAGATCATTCATTCATTCATTCATTCATTCATTCTTCTTCTTCTTTCACAGCTTTCTGAACCATTAACACTCATTGCTGCAGATAAAGTTCGCCTCCACTCCTCCTTATTCCTAATCTTCTCTCTCCCGTTGGCGACACCAGTTTCCTGTATATCCTCTTCGACGTTGCCTCTCCATCTATCTCTTGGTCTACCTCTC
Organism: Achatina immaculata; assembly: GCA_009760885.1. Taxonomy (NCBI): domain Eukaryota; kingdom Metazoa; phylum Mollusca; class Gastropoda; order Stylommatophora; family Achatinidae; genus Lissachatina; species Lissachatina immaculata. The sequence goes on from CM019713.1 coordinate 56,386,625, forward strand.
GGTCTTTTCCCCTTCATCTCTTGTGCATACATCATTTTCATTTGTCTGTTCTCTTTCATTCTTTCTACAAGGGAGTAGTATATCGTTAAATAAATTTTTTTTTTAAAGTTTCAATAAAAATAACTTTCCGAAATAAAACAGTGAAGAGTATTCTGAATCTCGCCTGCTGTAATACTATACAAAGAAGCAAATTCAGTTGTGAATACGTTTTTTTTTTTTAGGAAAGAAAACAGGTAACATTTCAGAGAATTCAGTTGTAAAGTTTGTTGTGTGTGTATATATATATATATATCTTATATCCTTCCCGTGCCGTTAAACGTCACATAGGGCTCGCAAAGTAGTTTGCCAATTTTTCCTGTCTTCCGCGAGTCTTTCAACCTCATCAAAGGATTTTATGCATATATATATATATATTAACTATATATAATATATATATATATATAATATATATATATATATATTAATGTCACAAATAACCCTGTTTGAACTGGTGACTTGACCCTGAAAACCGAAAGAGAGAGAGAGAGAGAGAGAGACTACGTTTAATTCTATTCTACATATGACGGAGAGAAATTATTGTTGCTTTCAAAACACGATTTCGAAGCAATATCAGAACAATGACCAGATGAACAGGAAAGTATGTATTAACAATAAACTGCTAATCTGCTTAAGAGAGGTTTTTACAAAAAAAAAAGACAATTTGTTCCTTCACATAGATATATTTGAGATCTCTTTCTTGATTTTACCTTAACATATACACATTTGAGATCTCTCACTTGATTTAATCTTCACATACAGACACGCGGATGTGTGCAAACATCGCAGTTGGCTAGCTACGATACACTCTGGAACGCTAGCACGGTTGCCCTCCTCTCCGGTACGGAAGGTACAAATCTTCTCAAAGTACACTGCGCCAGTTCAGAAAGCGCTCAGCTTGAGTCAAAACCGAGTTGTCTCGCCATGGAAAACAGAGCACAGATATTACAGGAGTCGATATTGCTTTATTTTACATACAATTTTGACTTCTTCTTCTTCTTCTTGTATTAAATCGAGTGTGTGGGAAGAATGAAAGATGGAGTGATGAAGGGCAGAATGTAAGACGGGCCTGCGTGCCCAATTCTTTACCCTTTAAAAAATAAAGATTATTCATTCATTCATTCTTCTTCTTTTTCTTCTTCTTCTTCTTCTTGTATTAAATCGATTGTGTGGGAAGAATGAAAGATAGAGTGATGAAGGGCAGAACGTAAGACGGGCCTGCGTGCCCAATTCTTTACCCTTTAAAAAATAAAGATTATTCATTCATTCATTCATTCATTCATTCCTCCTCTTCTTGTATTAAATCAAGTGTGTGGGAAGAATGAAAGATGGAATGATGAAGGGCAGAATGTAAGACGGGCCTGCGTGCCCAATTCTTTACCCTTTAAAAAATAAAGATTATTCATTCATTCATTCATTCCTCCTCTTCTTGTATTAAATCAAGTGTGTGGGAAGAATGAAAGATGGAGTGATGAAGGGCAGAATGTAAGACGGGCCTGCGTGCCCAATTCTTTACCCTTTAAAAATACAGATCATTCATTCATTCATTCATTCATTCATTCTTCTTCTTCTTTCACAGCTTTCTGAACCATTAACACTCATTGCTGCAGATAAAGTTCGCCTCCACTCCTCCTTATTCCTAATCTTCTCTCTCCCGTTGGCGACACCAGTTTCCTGTATATCCTCTTCGACGTTGCCTCTCCATCTATCTCTTGGTCTACCTCTCGGTCTTTTCCCCTTCATCTCTTGTGCATACATCATTTTCATTTGTCTGTTCTCTTTCATTCTTTCTACAAGGGAGTAGTATATCGTTAAAAAAATTTTTTTTTTAAAGCTTCAATAAAAATAACTTTCCGAAATAAAACAATGAAGAGTATTCTGAATCTCGCCTGCTGTAATACTGTACAAAGAAGCAAATTCAGTTGTGAATACGTTTTTTTTTTTTTTTAGGAAAGAAAACAGGTAACATTTCAGAGAATTCAGTTGTAAAGTTTGTTGTGTGTGTATATATATATATATATCTTATATCCTTCCCGTGCCGTTAAACGTCACATAGGGCTCGCAAAGTAGTTTGCCAATTTTTCCTGTCTTCCGCGAGTCTTTCAACCTCATCAAAGGATTTTATGCATATATATATATATATTAACTATATATAATATATATATATATATAATATATATATATATATATTAATGTCACAAATAACCCTGTTTGAACTGGTGACTTGACCCTGAAAACCGAAAGAGAGAGAGAGAGAGAGAGAGACTACGTTTAATTCTATTCTACATATGACAGAGAGAAATTATTGTTGCTTTCAAAACACGATTTCGAAGCAATATCAGAACAATGACCAGATGAACAGGAAAGTATGTATTAACAATAAACTGCTAATCTGCTTAAGAGAGGTTTTTACAAAAAAAAAAGACAATTTGTTCCTTCACATAGATATATTTGAGATCTCTTTCTTGATTTTACCTTAACATATACACATTTGAGATCTCTCACTTGATTTAATCTTCACATACAGACACATTTGAGATCTCTCGCTTGATGTTAGCTTCACGCATAGATACATTTGAGATCTCTCACTTAATGTTACCTTCACATACACACATTTGAGATCTTTCACTTGATGTTACCTTCACATACACACACATTTGAGATCTCTCATTTGATGTTACCTTCACATATAGACACATTTGAGATCTCTCGCTTGATGTTACCTTCACGTATAGACACATTTGAGATCTCTCATTTGATGTTACCTTCACGCATAGACACATTTGAGATATCTCATTTGATGTTACCTTCACATAGACACATTTGAGATCTCTCACTTGATTTAATCTTCACATATAGACACATTTGAGATCTCTCACTTGTACCTTCACATAGACACATTTGAGATCTCTCGCTTGATGTTATCTTCACATAGACACATTTGGGATCTCTCACTTGATGTTACCTTAACATAGACACATTTGAGATCCCTCACTTGATGTTACCTTCACATAGACACATTTGAGATCTCTCGTTTGATGTTACCTTCACATAGACACATTTGAGATCTCTCGCTTGATGTTACCTTCACATAGACACATTTGGGATCTCTCGCTTGATGTTACCTTCACATAGACACATTTGGGATCTCTCGCTTGATGTTACCTTCACATAGACACATTTGAGATCTCTCACTTGATGTTACCTTCACATAGACACATTTGGGATCTCTCACTTGATGTTACCTTCACATAGACACCTTTGAGATCTCTCGCTTGACTGCTTTGGCAGTGAACTGTACTCGAACAAGTCTTCATGCCCGTTTGCCGTTTAAAACTAACCAACAATTATAATCGAGATCAAAGAGATCAGCCGCCAAGTCAGAGAAATCCAGGTAGGGAGCGTTGTTGTGTTTGTACTATAACCTGGCGTACTCAAGTACACATACACTCTCTGTCTGTCTCTCTGTGTCTCTCTCTGTCTCACTCTCTCTCTCTCTGTGTCTCTCTCTGTTTCTCTCTCTGTGTCTCTCTGTGTCTCTCTATGTCTCACTCTCTCTCTGTCTCTCTCTGTCTCACTCTCTCTCTGTGTCTCTCTGTGTCTCACTCTCTCTCTGTGTCTCTCTGTGTCTCTCTCTGTCTCACTCTCTCTCTGTCTCTCTCTGTCTCACTCTCTCTCTGTCTCGCTCTCTCTCTGTCTCTCTCTGTCTCTCTCTCTGTCTGTCTCTGTCTGTCTGTCTTTGTCTCTCTCAGTGTTTCTCTGTGTCTCTCTCTGTCTCACTCTCTCTCTGTCTCTCTGTCTCTGTCTCTGTCTGTCTGTCTCTGTCTCTGTCCGTCTCTCTCTGTCTTTCTCTGTCTCTCTCTGTCTCTGTCTGTCTCTCTTTGTCTCTCTCAGTGTTTCTCTGTGTCTCTCTCTGTCTCACTCTCTCTCTGTCTCTCTCTGTCTCTCTCTGTGTCTCTCTCTGTCTCTCTCTGTCTGTCTCTGTCTCTCTTTGTCTCTCTCAGTGTTTCTCTGTGTCTCTCTCTGTCTCACTCTCTCTGTGTCTCTCTCTGTCTCTCTCTGTCTGTCTCTCTGTCTGTCTCTGTCTGTCTCTCTCTGTCTCTCTTTGTCTCTCAGTGTTTCTCTGTGTCTCCCTCTGCCTCACTCTCTCTCTGTCTCTCTCTGTTTGTCTCTTTGTCTTTCTCAGTGTCTCTCTGTGTCTCTCTCTCTCTGGTAGGTAAGTGGGTTAGACAGATCAAACTACGCCGACTTCCTACATTCCACCCTGCACGTCCCACCTCGGGATATCGGGACAGTGATACGCTGCAGCTGAGCATATAGGGGAATGTCCTGTATGCGATGGAGCCTTTTCAAAACCGAACTTTCACACTTTTCTCAAGTGCTCATTGTTACTTGTTATTTCATGATATTTATATCAAAGTTTTTCATAGATACGGAAATCACGAAATGCTGCTTTTATAAAGATGAAATCATGATTTCTGATTCGTGTAGTAATGACAATCACGCTCAATTGCTCACCAGCCTGATCTTGTTTTGAACATCGTCTTACAGATTTTCTTGGAGAAAGTTAAGGTCTTGAGAAGCCAATTTTCCTGACTCTTTTGTGTAGCCAGCATTTCTAAGAAACATGTTGCGTTGTCTGTATCTAATCATTCCAGACGGATGGATCTGTTTGGCAAATTTTTAGCATGTGGTACAGATGGATACAAACAATGGGGAGAGGAGAGCTAGAAAGAAGACTGAACATAAACGTCTTGAAGCTGAACAGACTACGCTGGCTGGGCCATGTAGAAAGAATGGAAGAGAACAGACAAACGAAAATGATGTATGCACAAGGGATGAGAGGAAACAAGACCAACAGGTAGACCAAGGCAGAGATGAAGAGACAACATAGAAGAGGATGTACAGGAAACTGGTGTTACCAACAGGAGAGAGAAGATTAGGAATAGAGAGGAATGAAGGCGAACTTTATCTGCTATAATGAGCCTTAATGGCTTGGAAAATTCAGGAAGAAGACAAAGAAAAAGAAATGGCACAGATGGTATCTCAGCCTATAGCGACCTTCTCCAGTTCAGAAGATTATGGCCTGGCCATTCTTGACAGTACATGTTTATCTTTGCACGTGATTGTTCACTGCTATTTCAATGATCTGGTTAGCTGAGCGGTTAGGTACTCAGTCTACTAATTCGATGGCCCCATGTTCAACTCCCAGAAGTGGATCTTTTTTTTTTCTTGTATCACCACACCAAAAAGACCCCGGGGTATGAGAGAAGTCTGAGAAAGTAAATGTTGACAGAGGTTATACTGACCACACTCCACTTTCATGTGTCGAAGGTCTTGAATATACGGGCCTAACACCGCATCCCCAGTATGCCTAATGGCATGGAAACGGGGAATTGACCTTTGTACCTTGCTATTTCATAGTTCTGATGAGATATTTTTTCTTTTATTTCTTATTACTTCGTATGTCTGTAGGGAAGACACGCGCACAGACTAGGGGACACAACACAACAAAACATGCTGAACATTTAGACAAGAACTGAACTTAAATGGTACACTCGCGGGGAACAAAACTGACATTTTTAATAAGTCAACGTACAGACTATTTTGATTTTTTAAGGTAATCGAACATTCATAATAATACATAATATACACCTGATATACGCCCGATAAACGCCTGATATACACCTAATATACACCTGATATACGCCTGTCTGTCTCTGTCTGTCTGTCTTTGTCTCTCTCAGTGTTTCTCTGTGTCTCTCTCTGTCTCACTCTCTCTCTGTCTCTCTGTCTCTGTCTCTGTCTGTCTGTCTCTGTCTCTGTCCGTCTCTCTCTGTCTTTCTCTGTCTCTCTCTGTCTCTGTCTGTCTCTCTTTGTCTCTCTCAGTGTTTCTCTGTGTCTCTCTCTGTCTCACTCTCTCTCTGTCTCTCTCTGTCTCTCTCTGTGTCTCTCTCTGTCTCTCTGTCTGTCTCTGTCTCTCTTTGTCTCTCTCAGTGTTTCTCTGTGTCTCTCTCTGTCTCACTCTCTCTGTGTCTCTCTCTGTCTCTCTCTGTCTGTCTCTCTGTCTGTCTCTGTCTGTCTCTCTCTGTCTCTCTTTGTCTCTCTCAGTGTTTCTCTGTGTCTCCCTCTGCCTCACTCTCTCTCTGTCTCTCTCTGTTTGTCTCTTTGTCTTTCTCAGTGTCTCTCTCTGGTAGGTAAGTGGGTTAGACAGATCAAACTACGCCGACTTCCTACATTCCACCCTGCACGTCCCACCTCGGGATATCGGGACAGTGATACGCTGCAGCTGAGCATATAGGGGAATGTCCTGTATGCGATGGAGCCTTTTCAAAACCGAACTTTCACACTTTTCTCAAGTGCTCATTGTTACTTGTTATTTCATGATATTTATATCAAAGTTTTTCATAGATACGGAAATCACGAAATGCTGCTTTTATAAAGATGAAATCATGATTTCTGATTCGTGTAGTAATGACAATCACGCTCAAATGCTCACCAGCCTGATCTTGTTTTGAACATCGTCTTACAGATTTTCTTGGGAAAAGTTAAGGTTTTGAGAAGCCAATTTTCCTGACTCTTTTGTGTAGCCAGCATTTCTAAGAAACATGTTGCGTTGTCTGTATCTAATCATTCCAGACGGATGGATCTGTTTGGCAAATTTTTAGCATGTGTACAGATGGATACAAACAATGGGGAGAGGAGAGCTAGAAAGAAGACTGAACATAAACGTCTTGAAGCTGAACAGACTACGCTGGCTGGGCCATGTAGAAAGAATGGAAGAGAACAGACAAACGAAAATGATGTATGCACAAGGGATGAGAGGAAACAAGACCAACAGGTAGACCAAGGCAGAGATGAAGAGACAACATAGAAGAGGATGTACAGGAAACTGGTGTTACCAACAGGAGAGAGAAGATTAGGAATAGAGAGGAATGAAGGCGAACTTTATCTGCTATAATGAGCCTTAATGGCTTGGAAAATTCAGGAAGAAGACAAAGAAAAAGAAATGGCACAGATGGTATCTCAGCGACCTTCTCCAGTTCAGAAGATTATGGCCTGGCCATTCTTGACAGTACATGTTTATCTTTGCACGTGATTGTTCACTGCTATTTCAATGATCTGGTTAGCTGAGCGGTTAGGTACTCAGTCTACTAATTCGATGGCCCCATGTTCAACTCCCAGAAGTGGATCTTTTTTTTTCTTGTATCACCACACCAAAAAGGTCCCGGGGTATCAGAGAAGTCTGAGAAAGTAAATGTTGACAGAGGTTATACTGACCACACTCCACTTTCATGTGTCGAAGGTCTTGAATATACGGGCCTAACACCGCATCCCCAGTATGCCTAATGGCATGGAAACGGGGAATTGACCTTTGTACCTTGCTATTTCATAGTTCTGATGAGATATTTTTTCTTTTATTTCTTATTACTTCGTATGTCTGTAGGGAAGACACGCGCACAGACTAGGGGACACAACACAACAAAACATGCTGAACATTTAGACAAGAACTGAACTTAAATGGTACACTCGCGGGGAACAAAACTGACATTTTTAATAAGTCAACGTACAGACTATTTTGATTTTTTAAGGTAATCGAACATTCATAATAACACATAATATACACCTGATATACGCCCGATAAACGCCTGATATACACCTAATATACACCTGATATACGCCTGATATATACCTGATATACGCCTGATATACACCTGATATGTATCCCGGTTATAACCTGATATACGCCTGATATATACGCTCGATATAACCTGATATACACCTGATATACGCCTGATATACGATGATATACACCTGATATATACGCCCGATATAACCTAATATACACCTGATATGCATATGATATAGGCCTGATATGACCTGATATACGCCTGATATAGCTTGATATACACCTGATATACGCCTATATACACTTTATATACACCTGATGTACACCTGATTTACACCTGATATACATCTAATGTACGCCTGATATACACCTTATATACGCCTGATATGCTTATATCCATGATATATGCCTGATATACACCTGATATACGTGTACCCGTGATATAGACCTGAATGAGGAAAGTCAGTCCTAAAATTGACAACTATATGAATGGCCATGCATGGGAAATCATTTTACTTAGAATATTTGGTAGAAGTTTACGTATTATCAACACTGGGAGGAATATTTTATGAAAATGGTTCACAGATCAACAATCCCCCCTTGTTATGTGCTACAGTACAAGAGGAAGGGTAGCTATCCCCCCTACTACACCACCAGCCCAGGTTCCCCTTTTGTATGCCAATTTTTAGTAAATCTTGATGAGCATTACAATCAATACAACAATGCACATGACACGCAGTGCAAGTCACTAAGTCTGAGATCAGTAATACACCAAAGGTAATCTTACAATTAACCACAACAACAACAACATATAAACTGGCACTGGCAATCAAAATGACATCAAGACATTATTAATAAATAATGGAAGAGCAATGAATGAACAAATAAATGAACATGCAAAGTAATTCAAGCAAAATAACATATAATAATGAAACTTCGAGCTCATATGTTGGTCACTTGATGAGAAGAAATGATCAGAGAATCCCAAAACAAGCTATCAAGTGGAACACAACAGGCCGAAGAAAAAGAGGCAGACCGCGCGAAACTCTGAAGAGGACATTGTTAAGAGAGGCCAAATTAACAGGCATAAAATCCTTTGATGAGGTTGAAAGACTCGCCGAAGACAGGAAAAATTGGCGAACTACTTTGCAAGCCCTATGTGACGTTTAACGGCACGGGAAGGATATAAGATATAAGATAAGAATGAAACTTCACAGGTCTACAATATTAATAGTTCATATTATGAACTCTATGGACCTAATGTCCCTGAACTATCTAGACCCTTACACGTGGCCTCCATACGAATATGTATGCAATTGAACTTTATTCTACGCAGCCATAGCTGCCTATGATATTCATTGATATAATCTATATTGATGCAAACACATAGTCTATATGCATGAATAGCATATATCTTCTTCTTCGTACGCACACTGGCGATGATGCATGGTACACTGATTTTTGCGATGCGCCTTTTGGCTGGGTACCTCCGACTTCAGCACCTTTCCTTGCTAGGGCAGACTGTGATCTTGCTCGGACTGCCATGAAAGACAGTGGTGTAGGCTGGCCTGGCCAAAACTTTGTTTTTCAACCTCTGGTGGCTGTACTTAACTCCCTTCTCCGCGTCAGATCCAGCATGCAACGCTGGCTGGCCAAGACGGCTGTGAAACCGTTCCACAGAGACACTCCGACTTTGGGATGAAGAATCTGATGAGTGCCTCAACGATATCCATTCCCCGCCACCTGTAGTTTGCTGGCTCTGTTTTGTTTACATCATTCTGATAGCCATTGTTGCAAAGGCCCATAGGCTTGTCACGTCCTGGATTCATTGTTTTCACACCAGACTTCCCTCATCCCCGCCAGAGATCTCCATGTCCCCATCCGTCCACCAATTTGACATTACATTTTATAAAAATAACAATTACAATTAGTGTTGATTGCTACAGGTTTCTGGGCTACAAAAGTAGGTCAGAGTTTTTAAGCAAACAGATCTATGTTCCCTGTCTCACAAATATTATGTTAAGATAAGTGTGCCCTTAACACAGTTGTTCCCAGTGGGTTTAGCATATATAAAATCGTGCATGTTACCAATCCAATATGCATAATATTCACAATGAAATCGTAACATATTAATAAGCATTCACTTTCTAATAAAAATAGCATTACAACCGTAACTATTAACAGAACTTAACCTTGACACGAAGAACACCACTATGCGTACTGACTGGAAACCTACATCACAGCTTAATTCACACCACACAGTCTACATCACAGTGAGGTGGGCACTGGCAGAGTATAACTAAACAATCAGTCGTCCTTGTCACAATAATATACAGGAAGTTACAGCACCTTCCATGAGCACAACGAAAACACGACATCCCCCGGCCATGCCTCCGACACAATGACGCAGCACAATCACACACTAACTCCGGAACCACTACCAGCTCACAGGGACAATTACGTTTCGGCTGAGGTCAACTATGGTTCGCCAACCCTAACGCCAGCATTTCAGCTATGGGTCGCTGATTGCCTTCTAACTGGACAGCATCTTTGCCCCCTCTTCCCCTCACGACAACAAACACTGCCCTCTCATCTCTCTCTCTCTCTCTCTCTCTCTCTCTCTCTCTCTCTCTCTCTCTCTGAACCTTAAGTGCCCAGGGCACATGGGGCTTCCGCAAGGGTTTTCCACAAATGCCTGTCCTTTGCCCTTTTCTCCGCTCTTGCCCAGGGGAGCCCTCCATTGCCCAATATCCTCTCTGTTGTTCTTCTCCATGTCTCCCCTGGTCCACCCCTACTTCTGTTCCCCTGTGGTGTCCATCTTAGTGCTATTTTTGGTAGTGAGCCGTCAGTCATTCGGAGCACATGTCCCAACCATCGCCAGCGTCCTTCCTCAACAACTGTCGTCAGTGGCCTCATCTGTATCTCTGCCAACAAGATGTTATTTCTTATGGTGTTTGGCAAAAATATTCTTCCAATTCCCCTAATTCCTAGGATGGCCCTCTCACATCATCATCATCATCATGTGCCGTGCCGACTGGCGTTGGCTGTTATGCTTCTCCAGAGTACACGATCCTTCATGCAGGCCATCAGTTCAGTTGGTGATCTCCTCTCACACCATCCCGTCAGACTGTCCAGTATCATTTCTCTTGGTCTTCCTCTTGATTTTCTTCCTTCTATTTTTCTTGTTGTTATAATATTTTCAATGCCCCCTCTTCTCATTGCATGTCCTATGAAAGTACATATCTAATAACCGTTCTTATCATACGTTTACTTTCACTGTAATGTTTCTACTCATAGATCTAATAACAGTTCTTATCATACATTTACTTTCACTGTAATGTTTCTACTCATAGATCTAATAACAGTTCTTATCATACATTTACTTTCACTGTAATGTTTCTACTCATAGATCTAATAACAGTTCTTATCATACATTTACTTTCACTGTAATGTTTCTACTCATAGATCTAATAACAGTTCTTATCATACATTTACTTTCACTGTAATGTTTCTACTCATAGATCTAATAACAGTTCTTATCATACATTTACTTTCACTGTAATGTTTTCTACTCATAGATCTACTTCAAAAGCGCTGTTTCGGCCAGGAGAATGTGAGAGATAAGAGAAATGACGACCGCTGTAAAACTGGTTCTAGTAACAAAAGTGGACATAGGTGTACGGACAAGTTTTATAAAAAAGATAGAAAGAGTGAGGAAAGTGGACAGAAGCAGGGATGACAGAAAGTAAGATGAGCACAAATGAAAAAGGTACAACAATTCAATATTTCGGCAAAAGCCTTTTTTCAAGGATCACATACAAAGTCCGACAATTAAGTAATGAGACTAATTCCATTATTAAAAATATATATATATATATAAAATAAACTACAGTTGAAGATATAACCTGTATTTTTATTCAAAGTAACCCCTTGTGCATTGATACAGCGAGTAGGGCGATCTAACAAACGCTAGAACGAACTCTGCAGTCTCATTACTTAATTGTCGAAACTTGTACAGAAACATAGCAATAGATAAAAGCACGAAAGTGCATTTTCTGCCCGTTTTTCTTACTAGGATTAGGCCAAAAGAATTATTAAGTGTATATATTTTTCATCCAATTTCCCTGGTTTTATCTGCTGTGTCGTTTTTGTTTTTTTTTAATGCATGTGATGCTTGAAAAAGGGGTTTGTTGGAATATTGGATTGTTGTATATTCTTCATTTGTATGTGCTCGTATCGCTTTCTGTCATTCTTGTTTCTGGCCTCTTTCCTCACTCTTTGTATCTTTTGTTTTTTTTATATATAAAACTGAACCATATACCTCCATTTACTGTTCTGCTTAGGAGATTAAAACTGTTCTTGAGATAGCAGAACTCCGGTAAACAGTAAGAGGGGACAGCTAGGAGGGAGTAAGATCAGATGTTGCTGAATGTTAGAAACAATACAGTTTTTTTTAAAAAAAAGGGAGCTGTTTTTACAGGACTGTATGAGGAACTCATGCTTGCATTAGATCTGAAACCAAAAAAATATATAATGCATTTTCCAGATAAGGTTGTACAAGAAATGCAGCATACGTATAAAACAAAATAATAATAAGATGGAGAGAAGAGAAGAAGAAGAAGAAAGTTTAAGGTGAAAGACATTACTTTGTTAACATGCTGTGAACATGAATAATGGGCAGGAGAGAAGAGAGATATAAAGAAACCTTGTTATCACCAAGATTCATCTTGAAAACCTTTTTAACTTCAAAACGTGAAGCATTCAGTTCAAATCATCTTGGGTTTTTTATTTAGTTTTCGTCCCTAACATATAGTTTGCTCGTATATTTAAAAAATAAACGATCACTGTTATATCGTGTACATTATATGTCCGCCTGTAAAAATAAACATACATAGTCGCAGCTGTGAGACTGAAAAGTAATGTGCATGAAACATGCTAGCAGAATCATATAATATATACTAGTCGCACGAAGTTAAGCAATAAATATTTGAAGATCCTTATTTTTCAGTTTATTTTTACATAATGTAACGTTTTTTTCCGCTTGAATGAGAAGAAAAAGTTACTTCTAGAAAGCATTTCGCCAAAGCAAGCTTCTGATGTGCATATGAAAAAAGGAGAAGTTAACGCGACCGTCGTATCACTGTAATTTTCCTTCTCATTTTCCTGATAGACATCTGTATGGAAAAATTCTCCCACGAACAAATCAAGATAAGCAATGTAAGCAGTCTTGAGGGTGAAATTTTGAGGCGTACAGATGGTCCGATGTCGTATATGTGATGAAGAAGTTGCATTTGCTTGAATGGTAAAGGCTGGGGACTTCATAGAGTGATGTTGCTAGACGTCCTTGGAGTCAGTACAAGTGTGCTCCATGGAGACTTCAGGTGGTTTCAAAACCCTAGATTGTTCTGTTTCCCCAAGCAGTAGACGATCAGTCAGTCAGTCATTTTCATGTCCCTTGCGGAAGTTTGTATCACAGCTCTCCTGTAGGCCTCTCGGTTGTAAGCAAGATGCCCTGCTGCTGATGCATCCATTCGCAAATCATCAACAATGTCTTGCAGCCATCTTCGCCTTGGTCTTCCTCTCTTTCTTTTTCCCATTATGTACCCTTCCAAGACTGTCTTCTTTAAATTCTCATGACGTTTAATATGTCCAAAATATTTCAGTTTTCTCTGTTTAATCTGCGATATGGTCCATCACATATCACAATACAATTTCCTCTGTGTGTGTGTGCGTGCGTGCGCGCGCGCGCGTGCGTGCGTGCTTGCTTGCTTTCCACAAGAAGACAATAACTTGTAATTGTAGGAATGTTAAAAAAAAAAAGCAATTACGAGTTTCAACTCAAACCATCAGAAATCGACTTCATCAAGTTGGTTCTCATTCAAGAATATCCGAAGTTCGGATCCCTCATAATCATCATCAGAGACAAGTTAGTCTGAACACAGCAGATGGACCTGCAAACAATTAGCGCCATGCTCTCTGCAGCCACGAGTCCGGACTTAAAACAATGGCCATGGCTGAGTCTGGAGACAAGCTTTCGAGAATTTTTCCTGGCTGTGCTGTTGTAGAACATGACAGATTGGGGAGGGATCTGCCCGTTTTTCTTACTAGGATTAGGCCAAAAGAATTATTAAGTGTATATATTTTTCATCCAATTTCCCTGGTTTTATCTGCTGTGTCGTTTTTGTTTTTTTTTAATGCATGTGATGCTTGAAAAAGGGGTTTGTTGGAATATTGGATTGTTGTATATTCTTCATTTGTATGTGCTCGTATCGCTTTCTGTCATTCTTGTTTCTGGCCTCTTTCCTCACTCTTTGTATCTTTTGTTTTTTTTATATATAAAACTGAACCATATACCTCCATTTACTGTTCTGCTTAGGAGATTAAAACTGTTCTTGAGATAGCAGAACTCCGGTAAACAGTAAGAGGGGACAGCTAGGAGGGAGTAAGATCAGATGTTGCTGAATGTTAGAAACAATACAGTTTTTTTTAAAAAAAAGGGAGCTGTTTTTACAGGACTGTATGAGGAACTCATGCTTGCATTAGATCTGAAACCAAAAAAATATATAATGCATTTTCCAGATAAGGTTGTACAAGAAATGCAGCATACGTATAAAACAAAATAATAATAAGATGGAGAGAAGAGAAGAAGAAGAAGAAAGTTTAAGGTGAAAGACATTACTTTGTTAACATGCTGTGAACATGAATAATGGGCAGGAGAGAAGAGAGATATAAAGAAACCTTGTTATCACCAAGATTCATCTTGAAAACCTTTTTAACTTCAAAACGTGAAGCATTCAGTTCAAATCATCTTGGGTTTTTTATTTAGTTTTCGTCCCTAACATATAGTTTGCTCGTATATTTAAAAAATAAACGATCACTGTTATATCGTGTACATTATATGTCCGCCTGTAAAAATAAACATACATAGTCGCAGCTGTGAGACTGAAAAGTAATGTGCATGAAACATGCTAGCAGAATCATATAATATATACTAGTCGCACGAAGTTAAGCAATAAATATTTGAAGATCCTTATTTTTCAGTTTATTTTTACATAATGTAACGTTTTTTTCCGCTTGAATGAGAAGAAAAAGTTACTTCTAGAAAGCATTTCGCCAAAGCAAGCTTCTGATGTGCATATGAAAAAAGGAGAAGTTAACGCGACCGTCGTATCACTGTAATTTTCCTTCTCATTTTCCTGATAGACATCTGTATGGAAAAATTCTCCCACGAACAAATCAAGATAAGCAATGTAAGCAGTCTTGAGGGTGAAATTTTGAGGCGTACAGATGGTCCGATGTCGTATATGTGATGAAGAAGTTGCATTTGCTTGAATGGTAAAGGCTGGGGACTTCATAGAGTGATGTTGCTAGACGTCCTTGGAGTCAGTACAAGTGTGCTCCATGGAGACTTCAGGTGGTTTCAAAACCCTAGATTGTTCTCTGTTTCCCCAAGCAGTAGACGATCAGTCAGTCAGTCATTTTCATGTCCCTTGCGGAAGTTTGTATCACAGCTCTCCTGTAGGCCTCTCGGTTGTAAGCAAGATGCCCTGCTGCTGATGCATCCATTCGCAAATCATCAACAATGTCTTGCAGCCATCTTCGCCTTGGTCTTCCTCTCTTTCTTTTTCCCATTATGTACCCTTCCAAGACTGTCTTCTTTAAATTCTCATGACGTTTAATATGTCCAAAATATTTCAGTTTTCTCTGTTTAATCTGCGATATGGTCCATCACATATCACAATACAATTTCCTCTGTGTGTGTGTGCGTGCGTGCGTGCGTGCGTGCGTGCGTGCGTGCTTGCTTGCTTTCCACAAGAAGACAATAACTTGTAATTGTAGGAATGTTAAAAAAAAAAGCAATTACGAGTTTCAACTCAAACCATCAGAAATCGACTTCATCAAGCTGGTTCTCATTCAAGAATATCCGAAGTTCGGATCCCTCATAATCATCATCAGAGACAAGTTAGTCTGAACACAGCAGATGGACCTGCAAACAATTAGCGCCATGCTCTCTGCAGCCACGAGTCCGGACTTAAAACAATGGCCATGGCTGAGTCTAGAGACAAGCTTTCGAGAATTTTTCCTGGCTGTGCTGTTGTAGAACATGACAGATTGGGGAGGGAGGGGGGCGAAGTCTGATGGTCTAGGGCCGGTATCTGGGCAGGTGGACGTGCTGACATGTATGTCTTTAGGATGGGGACTATGAATGCCCAGAGGCAATCAGGCAAGGATATCAAATCCCTGGTTATCCCCCAGGTAAACCATCTTAGTGCTCAGTTTATGCATGACGTCTTGGGGGGGGGGGGGGGGCGTGAAGGCGCTGTCCGATTAGACAATCAGCGACCCATAGCTGACATGCTAGCGTCAGAGCTAGCGAACCATAGCTGACATGCTAGCGTCAGGGCTAGCGAACCATAGCTGACATGCTAGCGTCAGGGCTAGCGAACCATAGCTGACATGCTAGAGCCAGGGCTAGCGAACCATAGCTGACATGCTAGCGTCAGGGCTAGCGAACCATAGCTGACCAAGACCCTGTCCCACCTCTCTGTTGATACCCCCCAGTAACAGGCACAGCCTGGCTAACGGGCAGGGATCGCCATAGTCCCCACGGTGGTGGACGCTGCTAAAGAAGCACTGCACCCCCTCCCCTGCCCCGGTTTGTAGCTGTACTCCGGGACTGAAAAAGTAGTTGCCATAATCCGCTCCCACGCCGATACGATGGTGTGCCTCAACATCTCCACAACATCGGCTGCAAAGAACACCATCTCGCAGTTATAGGAAGATAGCGCAAGACAAGACAAGACAAGACAAGATGCATGACTATACATCTTGCCATAGGGCAAACATTGTAAGCAGAGATACGGATGTTAATTAATATCCTACATTGTAAGCAGAGATATGGATGTTAATTAACATCCTACACTGTAAGCAGGGATATGGATGTTAATTAACATCTTGCCTGTTCCTTCCCTTGCTCGTTCACGTTACCCGAGCAAGTCTGGGACATGTTAGGAAGAGAAGATTCATGGGCGGGGATGTTTGCGTATCCTAATCACGCTGAGGTTTTCCGGTGAGAAAGTCCAACTCTGGACTAGATGGGCAACCACCTCTCACCCGGCGGTGATACACGGGTATCTCAAAACACGTCGAGGTTTTCCGGTGAGAAGGTCCAACTCTGGCCTGGTTGGGCTACCGCCTCTCACCCAGCGGGGATGCACTGATATCCTAAGCACGTCGAGGTCTTCCGGTGAGAAAGTCCAACTCTAGACTAAACTGGTGCAACGAAAACCACGGTGTCACGCAATCCGCTTCAGAGACCCACCAAGAATACAGGTTAAAGCCCTGCGATACTCTGAACCCCTTGTGGTCCTCTCGTTGATCTCGTGTGGTCCTCACAGGAGACCACGGGACCTAACGAGGACCACAGGCGTAAATTCAATAGGATCACAGTGCGGTTTTGGTGGTAGAAGCGAACGAAGAAGAAGAAGAAGAAGATTCATGGAGAACTCCCAGCAAGTTCACTGGACGTAATTCCACAAAATGACCTGGACATGACCTGGATTGTATCAGTTAAACGAGACGTGTCCTCGGGCTGCTGTGGGTCACACTGACTATTAAATAAGAACAGGTCATTCGGGAATTGTTTAATCGTCAAATTTTAACAGTCAATTTTTTTTTTCAAGTAATGTGTTAACAGCTGTTGTAATTTCAGTAAAAATTATCAGGAACAAGTTTTGTCTGGCTATTAAATGCTAAAAAATTGTTTTGCACTTAATTTCATTTTTATAGGATTTGCTTATAAAGTTTTATTGAGCCTCAAATATTTCTTGCTGAACTTTTTGTGAGGAGCATATAGTAACAAGATGAACAGTATGATAATTGTTGCTGAACATTTTGTGTGGAGAATATAGCATCAAGATAAACAGTATGATAATTGTTGCTGAACATTTTGTGTGGAGAATATAGCAACAAGATGAACAGTATGATAATTGTTGCTGAACATTTTGTGTGGAGAATATAGCAACAAGATGAACAGTATGATAAATGTTGCTGAACATTTTGTGTGGAGAATATAGCAACAAGATGGACAGTATGATAAATGTTGCTGAACATTTTGTGTGGAGAATATAGCAACAAGATGAACAGTATGATAAATGTTGCTGAACATTTTGTGTGGAGAATATAGCAACAAGATGAACAGTATGATAATTGTTGCTGAACATTTTGTGTGGAGAATATAGTAACAAGATGAACAGTATGATAATTGTTGCTGAACATTTTGTGTGGAGAATATAGCAACAAGATGAAGAGTATGATAATTGTTGCTGAACATTTTGTGTGGAGAATATAGCAACAAGATGAAGAGTATGATAATTGTTGCTGAACATTTTGTGTGGAGAATATAGCAACAAGATGGACAGTGTGATAAATTTTGCTGAACATTTTGTGTGGAGAATATAGCATCAAGATAAACAATATGATAATTGTTGCTGAACATTTTGTGTGGAGAATATAGCAACAAGATGGACAGTATGATAAATGTTGCTGAACATTTTGTGTGGAGAATATAGCAACAAGATGAACAGTATGATAAATGTTGCTGAACACTTTGTGTGGAGAATATAGCAACAAGATGAACAGTATGATAATTGTTGCTGAACATTTTGTGTGGAGAATATAGCGGGAGGTGGAGTGGGGGTTGCGGGGTGAAGGTTGTGGTGGGGTGGGGTTGTGGTGAGTAGCGGGTGGGGGTTATATTGGGGTGGGGGTGTGGGGTTAGGCGTTTCGAACAGAGATGAATGTGGTCACTTGGCTGCGAACGGAAGTTTTGAGCAGATGTACAAGTCCCAAACCTGCAGTGAAACGTAAGGGAGGGGTGGTCATAAAGCCACGTACGGGACAACATTACTTGCCCAGCAGTGACATACTTGACAATGCCTCCCGTATCTATCGGCCCTGGTGAAGCCAAGGGTGGAGAGCGCGTCTAGTCTGCTAGCTAACCTACTCTTATATCTTCTTATATCTTATATCCTTCCCGTGCCGTTAGACGTCACATAGGGCTCGCAAAGTAGTTCGCCAATTTTTCCTGTCTTCGGCGAGTCTTTCAACCTCAACAAAGGATTTTATGCCTGTTAACTTGGCCTCTCTTAATAATGTCCTCTTCAGAGTTTCACGCGGTCTGCCCTTTTTCTTCGGCCTGTTGTGTTCCACTTGATAGCTTGTTTTGGGATTCTCTGATCATTTCTTCTCATCAAGTGACCAACATATGTCCATCTCCTTTTCCTGATCACCCGTGAGACTGGTTGTTGTTCAGTCATCTGTCTTATCTCTGCATTGTTCTTGAATTCATTCCACTTGATGCCGAGTATTTTCCTTAGGCATTTGTTTTCAAAAGAGTCTAATTTCTTTTCTATTTCTTTAGTTGTTTTCCAGCTTTCACATGCATAAATAAGGGTGGATATTACATTTGAATTGAATAGTCTTAACTTGGTTAGCTAACCTACTGCCTAGTATTAACTCGACGGTGCAGCGAAATCAGTTATCGTGCGCTGTGCTTTGTTTTGTGTTAACTGGAAACAGCGCTAGTTCTTACCTCAAATTTCGGGTTTAGAAGTGGCCAGTTTTTGATACATGGTTGAAGGTCATATATAATGAGATCAGGTGTACTACCTGTGAGGGTTATTATATGATCATATCTGTATCAGACTGAGAGTAACCCTAGACTAAACTGGTGCAATGAAAACCACGGTGTCACGCAATCCCGGTTCCGAGACCCACCAAGAATACAGGCTAAAGCACTGTGACACTCTGAATCTCTTGTGGTCCTTTCGTGGATCTCGTGTGGTCTATTTTGGACCACACAGGGGACCACGGGACCTAACGAGGGCCACAGGCATGAATTCAGTAGGTGCACAGTGCGGTTTTTGGTGGTAGAAGTGAACGAAGAAGAGGAAGAAGAAGAAGAAGACTGAGAGTAAGGCAGAGGTCCAATAATGTGATTATGGGGAAGTATGTGAAAGTAAATGTATGATAAGAACTGTTGTTAGATCTATGAGTAGAAACATTACAGTGAAAGTAAAATGTATGATAAGAACTGTTATTAGATCTATGAATAGAACATTACAGTGAAAGTAAATGTATGATAAGAACTGTTATTAGATCTATGAATAGAACATTACAGTGAAAGTAAAATGTATGATAAGAACTGTTATTAGATCTATGAATAGAACATTACAGTGAAAGTAAAATGTATGATAAGAACTGTTATTAGATCTATGAATAGAACATTACAGTGAAAGTAAAATGTATGATAAGAACTGTTATTAGATCTATGAATAGAACATTACAGTGAAAGTAAAATGTATGATAAGAACTGTTATTAGATCTATGAATAGAACATTACAGTGAAAGTAAAATGTATGATAAGAACTGTTATTAGATCTATGAGTAGAACACTACAGTGAAAGTAAAATGTATGATAAGAACTGTTATTAGATCTATGAATAGAACATTACAGTGAAAGTAAAATGTATGATAAGAACGATTATTAGATCTATGAATAGAACATTACACTGAAAGTAATTTTATGATAAAAACAGTTATTTGCAGGTAAAATAATGATTAGATCAATAAAGAGTTATCAATAAGTAAAAAGATCAAAACATTACTCCCGAAGTAAATGTATTTTTAGAAAAAAAAATTAGCTACATTTGTATCTATAATTAGACGATTACCAGAAAGTTAATTTACATTAAAAAAAAAAATACTTTGCCGTAAAATAATTTTATTAGAACGTTACCTAAGATACAGTTATGGTAAGAATGTTACATACAAAGACAGCTCGCCCCCCCCCCTTTTTTTTTTACTGTATTGTTTCTAACATTCAGCAACACCTGATCCTCCTTCGTTTTAGCTGTCCCCTCTTACTTGTTAGACAGAACATTATCCTGAATGTAGATCTACGATTAGAATTTTTGCTATTAAGGTACGCCTGTGATTAGATCATTATCTAGAAAGTAAATCTATTATCAGAAAGAAGGGAAAAAAACGTATAGAAGGAAACTTTACTCTGAGTTTTCCGAATCAAAAGGTACTGGAATACCGTATAGAATTAGTGAAGTGAGATGAGATTAAGGAAGGAAGGAAAGAAGGGAGACCCTTTCTGCAAAGATTTCAATCGCGCCTCTGGGATTGTTTGTTTTTATTCTTAGTCCGCAAGGCCTCTTATACATATCTGGAATCTGATATAATCCCACCTCACTCGACCCCACCCCCGGGCTTCCCCTTCCCCTATCCCTTCAGTGCCTGTATCAATCTTTAATCGTATGGTTCCCACGACTAGAGCTAGAACACAGGCAAGATTTGTGTGGTTGCGAACAGCCACCGTTAGCCCTTGCTTGTATTCAAGCTTCATCTACCACCATACGTCAAATCTGACCTCTAACAACAGAAACCCGTGTAGAGAGGATCTCTGCCCCCTTGCCTTTCCTAGTTCCCATAACACAAACGTGAGCACACAGAGAGCCAAGATATCATCAGCCTTGCACGCGTCCTGCGCTTCGTCGCGATGGATTTACCAGAACTCGTAACATCCAGCCACTAGGGGGTTGGGGGGGAGGGATGGGGAGGGGGGGGAATGTGTTCGTCCTGCATAAGCAACAAGTCAAACAACAGATTCTCAGAATGTTGCAACTGGTCGATCTTTAGAACTGGAAGATCCTGCTCTAGCAAGTGTGTTAAAACGCCTATGCCATCAGAAGTGTTTAGCTGGGATCATTATTTCTTGCAACTCCGGACAAGTTTCCCCCCCCCCCCCCCCCCCATATGCTCTGATCACTTCTTCGGTAACGCCCATCAGCGTATGAGATGTCACCAGTTCTTTGTCGAGGTATACTTCTTCCTCCGTCTGTAACATTGATGTTTGTGGTGCCTGATATCACTACATTTTTTTTCCTTTCCGAGTCTTTCCTTCTAAACAGAGATAGCTTGTCACTGTGTTTATCATACCCAAGACATCCTTCTGAACAGAGATAGCTTGTCACTGTGTTTATCATACCCAAGACATCTTTCTGAACAGAGATAGCTTGTCACTGTGTTTATCATACCCAAGACATCCTTCTGAACAGAGATGGCTTGTCACTGTGTTTATCAATACCCAAGACATCCTTCTGAACAGAGATGGCTTGTCACTGTGTTTATCAATACCCAAGACATCCTTCTGAACAGAGATGGCTTGTCACTGTGTTTATCATACCCAAGACATCCTTCTGAACAGAGATGGCTTGTCACTGTGTTTATCAATACCCAAGACATCCTTCTGAACAGAGATAGCTTGTCACTGTGTTTATCAATACCCAAGACATCCTTCTGAACAGAGATGGCTTGTCACTGTGTTTATCATACCCAAGACATCCTTCTGAACAGAGATGGCTTGTCACTGTGTTTATCAATACCCAAGACATCCTTCTGAACAGAGATAGCTTGTCACTGTGTTTATCATACCCAAGACATCCTTCTGAACAGAGATAGCTTGTCACTGTGTTTATCATACCCAAGACATCCTTCTGAACAGAGATGGCTTGTCACTGTGTTTATCATACCCAAGACATCCTTCTGAACAGAGATGGCTTGTCACTGTGTTTATCCTACCTGAGACGTCCGAGAAACAAATTTATGTCCGCACAAAACAACTCTCCCCGTTCCCGTTTATTTCTGTCGCCCACTCCAGTTCCACCAGGCCCTCCGGGGCCACAACAGAAAAAATCTTCTAGCCCCTGGAACGCAGGATCGGCTGGCTGAACCCCCCCCCCCCCGGTGGCCGTAGTTATGCCAGTCTCCATGAGGATGTTGAAAACGTCTACCTGCTCCAGTGTCTGTCTGTCTGCTGCCTGCTCCAGTGTCTGTCTGTCTGCTGCCTGCTCCAGTGTCTGTCTGTCTGCTGCCTGCTCCAGTGTCTGTCTATCTGCTGCCTGCTCCAGTGTCTGTCTATCTGATGCCTGGTCCAGTGTCTGTCTATCTGCCGTTGGTCCAGTGTCTGTCCATCTGATGCTGGTCCAGTGTCTGTCCATCTGATGCTGGTTCAGTGTCTGTCTATCTGCTGCCTGCTCCAGTGTCTGTCTATCTGCTGCCTGCTCCAGTGTCTGTCTATCTGCTACCTGCTCCAATGTCTGTCTATCTGCTACCTGCTCCAGTGTCTGTCTATCTGATGCTGGTCCAGTGTCTGTCTATCTGATGCTGGTCCAGTGTCTGTCTATCTGATGCTGGTCCAGTGTCTGTCTATCTGATGTTGGTCCAGTGTCTGTCCATCTGATGCTGGTTCAGTGTCTGTCCATCTGATGCTGGTTCAGTGTCTGTCTATCTGCTGCTGGTCCAGTGTCTGTCTGCTGCTGGTCCAGTGTCTATCTGTTGCCTGCTCCAGTGTCTATCTGCTGCTGCTGCAGTGTCTGTCTATCTACTGCTGGTCCAGTGTCTGTCCATCTGATGCTGGTCCAGTGTCTGTCTATCTGCTGCTGGTCCAGTATCTGTCTATCTGCTGCTGCTGCAGTGTCTGTCTATCTACTGCTGGTCCAGTGTCTGTCCATCTGATGCTGGTCCAGTGTCTGTCTATCTGCTGCTGGTCCAGTATCTGTCTATCTGCTGCTGCTCCAGTGTCTGTCTATCTGCTGCTGGTCCAGTGTCTGTCTATCTGCTGCTGGTCCACTGTCTGTCCATCAGCTGTTGGTCCACTGTCTGTCCATCTGCTGCTGTAGACGTAGCTTGCCACACCAGTCAAATCCGCCATTTTATTTCCAGCAAACACTTGAGTGTCCAAGATCAAACTTGAAGTTTGATTTTACAAATCTTTGAATATGCACCAAGGTTTCCCAGGCTTATTCGGGCTGCCACCCCATTTTCTCCCAGCCCACATTCCTGCTTATATACTAGTCCTGCAATGATTTATTAAACTAGAATATGCTTCTCTCTCTCTCTCTCTCTCTCTCTCTCTCTCTCTCTCTCTCTCTCTCTGAACCTTATGCCCAAGGCACACGGGGCTTCCACAAGGCTTTTTCCACAGACGCCTGTCCTGTACCTTTTTTCCACTCTTGCCAAGGTTTCTGCTCTATTGCTCAACATCCTCTCTGTCGTTCTTCTCCATGTCTCATGTGGTCTACCTTTACTTCTGTTCTCCTGTGGTGTCCATCTTAGTTTCATTTTTTGGTAGTCAGTCGTCAGTCATCCAGAGCACATGTCCCAACCATCGCCAGCGTCTTTCCTCAATAATTACTGTCAGTGGCTTCATCTGCATGGGATATACATTACATAACCACAAACTTGAGCAAATAAACCCAAATAAACAATATGAAGAAGTACATATATAACTCACCTACTGCATTATTTTTCTCAACTTTTGAATATCATATATAAGTTTCATGCAGGGACACGAGTTTTTCAATATCAGGTGGAAAAGTGCTAAGAAGGAAGGTAAAACTACCACCCGTTTGCTGCTTCGTTTTCCATCAACGCCCCCTTTTTCTTCTGTTACTCCTCTACCTACTATTTTTCTTTCACCGCTTATCGGATCCTTTTCCGACGCCCACGAGGAGGAGTGGGCGGGGAGGGGCGTTGTTGCCCACGTTGGGAAACACTGATTTAGACTTTGCTTAAATATCGCTCTTTGAGTATTGGTTGACATAACCGTACAAGATCAACCAAATCAACCAACACTGGTAGTGAAAGAGTTAATACTGTGGTAGTATTATTCTGGAGAAAAAGAGTTAATACTTTTCAGCCACTGGGCGTGACCGGTCACGATTGAAAGTTTTACACGTTGGAGCAACATGATGTTAGTTACTGTGTCGTACCGCTCTAAATCCATTGTGTGTGCTGTGTTTGTGTGTGCTGTGTTTGTGTGTGCTGTGTGGTGTTTCTGTGTTTTGTTCTTCGAAGAAAGCGAAAAAAAAAATAATAACATTAAAAGGCTTAGATTATCAGATGTATGACAAAATTAATAATAAAACAGCGAAAAACTAGACAAAGTAATGAGACTGTTTCAGGTGGAATCTTCAACGCCAGAAACTTCCACGGACCAGGCTGGAGTGTCATTATTAATAAATTAACAGACCACGCGTGAATACTTTAATGGAACATTTCTAGCAACTGGACGTTGATAATTCTGAATTCTTAGAACAGTCGTCAGGTATGCATGCAGGAAACTCTCTACTGTAGAGAGCAGAACAACAACACAATTCCTTCAGATCATCAGAGGAATTCTAATTTTAACTTCCTTTCTGGTGTCACCATCCTGGTCTATGTAACTGCCAAGGTATGCAAATTGATTGACTTTTTCTACGTGTATTTTTCCATTTTGATTAAGGGGAATTTTTATTATTTTTTGTTTTGTCCTTGTTAATTTCAAATCCTATTTTGCTAGCCAGTAAAGACAAAATATCTCCGCCGATCTTTTACCTGCTTCTGGCCATCGCATTTCACTGATGCTCAGTACGTTTAGGTGGTATCTCTCCATTTCTCTGATGACCTGAGTAGTTTTTGTTGGTGCTGCCATCGTTCTTACGTTCCAGAATCCAGTCTTTGTCACATGTTTAGGGCCGACGAATGAGCTCTTCGGAGTTGGCATCCTTAACGCTCGGTTCGTTTCTTTTGCGCGTTTCCATAACGAGTTCTTTTTTTCCCATCTAGAGCCACCTCTAGATAGGTCCCAGGATAAGGTTGTTAGCCTTATGTCCAACTCCCAGTACAGGATATGTGACAGATCAAGCGGAATTCCGCTGATTTCTGCATGCCGGCGAGAGCTTTAAAAAAAAAGTCCACCATCTTGCACGTCACACTGGATGTATTACTGATTCCAGTATTCAAAAAATCGATAAAAGCAAGTGTGAAAACTACAGAGGAATATCCTTACTACAAACAAGCTACAAAATACAATCTATTATACTTTTAAATAGATTAACACCACACCGCGAGAACATACTGGGAGACTATCAAGCAGGTTTTAGGAAGAATAGATCAACCACAGACCAAATATTTTATCTATGTCAAAGACCAGAAAAGTACTGGGAATATGGAAAAGAAAGTCATAATATCTTCATTGACTTCAAGAAAGCCTATGACAGCACAGACAGGAGCAGCTTCTGGAAAATTATGAAGGAATTTGAGATACTTAACAAATTAATCAATGTGACCAGAATATGTATGGAGGATGCACAAAATATAGTAATATATAAAGTCAGAAGCATTGTATATAAGAACTGATTTAAAACAAGGTGATACATTATCCACATTACTATTTAACCTAGTACTAGAAAATGTAATCAGAAAAGTGAAGGAAGAAAGTAGTATAGAAGAACAGGTAAAATACTAGGATACACTGACGACATTGACTTGCTGGGGGAAACTATGCAAGAAGTCATCAATACCTGCATACACCTGAGAGATGTAGCACTAAAAGTGGGTTTGACCATTAACCAAGATAAGACAGAGTATATGAAGACGTGAAGAGACCAGAGGCAGAATGATCTAGATTACATAAATGGCGGTATGATTTTTAGGAAAGCAGAAACATATAAATATCTAGACCACAACCTTCAACAGAAGCAACATAGTAAGCGAGGAAATTAAAAGCAGAGTACAGATAGGGAATAAAATATACTTTGCCTTGCAGCACCTGTTAAGATCCAAAATCCTGTCCCAAAACACCAAAATAACAATCTTCAAAACTATAATAAGACCAGCCGTCATGTATGGATCAGAAACATGGAGTACAACAAAGAAAGATTAACAACAATTGCAGATCTTTGAGAACAAAATCCTAAGAAGAATCTTTGCACGGATAAAGGATACCAACAGTGGAGAATGGAGAGCTAGAAAGAGCACTGAACTGAACAGCTTATTTAAATCCCAACGAATTATAAATGTCTTGAAACTGAACAGACTACGCTGGTTGGGCCATGTAGGAAGAATGGAAGAGAATAGGCAAACGAAAAGATGTACACACAAGAGAAGAGGGGAAACAAGAACAGGGGTAGACCAAGACAGAGATGGAAAGACAACATAGAAGAGGATATAAAAGAAACCGGTGTCACCAGCTGGAGAGAAAAGATTAGGAATAGATAATAATGGAGGCCAACTTTATATGCAGCAATAAGCCTTAATGGCTCGGAAAGCTGAAGAAGAAGAAGAAGAAGTTCAGGTAAAAATCACAGAGCTTTGTCTGAGAAAAAGAGCAACATGTTATCTGTTCTTGTGACCAGCAGGCATCTTGTTTCTTCCAAAGAAGAGTTCGAGGATTTTCAGGGGAGACAATGACGACCAGGCTGAAACGTTTGAAACATTTGTTCAGTATGCACTGACATAACCTTACATAAACGCTTTAGTTGTTTGCATACTCGTAGTTGAAATAAGCATCCTAATCTTCGACAACATTCAAAAACATATTGAATGCCCAAATTGTATACTCTATTATATCTGTGATCTGGGGTGGGGTAGGGGGTGGGGGGAGATGCTGTCTGATTAGGCAATCAACTGATATGCTAGCATCAGAGTTAACGAACCAAAGCTGACCAAGACCCTGTCCCACCATTCCGTTGGTACCTCTAGTAACAGGCATAGCCTGGCTAACGGGGCAGGGATCGCCGTAGTTCCCGTGGTGGTGGAGTTTGCTAAAGAAGCATTACACACCACCCCTTGCTTTTTAGCTGAACTCCGGGACTGAAAAAGTAGCCGCCATAACCCGCTCCCACGCCGATACGGTGTTGTGCCTCAACACCTCCACAGCATCGGCTGCAAAGAACAACAGCTCGCAGTTACAGGGAGATAACACAAGACAAGATAAGACCAGATATCCATGATCTATTATGTTTTCCTGCTTTCTCTGTTACATCTACGATCTATTTTGTTTTCCTGCATTCTCTATTTTATCTACGATCTATTTTGTTTTCCTGCACTCTCTGTTATATCTACGATCTAATTTTGTTTTTCAGCATTGACTACTATGGGTTTTTTTTTGTTCTCTTTTGTAAATATATAGCATTATTATTTCCACATGTGCCACAAAAAAACCTCTATATTTCAAGTTGCAGTTCTCCGACTTGTGGCAGCGTGCACATAAGATCACGTTATATTTCCACTGTAGGGGAGAGAAACCCATTGTCAGCGTGATGGTAGTTTCAGCTGTCGCAGCGTTACCGTTAATGGTGGTGCTGTTGTGGCGGCAATCCAACATATATATTTTAATACTACAAGACCTATGACTCTTGAACCAGATCTCATCTCAGAGTCAGCAAAAAGATCTCATCTCAGAGTCAGCAAAAAAAAAAAAGTATCATCATCTCAGAGTCAGGAAAAAAAAACTTACCTCAGAATCAGCCCAAAAAAAACCCTCATCTCAGAGTCAGCACAAAAAAAAAAACTCATCTCAGAGTCAGCAAAAAAAAAAAAAAAAAATTTCATCTCAGACTCAGCAAAAAGATATCATAGAGTCAGAAGACAAAAAAATCTCATCTCAGAGTCAGCAAAAAAAAAAAGAAAGAAAGAAAGATCTCATCTCAGAGTCAGCAAAAAAAAAAATCTCATCTCAGAGTCAGCAAAAAAAAAAAAAAAAAAAAAAGAAACAAAGATCTCATCTCAGAGTCAGCAAAAAAAAATCTCATCTCAGAGTCAGCATAAAAAAAAAAAATCTCATCTCAGAGTCAGCAAAAAAAAAATCTCATCTCAGAGTCAGCAAAAAATTCATCTCAGACTCAGCAAAAAGATATCAGCTCAGAGTCAGCCAAAAAAAAAAAAAAAAAAATTTCATCTCAGACTCAGCAAAAAGATATCATTTCAAAGTCAGCAAAAAGAACCAGGAACTCAAGTTGTCTGTCAGATCATTAATATCAAGGACATTTCATTTTTTTTTTTCAATTATTTTATTTAATATCATCGGGGATGAAGACGCTTCAATTGAGGCAATCCGCGACCCCTAGCTGGCCAAGACCCTGTCCCACCTCTCCGTTGGTACCCCTAGTAACAAGCCTAGCCTGGCTAACTGGGCAGGGATCGCCATAGTTCTCATGGTGGTGGAGTCTGCTAAAGAAGCATTGCACACCCCCTGCTTTTTAGCTGTACTCCTGGACTGAAAAAGTAGCCGCCATAACCCGCTACCACGCCGATACCATGCTGTACCTCAACACCTTCACAGCATCGCCTGCAAAGAACACCAGCTCGCAGTTACAGAGAGATAGAAGACAAGACAAGACAAGACAAGATTTAATATCCACACTTCTACATTATAGAGAAGTGTGAAGCACACATGCTTGTAGGATCGCATTCGACTCTCTGGCAAATCGTACTTAGTAAGACAATGGTAGCTACATCTCATCCCTGCCTCACATTCCCTCTTGCGCTTTCATCTTCTGCCATAGTATGTCAGAAAACACTTGATGAAACATCTACTCTCTGATCATAGAAATGTAACCCTTACAGCTGCTTATAACTGAACAAGCAACACTGTCTGCCAAGAAACAACTTACAAACATCGACCTAAAAACTGAACACCTTTCGATGCCTGCATGTCTTGTAAATAAACAGACTCGGTTCTTTGGACGTTGGTGGCATCACTAGAATAAACGACGCCAAAATTACAAGTTATTATCCAGTCTGTAAGAACAGCGAAGAGCAGAACCTCTGTCTTAATGCGAAGAAAACTAAATTGATGAAACTGACAAAACAAATAAGGCAGCTGAAATATGTATCAATGACGAAAAATTGGAAGAGGTAGAGAGTTTTGAATATTTTGGATCATTACTAACTAATAATGGAGATACAATGAGGGAGATTAAAAGGAGACATCTATCGCTTTTCACAAAAATAAAACAACTAAAGAATCTGTGAGGAGGAACAGACAGAATTACAAACATAAGATTTTTAAGGACATGCATCTTTCCCATAGTAACATACGCCTGTGAGACCTGGAAACTTAACAAAACAGCTGAGAAACACATAAATGCCTTTGATTGTAAATGCTACAGATGAGTCCTTCAAATATCATGGACACAAAAAAGAACACATATATCCATACTTCAAGAACTTAATATTGAAGAAGGCTGGCTAGTAAAGAGGATTAAACAGAGAAAATATTTTGGACACATTAAACGTCATGAGAATTTAGGGAAGATCGTCTTGGAAAGGTACATAATAGGAAAAAAGAGAGGAAGACCAAAGCGAAGATGGCTGCAAGACATCATTGATAATCTGCAAATGGATGCATCAGCAGGAGGGCATCTTGCCCACAACCGAGAGGCCTACAGGAGAGATGTTAGGGAGGCAAATTTCCGCAAGGAACATTCAAATGACTGACTGACTGATCCAACTCCTAACGTCATTTTTTAAAGTATATATGAACAGCACACATGAAGTAGTTGTGTGTTCGACTAATTTACCTGGGGCACAATGACACAAGAGATGATGACCCGAGTTAGACACTACATGATAGCTTAAAAATGTAGGTAAAACAGGTTGTGATACAAGAATATGATGAACGAAGTATATATTATCATGGTGGTACGTTCCGTGCGTGTGGTATCTTGATAGTTCGCCCACACAACGCATATCCGGAATTAGTTTCGGAAGCACACACGACGGACTCGTTCTGTCCAAGGGAGCGAATCTAGTATATCAAATAACACATAAAATCTTAGGTTATGTCCCATCAACAGTCAACAATGGTTTTCATTTCATCTGCGAAACTTGCCGTAACAGGCAGTTTCGCGAAGTTCAAACGCATTTCTTTTCCTTTATTTTTCTACATGACGATTCAGTGCCAAGTTATTTTGTGAGTATGTAGAACTAACTAATCTAAGCTGTTCCTCGGAGCTGAAAACTGTATGTACCCAAAGCGGCTACCTTGGTGGTACTATAACTCGACTCAGCTTCTGTGCATAAAACACTCGCATTTCCAACTTTATCTCTAGTTTCTTATTTCAATACAATCATATAACCATTAACTCTTTCCGCTTAAGTGGTTATATTTGGTATTCGTGTTGTCAGATCGTTAATATCTAGGACTCATTTCTATGACAACGTTGTTTATGCTCACATCCAGCGCCACCTAGCAAAGAACTAGCCGCTTAGACGGCGTGAAACTCTGAAGAGGACATTGTTAAGAGAGGCCAAATTAACAGGCATAAAATCCTTTGACGAGGTTGAAAGACTCGCCGAAGACAGGAAAAATTGGCGAACTACTTTTGCGAGCCCTATGTGACGTTTAACGGCACGGGAAGGATGTTATGATATAAGATAAGAATGAAAGACAACCACAGAAGGTAAATTATTAAAATAATAAAAGTTGCTTACCTCTCGTAAATTGGCGGCCTAGTTGGCTAAATGGCTAGACGCTCGGTCTCCTAAGCCGGTGGTACCGAGTTCAAGTCCCAGCGGCGGGGATTTTTTTTCTCTTTCTGGTACCGCCACACCACCAAAAAAAAAAAATCGCTAGGGTCCACCCAGCCAGTTTTTAAAAAATGAGTACCAGAGAAATGTGGGAAGTTAAATGCGGCCAGGCGTGATACTGACCACATCAGACTTTCATGTGCCGATGGTCTTGGAAATACGGGCCTAACAACCTATCCCCAATATGCCATGGAAATGGAGAGTTTACCTTTACCTGCCTTAAACTGAGAGGAATTTGCTTTATAAGTGATAATATACGGTCGCGATATTACTCCTCTGCATTTGTCTGGTCTGGCCTTAACTCTCTAGAAACGAGACTTGTTATTCCTTTCAGTCGACTCGAGATAGTTCTGAAGCACAGCCATATAAGCAGTAAAATATAGTGAGACATAAAAGAGAAGAAGAAAGCTGCAGCAAAACTGGTTCTAGTAATCAAAACAGGTGGGTGTATGGCACAGTTTTATAAAACAAAAGCATAAAAAAAGAGATAGAAAGAGTGAGGAAAGTGGGCAGATACAAGAATGGCAGAAAGCAAGACATATAAATGAAAGCCATACAACAATCCAATATTTCAGCAAAAGACTTTTTCAAGGATCACATACAGGAACAACACAACAGATTAAAAACACGAGAAAATGTATGAAACTTAGCCTTTTGGCCTCCTCCTTGTAAGAAAGTCAGGCATGAAAATCTGTATGTTTATATCCATATATTTATATGTACTCATCTGCCTTTCTGCCATTCTTGTAAAATATAGTGGCTTTCCTAAGGACTACGAGTAAGTTTTAAAAAAAAAAACACACACACACACACAGCTTCTCTACAGATTCCACTGGCATGGAAGCGACATGGAGACCTATCTGATTATCCTTGTTGAAAGAGCAGAACAGCCTATTACAGGAACATCAAGAGATAGATTAGGGTCTTATCCAGTAGTACATTGTATTGTATTTTGTCCCTTCTTATGTTTCTTCTTTCTTTTTTTTCCTCCCTTTTGTTATTTGTCACTTTCCATTTCGTCTTCATTTCTCTACGTTGTTTTATTAGTTCTAATGTGCCTACTGTAATCCATTCATTCTTGTGTGTTTTCTTTAAAGGAACCACGTCTTTAGCTGCTGTTATTAAGCCTGCGTAGCCATTTCATCTAGTGTCATCTCCTCCTGTACAGCCATCAGGATTTCGAAACGGTTCTTCACTTCTATATCGTATTGTTCTGGTATTTTTGTAAGATCAAAGCGGAGTGGTCTTGATCCCGTAACTGTCTTTTTTATCTTTACTTTCATGTCTGCTATTCCATCCATCCATCCATCCATCCACCCATCCACCCATCCATCCATCCATCCATCCATCCATCCATCCATCCATCCATCCATCCTTCCTTCCTTCTTTCCTTCATCGTTCGATTCTACCACCCAGAAAGCTGTAGTTTGGTGATCCCTGATAACTATATCATCACTCTGGCTTTGCCTTCTCTGCTTCCATCTTTACCATACAGACTGAATGTCACAACAGAAGTCGAAAAAAACCCCTCACAAATGGGCCACAAAAACTATAAATCGTAGTTGTCTTATGTTTACTTCTGTGTTTTAATATTTTTTTTTTCTTATCTATTCTTCTACAATCATTTTTGACAGTCTAGCACAGAAATGTAATTCAGAGGACAAGAATATTCTGTGTCATTAAAAATTTTAAATTAGACAAAACAAAACAAAACAAACAAACCGCTCCTACTTTTAAAAAAATGTGTGTCATATGGCCATTTATTTTTAAAATATTAAAATTTGAAGAAAAAAGTGCTGCATAAAATAAATTTAGAATAACAAAGTAACAAACTAACTAAAAAAAAAATTTATACCAATATATATATATATATATCAGTTCTTTCCCGATCCTAGTTTTAACATTACCCGCCGACCTACTGTCCCAACCGGTTGCTCGTGAACCCGGAAACGGAAATTTTTTCCCAGTTGGAAGTCTGCTCAAGAGAAAACTACAGAAACTAAAACCTCAAAATGGTACGTAAAACTAACAAAATGTCCAGCTTTACTCATTGGAATTAATAATTTTTGCTACCTTTGTGGCAAGTAATTAGTTTAGGCAAGAATTTGAAAAAGGGGGCCAGTTTTAATTTGAAATAGAAGTGTCAGTTAACGATCCCTAATTTTAGAAATAGCCTTGTAAGGGATGGGTCGAATGGTACTGAGATCAGAGAATAATTTCTTTGATATATGTGTAGATATACATCTCAGAATTGGATGTATATGCAGGTATTTTAGTCATGTTTGGAAGGTTTCACTTAGAAGTTTTGAAGGATCAGGGTTTTTTAAATTGAACTTAAATGCCCAGTGGATGAGTCATCACAATACTATTGCCAGAATGTTACCATATAAAGTCATGTTTGTGGTGTTAACAGAAAACAGATCGGTCACAGGTGTTACATGCATTATATGGTAGTATTTATGTTACAGATATCACATTCACATAAAAAAGAAGTGAAGGCTGCCAGAGTACTGCAAAAGAAAATGTAAATGTTAACGTAAGGAATGTTAATCCAGTTAGTCAGACTGGATGTAGGAAATGAAATTAACTCAAACTGGGTTTGGTAGCCAGTTTTGTTTTTATTTAGCTTAATAGTTTCAAGTTAGGAGTTTGTGGGTCTCGTGTGTGCAGCTCATTTTATTTGTGCATCTGGTACGTCTGGAGAGAGGCTAAGACCAAAATCAGAAACGGTTTTTGGTGATGTTGAAGTTGGTATTTAATGCTCAGCTTCACAATAATAAACTTATTATAAAAATATATAGTAAACCAACAGTGTATGAAACCCTTCTTCTTCTTCTTCTTACCTGTCGGCTTATGCCATTAGCATCACAGGGAGTTTCAGACATCAGATTAGAGCATGGTGAGAGGCCTGGGTAGCTGTCATGTTATGTTTCCTCAGTGTGTCTTTCACACTATCTTTCCTTTGATCATCTCCGCCGTAGCCTACATCCAGATGTTTCCAAGTTGTATGCACATGCAGCTGGTTGTTCTGGATTTATGCTATCAAATTCCCAAATCACGTAACTCTGATTTTCCATGTAGTCCTTGACAGATATTGTGCCCACTATTTTCCATTCCTTTATATCCTGACATTGTTAGAGCTGTTGCCCTAATGGTTACTGCTTTTCCACCAGCCCAAGTTAAGGTATTGTTGTGTTCCTAGAACTAACCTAATTGTTCTAGGAACACAACAATACCTCAACATTAACTTGGGTACTCATGATCTGACTGTGGCAGTCTTTTTTTCTGAGGACAAACTTTTCAGAGATTTATTTAGAAATATTACAGTTTCTTGTACACTTTCATCTGACATTTTTTTTTTTTTGGAAGCTCTTTGCTCAGAGTGATATATTTTGTTCTCTGGTCGTCAACCAAATTGTGAGGATATGATAATTAATGTCCATTTTTTCGTAATTAATCAGATTTCACCAGAAACTTTGGGAAATAATGGAAACAATGGGATTTCCAACACGTTTGATACAATTAATATCACTGTTGTATCTAGACCAACAGGCAGCAGTGAGAATAAATGGTGAATCAACAACTTGGTTTGACATAAAACAAGGGGTCTGTCAGGGGTGCATACTGTCGCCTTACTTGTTTGAATTGTATACTGAAAATATAATGAGGAATGTTAGAGAAGATGTAGACAAAGAATATTAGATTGCCATAGCAATTGGAGGTTATGAAATACCAGAGATTAGATATGCTGATGACACAGTGTTACTGTCCACAACACAAAAAGGAATGGAAAAACTAATTATGTCAGTCCGTAAGAATAGTGAAGAGCAAAACCTCTATCTTAATGTGAAGAAAACTAAATTGATGAAATTGACAAAACAAATAAGGCAGCTGAAATATGAATCAATGACGAAAAATTGGAAGAGGTGGAGAATTTTGAATATCTTGGATCATTACTAACTAATAATGCAGATACAATGAGGGAAATAAAAGGAGGACGTCTGTCGCTCTTCAAAAATAAAACAACTAAAGAAGCTGTGGAGAGGAACAGACAGATCTACAAAAATAAGATTTTTAAGGGCATGCATCTTTCCCATCGCAACACATGCCTGTGAGACCTGGAAACTTAACAAAACAGCTGAGAAACACATAAATACCTTTGAATGTAAATGCTACAGATGAGTCCTTCAAATATCATGGACATAAAAAAAGAACAAATATATACATACTACAAGAACTTAATATTGAAGAAGGTTGGCTAGTAAAAAAGATTAAAAACTTAAATATTTTGGACACATTAAACATCATGAGAATTTAGAGAAGACCATCTTGGAAGCATACATAATTGGAAAACAGAAAGAGAGGAAGACTAAGTATCAAGGCGAAGATGGCTATAAGACATCATTGATAATCTGGAAGTGGATGCATCAGCAGCAGGGCATCTTGCTTACAACCGAGAGGCCTACAGGAGAGCTGTTAGGGAGGCAAAGTTCCACAAAGGACATGCAAATGGCTGAGTAACTGAATCAGATTTCTTTTACTTTTTTGTCATATTTTGTAGGCTTGTGTGTATATTTATTATAGAAAAGTATGAATATTTGGCAAAGTTTATATAAAAAGTGCCATGGTGGTGTATTGGTTAATTCACCCAGCCTCAAAAAAAATGAGTACCTGGGGCTTCCCTAGGAAAACAAAGGCAGTGAGGACAGGTGCTGATGTCCCTATCTCAAATGCTATGGTGGTCTAGAAATGTGAAGGCACTAACATTTAGCACCCCTATAGCATTCATATACTATAGGACATAGAGATTTATAAAAAGTAACTAGCTGAGGGTTACAATAATCCTAATTTTATTTATTTTTCTTTCATCTTAAGGTATAGCTTATGTTTCTGTTAAAACTTTTTAAAAAATTATTAAATGCATATTTTATTGCATATATGCTCTCTGATCAATGCAGGAAAGTTTTCTTGTTTGCAAAATGTAATAAAATGTATTCCATGTTCTGTCAGCATTTTGTGTTCCATCAGCCTAAGCAGCCTGATGATTCACGTGTTGTGATGAAATATTGCATGATGCCATTTTACTGGATATCTGAGTGGCGAAATGGTTATTGCACTAGTCTTTCATGCCGAAGGTGGGGGTGTTCAAATCCAGTTAGAGGTGCCCCAGTCACCAAGATGTAGAAATGGGTACCTGACTTCTTCTGGAGTTGGGGAAGGAAAGGTGGCAGGCATGATGCTGGGCACTAACACCATATCCCTATGTGGCCTCTAAGGCCTGACATGATTACCTTTATCTTTATCATTTTACTACAGTTAATTTGTTATTAATTAAGATAGATTTGCTGTTTATGAAAGGGACAGAGCTGGAGTTGGACAGTAGGAAAAAAAATGTGGGAGTTGGGAGTTGAAAATTTAGTGTGTATCACAGCCCTGGTAGCTGTCTGTTTCTACTTTTTTTTTTACTTGTTTTGGTTTGTTTTGTTTTGTTTTAACTTTTCTTTGCCTCTGTATCCTCAGTGTCTTTCCCTCTGTATCTTCAATATTTTTCCCTCTGTATCCTCAGTATCTTTCCCTCTGTATCTTTCCTTCTGTATCCTTCCCTCTGTATCCTTCCCTCTGTATCCTTCCCTCTGTATCTTTCCCTCTGTATCCTCTGTATCTTTCCCTCTGTATCCTTCCCTCTGTATCTTTCCCTCTGTATCTTTCCCTCTGTATCTTATCCTCTGTATCCTTCCCTCTGTATCCTTCCCTCTGTATCCTCTGTATCTTTCTCTCTGTATCCTTCCCGCTGTATCCTTCCCTCTGTATCCTTCCCTCTGTATCCTTCCCTCTGTATCCTTCCCTCTGTATCTTTCCCTCTGTATCCTTCCCTCTATATCCTTCCCTCTGTATCTTTCCCTCTGTATCCTTCCCTCTGTATCTTTCCCTCTGTATCTTTTTCTCTGTGCTTGCTGCCATTATACTCTGGATGATATTGTTTCTGTTGATGGGTGCCTCCTATTTCAAGAGAGAAAGAGAAGCACAAATGGCAGCCAGAAATGGGTTATATGCTGACCCTGTCACATGTCAGTCAACCCAGCAGAGTGGGTAGTTGACATGCTTATGTTAAGGAAATTGTCCCAGAACACTCGGAATAGCATTCTGCAGAGCCAGGCACACCTAAGCATACTGTATTTATAGCCGTCAGGGATTGACATGAAAATTAAGCATATGGGACCATGTCAAGGTGAAAGCAAAGGAGAAGAAAAAAAGATGCCCATTGCATGGTTTAAAGGAGTGGTTCTCAGACTTTTTCAGGTAACAGACCTCCTGAAGCCAATTATAATTCTCTGTGACCCCAACGATACTTATACAGTCACTTATGTTCCCCTGCCGCTTGGTTTTAATTAAGTATCTTCATACATATCTCGTACTTTATTTAGACTCATTCTGATACCGGGCCTCCTTAGTGGAATCGTTAAGATGCACTTCAGGGAGGGTGCAGTGGCCGTTGGAAGATCGTGGCTTTAATTCCAGGACGGGACAAAAAAAAAAGCAACAATTCACAAGACCTGGGGGGTGGGGGGGGGAAACGACATATGACCCAGAGGGGCCCACCCTCGCTTAGTGTCAGGGTCAAAACACTTGTCCGAGGGGTACTTTCTCTGATGATCTAAAGTAGTTGTGTTGTTGTTCCACTCTCTGCAGTAGAGTTTCCTGCATATCTGTGGGCCTTCTCCCCACCCAGAAGTCAGTGAACCACATTTTAGAAACCACTGATCTGGTGTATTCTTTTGCTTTCCAGGACTGGTCGAAAGTGACAAAAGTTTTGTGGATCTTACCTGAGGCACTTTGTTACTGCAGCCATAACATAACTGACTTCCAAACTTTCAGAGAGAAAAATTTCTATGTGTATTGTTATATTTAGTTAAGTGGTTACCTGATGATGCTGAAAGCTTTTTTTTCATCTTGTTTTATTATTTCATTTTCTAAATTACAGTCTAAATTCGTCACAGAAGAAGAAAACAGCGAAGCCAAAGAGACATTTCTTCTCTTTGACAACCGAGGAGATGGCAAAATTGCTGCTTCTCAGATAGGAGATGTTCTGCGGGCACTAATGCAGAACCCAACAGAGCAGGAAATTAATAAATGCGGATATTATCAGAATCCAGGTGATTGCACTCTAGAGACTATATCCTGTGTTTGTATTCTATAGCCCAACGCAAACTGACCTGTATGTAATTATGAAATTGAGTAAAAAACTTCGTACAAGCATATACTGCATTGGTAAAGTGTGTGAAATGTGAGCAAAAGATTCAAAGCTAAATCCTTTGATGGTGTAATTTTTTTGTTGTTGTTTTTTTTTTTTTTTTAATTTCTTCAATTCACTCAAAGTTAGTGATTCTATACTTAAGTATAGCTTGTAAGTATTATGCAAAAATTATATTTTTAATTTCTTCTGCCATTATTTTAGATGGGTTACACGTCATAATTATAATTGTAAAATGTCTAAATAGTCACATGATTAAAAGGACTAGAGTAGGCTACAATCATTTGGTGCTCCTAGACACTTTTTTTCCAGGAAATTTTTTTGTGTCTTTTAGTAAAAAATAACAGGCAGATGCATATTTTTATATTAAAATATAAAAATATGCATCTGCCTGTTATTTTTTTACATGCGGTTAAGAGAGCAATTTAGATATTGGTGTATTTATGTACTGAGTCCTTTTTTTTTTTTTTTTTAGCAAAGTAGCATAAATACCTACATGATTTTCTGTATGAGGTAATTTAGATGCTTGAATGTGCATTCAGTGATTTTTTTTTCTTTAATTAGATTCTAAAAGTAACTTTTCATTTCTCATGAATTCACAAATAAATAAATAAGTTGGCAGTTGCCAACATGGCAGAAAATGCAAATGGTGTTTCACCATAACGAAAACTGACTAGGGTATTTAGATTGTATCTTGATAATATTCCTGTAGCACACAATAATTAGTGTATGAGTATATAACTATACATGGAGCCACTGCAATAAAGCTGTGGTAACAAAATGTATAAACTAGGAAGAAAGTAGGAACAGCTTTATTACTTAAAGAACACTCAGTTGTGATGTTAAAACTATCCTCACTCTCCATGAGGGATTTACATGCGAGTCCTACAATGTGATATATGTTTTTGTATGCAAAAGATGCAGGATATCATATTGGTGAAACTGACCTCAGATTAGGGAACCACATGCAGAAACACCTGTACGATATCACCCAGCATTCTTCAAAACCAGTCCTGAACCATTTCAATGGCCCCAACCACAGAGGCAAATCGGACTTTCTGGTAGCAGCCATCAAACAATGTCACACAGATGACAGAAGCCAACTAGCATTTGAGAACCACTACATTCAGGAATATGGGATGCTGGAACCACATGGTTTGAACTCATTATTCAGCCACACCTAACATTCTCCTCTTCCACAATCCCTCCCCACTAAGTTTCACTCCCTTCTCACTTGTTACACATAATTCAGAATCTCCTCACAGCATCACATTACAACCCCTCTACTCTAACTGTAATACATATTTCACCTTCTCTTGGCTAGATTACTACTGTATCTCTCTCCTCTCCACGGTTTCCCCACCCTCCACCCTCAGTTATGACCCACCTATCACACATCCCAAGTCTCCATTTAAATACTCTCTACACTCCACTGTGTGCATTTCTGACATGCGGCGTCAGACAATCCACAGCTTCTTACAAGTTATAGCTAAGTGCTCTATTCATTTTATTTGATTTTTGTTGTTGTTGTTTAAACAGCATTCATGTGAATTTATACTTTATCTCCTCTCTCTATTTCTTTGTCCTGGGTGTTTTTATATGATTTAAGGCTCACGCCAAAACATCACAAATGTGTGCTCATTAAGCATTAAAGCTATTCCTACTTTTTTCCTAGTTTATACATTTTGATAATATTCTTGTTACTTTTCTGTTCAAGATATTTATATCTTTATTGCTGAGTTATATATCAGTTGAGTATCGTTTGTGTAAAATGTTATTTTCTTTCACAGATGCCCGCATCTCCTTTGAAACATTCTACCCCATCCTGCAAACAATCAGCAAAAACCGCATTGTGCCCTCAGAGGAAGACTTTATAGAAGGATTCCGAGTATTTGACAAGGACCAGAATGGGCTGATTGGCTGTGCTGACCTCAGACATGTTCTTACGTGCCTAGGTAATGCATTTATAGTGTTCTTGTTGTTCATCCATTGTCTTCGATGATGACCACAGATTCATCTTAGTCAAAGTAAGGAGAGTTGTGTCCGTGCGTGACCAGCTAGCCCTATACGAGCTCTGAAAGTTTTGCCACACACGGAACATGCATGTCCAGATTCAGTTGTGGGTGCATGCGCTGCCTTGGCTTTTCGCAGTGCGCGTTTGTGCTGGGCACTTTCAGTTCTTGAGCGCTCTGCTGTCTGAGCACCCGGGGTGGTTAAAGCCCTCCATGATGGGCGGACTTGTGCTATGGCCTCCCAAGAGTTTATGTCTATCCTGAAGGCTTTTAGTGAGGTTTTGATCATATCCTTGTAACACTTTTTTTTTTCTACGTTCAGTAGTTCCCCAGGCAGAAAAGTGAGAAACATCAAACTGAATACAGAACTTCTTAAAGATGACCAAGAACTGCGAGAACAATACAAAGTTATTATAACAAATAGATACAGTGCAATAGCAAAGATAAATAGTATAGATGAACAATGGGAAATGTTAAGAGATTCTATCCACCAAACTGTAATGGATGATAGACGACATCTTAGGACTGATGGACAAGAGGAGGAGGAGTAAAAATAACGAGGAAAAATATAACAAGATAAATAAAGAAATAAGACACAAATGCAGAGAAGCAAAAGAAGTGTGGTTAAATGAACAGTGCAGACAGATAGAGGACTCTCATATTAAAGACAGTAAAAACATGCACAAACGAATTAATGAACTCACAGGCAGGAAAACAAAATATACCACAGGATGCCTGAAATCGAAAGAAGGTAAAATGTTAATGGGAAAAGAAGACATTGTGGACAGAGTATATAGGTGAGCTATATGGAGGAGAAAGACCAGAATTAACACCAGATACTGAAAACTGTGATGGACCACCAATACTTGAAGATGAAATCATAGATGCCATCAAACACATGAAAAAAGGAAAAGCGACTGGGCCTGATAATATAACAATAGAAGAAATAGAGGCACTAGATGAGACAGGAATAAAAATAATAACCAAGTTACTGAATGATATTTACAACAGTGGTTATATTCCCAGTGACCTGATTAAATCCACGTTTATAGCACTACCAAAGAAACCAGGTGCAAAGGAATGTGATGACCACTGGACTATCAGCCTCTCATGTCACATAACGAAGCTACTTCTGAGAATAATTATGAGAAGAACAAGGAAAAGATAAAAATGGAAATAGCAGATGAACAGTTTGGATTTGTTGAAGGAAAGGAAACACACAATGCCATTTATGCTTTACGAACACTAACAGAAAGAGCTTTAGAAGTACAGAAAGATCTCTACTTATGCTTCATTGATTACACCAAGGCATTTGACAAGGTGAAACATAATGAAATTATTAAAATGCTTGAAGACATCAGTATAGACGCCAAAGACCTGAGGATTGTAAAACATCTATACTGGCAGCAAGAAGTAGCAGTTCGAGTTGAAAATAGAACTGGAAAATATCAACCTATAAAACAAGGGGTGCGACAAGGATGTGTACTATCTCCAGACCTTTTTTCTCTGTATAGCGAGAATATTCTAAGAACAATCATCACAGAACCAGGCATAAAAATTTGAGGATACAATATTAACAACCTTCGGTATGCTGACGACACAGTGCTGATAGCTGAAAACCAACAAGACCTGCAAAATCTCATGGATAAAGTCGCCAAAGAAAGTGAACAGAAAGGCCTTACTTTGAACATCAGAAAGACAGACTATGGTTATATCTAAGAAACAGAATCCACCAGCATGCAGTATTAAATTAAACGGAACTATTCTAAAGCAGGTGCAGAAATTCAAATACCTTGGAGCAGTAATAACTTCAGATGGGAAATGCAGAACAGAAATTAGGAACAGAATAGGCCAAGCAAAGACTGCATTTCAGAGAATGAGAAACATATCATGCAACACATCCTTATCAATGAATGTTAGAAAACGAGTCCTAAAATGCTATATTGAACCTATCTTGTTATATGGAAGTGAATCATGGACAACAGGCAAGTCTGCACAAAAATCATTGGAAGCAGCAGAAATGTGGTTTATTAGAAGAATGTTGCGAATCCCCTGGACAGCAAAAATAACTAATGAAGAATGTATGAGAAGAGTTGGAGAGACAAAAAACCTTGTCAAAAAGATAAGAGAGAGACAATGTACTTTCATAGGACATGTAATGAGAAGAGGGGGCATTGAAAATATTATAACAACAGGAAAAATAGAAGGAATAAGATCAAGAGGAAGACCAAGAGAAATGATACTGGACAGTCTGACGGGATGGTGTGAGAGGAGATCACCAACTGAACTGATGGCCTGCATGAAGGATCGGATACTCTGGAGAAGCATAATAGCCAACGCCAGTCGGCATGGCACATGATGATGATGATGATGAGTTCCCCATATAGGAGTTGTTTGGGCAGTCAAGTGTTACTCGTTCTGACTACATGCCCTGTCCATCGAATTTGCGCCTTTTGAAGCATTGTGTAAATGCTTGGAATATTAGCTCTTGTGAGGACTTTAGTATCAGGTATCATTTGCTGCCATTTGATGTTCAGTATTTTTCTGAGACAGCCTAGATGGAAGTGGTTTAGTTGTCTTGCATGTCTACTTTAGACTGTCCATGTTTCGGCTGGATACATTAGTGTGGTCAGAATGACAGCTTTATAGACCTTTAACTTGGTGGTAATGCAGAGTCCTCTTCTTTCCCATACATTTTTTCATAGCCTCCCAAATTCTACGTTGGCTTTAGCTATTCTGTTGCTGATTTCAGCATCAAGACTGACTGCCCTGGAAAGGGTACTGCCAAGATAAGTGAAATTTTCTATGGATTTTATTTACAGTACAACATTGTGACATGACAAGGAGAGGTCTTGTTCAGTCTCTCGGTCTGTAGATGTGATATTGATGTTCTAAGCTATAGATAGTCATTGTAATGATATTGTAGTTCATCCGCTATACAAGTCCTAGAGTGGGAGTGGGCTTTAGTTGCTGAAGTTATTACTAGACTGCTTGGAGAAGGGAAATAGTCCAAGTGCTCAGAGGCAAGGGAGGGAAGTGGAGAATAGAGCTTTTATCCATGGCCTGTGCTCTCCCCTTAGAGAGCAAAGGGCAGTGATGATGATGATGATCCACACTGGTCATATGTAACTGTATGTGTCACTGTCATTCTTCTCTCTCTCTGTCTTTCACCCCCCCCCCTCTTTTTTTTTCTCCCAAGCATATACACATGTGCACGCCTAACCTTTAAAAAAAAGCTTTTGATGTAATCATCATGCTAGTAATACACTGACATTGTTTGTCTATCACAGGTGAGAAGATGACGGACGAGGAAGTTAATGAACTGCTTGCAGGGCAAGAAGACAGCCAAGGAAATATTCATTATGAAGGTGAGTTCCAGTGTGTGTTTTAAACTCGTGCATTTGTATAGAACTTCCAGAAATGCCTTGATGCTGATTTCATTTGTTTCTGTTAAGTTAATATTATTGTGATTTTGGGTATGGATATGTCCATGCCAGTCAGGCATTGGTTGTCATTGATTTCCGCGACCGTCCATTCTTAGCTCTTTCTGTAAGATGTGTGATGGACCTTGTTCTGTGACACTCTTTTAGTCTGTCAGGTATCTTGTTTCTTTTTTTTTTTTTTAACCTTTGTTTTCCTGTTGTCACAAGGTGTTCCAGTTTGCCTCTTTTCAAAACATGTTCTACAAATCTGGACTGTCATGTTCTGATTTTGGTCATAATTTCTGTCGTTTGCCCAGCCTCGAGTAGCACCTCATTATTTGTTTTCTTGGCTGTCCATGGTGTTCTCATCATTCCCCTTAGGAACTACATCTCTGCTGCTTCCAGTAGATTCTGAATGCTCTTGGTTACTGTTCATGCGTCGCATCCATATAAACAATATGGGTTTGGTGTAACACTGAATAACTCTCTGAAAACCCAGAAAAGAGGGGGGGAAAAGTAGTATTCAGAGTTGTATTCAAAATAATGACTGAAACAATATGGAAAAGTCAATCAATTCTTTTGAAGTGTTGTGAGAAGACAAACCTAGAAGCCATGCAGTCACTAGGAGAACTTGGATAAAAAAGAGAGAGAGACCAAATGAAGGGTACAGAAAGAGGGAGAGACCAAA
Source organism: Achatina immaculata (assembly GCA_009760885.1). Taxonomy (NCBI): domain Eukaryota; kingdom Metazoa; phylum Mollusca; class Gastropoda; order Stylommatophora; family Achatinidae; genus Lissachatina; species Lissachatina immaculata. The sequence continues at coordinate 56,431,089 of CM019713.1, forward strand.
TGAAGGGTACAGAAAGAGGGAGAGACCAAACGAAGGGTACAGAAAGAGGGAGAGACCAAACGAAAAATTATCTTACTGAGCTGACCAGGTGATACATAATGATACCTGACCTGATGATAAATACCAAGAACATTTATTTATATGGGCATCAGTGTTACCAAGAACATTTATATGAGCATCAGTGTTAATAAGAACATTTATATGAGCATCAACGGGCACTTGTTCAGTGGCTAACACATGAATGAGTTTAATATTTACTCATATTCAAGGAGTTTGAGTATCCTATTAGCTTATTTAATTAGCTACCTCACGTATGTTTAATAAAATTTTCAAATTCATTTCAGAATTCATCAAGAAGGTCATGAATGGCTAAATATGGCAGTTAATCACACCAGGTTTCTCTTTTCTCCGGGTCCAGCTTGACATGTCATTAATGCCTGTATATCATCGCTGACAATATTAAATTTGTGTAACAATTCATTTTTTTTTTTATTCATTCACTTTCTTTCTTTCTATTTTTTGCTACCATGAGATTTTGCCAGTGTGTGTTATGAATAGTAAGGGAGATAGCACACACAGCCCTGCCTCACTCCAGACTTTATGATGAATGCTTCAGAGTGACCCACATTTGTACACTGACTGTTGTCCTGTAGTTTTTTTTTTTTCCTGTTTTTTTTTTTTTTGCACGAGTTTGTCAGATGTGTGCCAGCTCCATAATGCTGTAAGATATCCCCAGTTTATATCTAGCTGCTCTATCAAATGCTTTTTCTGATCTACGTAAGCTGTGTGCAGCATCTGATTGTGTTCAGCTAGTTTTTCAATTAGTTGTCTTAGGGAAAAGATGGCATCTGCACAGCTTCTGTTTTTTTTCTTAAATCCCATCTGAGTTTCATTTAACTGTGGCTCAAATCTCAGGTCATGGTCTGTTCTCTAGGATCTTGCAGAATATTTTCCCAGTATGGCTTAGTAGTGAGATCTTGGTTGCAGTACTTCTTGCTGCCTTTTTGAAAAAAAAAATCTTCCATACTGGAGTAATGACAGTGTTTCTCCAGTCCTGTGGAGTTTCTCGTTTTTTCCCATACCAAGTCTGTGAAGCCAAGCTATTCCAACCTCTTTCACACATTAGATTAACTCATTGGGTACTGCATCACATCCTGAAGCTTTTCTTCATTGGGGCCCTTCTGATGGCTTAACTGATTTCAGCTAGTAATATGTCTGTTTCAAGTTATATGGGACCAACTGTGTTGTTATGGTTTTGATATGCCTTGGATGATATACTGCTGTTTGTGCATGGTCCGTTACAAAGGGCATAAATGTTTAGTTAAATCAATATGTATTTGATACTAGGTAAATGTGCTAGTATAGTAAAACAATATTAAATATTTCTTTTATATAAACAGACTCTAGGCTTGAAAACCCAGAAAGTCCACAAAATCTCTCATTACATAATCATACTGTTAATATCACATCAACACATACTGCCCTTTCTCAGCACACAAGTACAGTTGCATAGTTTACACATATTTCTTTCTCATCTATATAATGTGATCTGAGATTTTATCAGTTGAAATTATATCCTGTAACAGTTTGGTCAGAACAGTTTATTAAGTCACTAAGGGTTGCTTCCCTTTTGTCCTTGGCTCTGTTATTAAGATAAATGATGGCTGCAATAGAACTGTTTCTGTTAGTAAAGGTGGACTGAGGTGTATTGGTTCAGTTTTACAGAAAGGTAGAAAGAGTGAGGAATGTGGGCAGGAACAAGAATGGCAGAAAATAAGATGAGCACATATAAATGAACATACAGCAGTTTGCTATAATACAAGCTCTGTTATTACACATTTAATCAATGCCTCATTTATATATATATGGGGTGTCCCTAGGAAACACATGCACACTCTGAACTCTTGTAACTCACATATCATTTGACATTTTCTTCTTTTGTTTTTTTTTGGTTTTTTTTTTTTTTTGAAGTGGTGTATTCAAAATGTAAACTAACCAGTTTTTTTTAAGCAAAGTTTTGCGTTCCATTCTGAAGCAATCTTTTTTCTCGTGGTCAGACACCTCACAATGCACCAACCACCTGATTCCTGGTCGTGCTGGACTTGTATTGGTCCTTGACATTATTGGACATCCATGACTAACTTAATCAGTGAGAAGCCATATTTCAGCCTGTGTAATACATATTTTCAGAGCACATGTGTTAATTTTGTTAGTACTGGACACATTGACTTCTTACTTGGTGCATTGTCTTTTATTGTTTTAATCAAGAAACTACTTCAGATCTTAAACTCCTTTTGTCATTCAGTCATCTGTAATCTCTACCTGCATTTATTGAAGCATGAAATATGCACCTGGCTTTTCCATTATTTCATTTTGATCAAACTCTTCTAGAAAGCACTTAGCTCATTTTCTGACACTTGAGCCAAAGTTTTCATTGAGTTTTTCATGGTTTGATTTCTTGTATCACTTTACAGGGAACACTCATTTCCAACATTTTCATCTTTGCCTGTAATCTCTCTCTCTCTCCTTTTTTTTCACTTTTCATAGAAGACATTAATTTGAAATAAAATGTAATTCTGGACTGAAATCTTGGAGGGTTTTCATTTTTTTTGTTTTTGTTCCACTGTACAGCATATCATTGTCATTTTGTGCTTTTATTGAGGATAAAGTTAGCAGTTAACAGTCATCATTCATTGGACAATATAATGAGAAGAGGAGGGGCCTGAAAACATCATAACAACAGGGAAGATAAATGGGAAGAGAAGTTGGGGAAGACCAAGAGAGAGAAAAAAAAAATCAGGGACAGTCTTAACACAGTGACACAACCGAAAAAAAATTACCGAGTGAGTTGACGGAAGGTATCGAGGGAATGACATCTGTAGAGAAGCAAGACTGCTAGTGCCCACGTGCATGGCACATGATGATGATGAAAGTTAGCTGCAACAGATATGTGTCCCATGATTACTGATTATTGTCCATGATGGCATGTGGTTCACCTTCTGTGTTGTCATCTTCCTCATGTCCCTTTCTCTCCTACACAACAGGATGTTTAGGGGTCTGTGAGAAGAAGATGTATAATGGTGAAAAATGGATAAATATTTTTTTTAAAACCAGCAACTATAATAAGAACAAATATTTTTTTTTCTAATGTGAAGGGGTATTGTTTACGGACATAGGCTATCATGGGGTACACAAGCGAAAGAAGGTTTGGAACCACTGCCTTAAAAAAATACAGAATATCAGCCTGTAGAGCAAGACACACTGGACTGTCTATTTTTGTGGAGGGGGGGGGAGGATTATCACCTGCAACTCTGTTACATAAATATGAGACTTCTTTCATATCACAAGAGGATAAAAATATAATCAAGTGTAAATCACTAAAAATGACCATAATTAATTGCATGACTGAAATATTGTTTGTTTCCTTTTTTTTTTTATTTCAGTTATTCCAGTACTGAAATGCCATCCGTTCATCACTCTTTCTGTGCCATAGGCAGTATACTGCCACATGTTTCGTTTTGTATAACTGCAATTCACACTTTGGTTTGCACGTTAACCGCGCATGTCCTTTTTCAAAATGGCGGAAGAGTGCTTAGTTATGACTGATTCGAGTGTGAAAAACTAAGTTTCTGACCGAGAAATTTCAATTTTTGGTGATGTAGATAGGGGTATGGACATGCCCTGTGACCAGACCACTGTTCTTGAATGTATCCCAAGTAGATCTAGACATATTAGACAACTGGAGAAGTAGTTAGAAGGTTATTTCAGACATTATTTTACTGAGAATGCAACATATCAAAACAAGACAACTTCGACAGGTAGTTCTAGGCATCTCAAATGGCAAGTACTCTAGATCTAGAGGTACCCGATGGTAAGTAGGACACAATTATTGTCTAAAAACGTCACATTGCTTATTTTTGTCCTAAAAAACTCTGAAATCTTTATGCATTTAGTTATATTTTGAAAATAAGTACACGAGAGTACAAGGAAATACTGTGTTTCATTCACTTTTACAAATATACCCCTATACATTTCAAGACCTACGCTTTTAATCAGGCACAAATGGAATGTCCACATTTTGTACACCCCCCCCCCCCCCCCCCCCCAGACACAGAAAGAGTTAAAGCATGATTTTAGTATTCCCCCCTCCCACTTCTTCATTAAATGTCGATTTTTTATGTCCACTAAATAATTGTCTCAACATTATAAGAAAAGAAAATGTAACTCAACCTTTGTATGAGTGGGCATGTAAACCAAAAGATTTTATAAACTGATACAAACATCTTACATTCTTTCAAATGCATTTAAACGTCACATAAGGGCTTGCATGGTAGTTCGCCAAGTTTTCCTGTTTTCTGAGAGCTTTTCAACCTCATCAAGGGATGTTATGCCTACTAAATTTGGCCTCTCCTAGCAATGCCCTCTTTAGAGTTTCATGTGGTTGACCTCTTTTTCTTCGGCCTGTTGTGTTCCACTTGTTTTGGGATTCCGTGATTGTTTCTTCTAATCATGTGACTGATATACGTCCATCTCAACCATGCACTTAAACAAACATACATTACCTGTTGCCGCAAGTTTGAATTATCCTACCCACTCCTGCAGTGGACTAAGTGAATCCAGGATTTCTATTTAGCAGGTTTAGAACAGATGTAGAGAGACTGAGAAGGGAGAAATGCCAATAGGAGATGAAAATGTAGAAATGAAAAAAAATTTAAACAATAACAGCGCATTGTATGACTTTCATTCTAGAAGGATCTTGGCCTGTCAAGTTCTAGTTATTTTGTCATTTCTGCTGTCCTTGACAAAGGCATACTGCCCAAATATTGAACTGTTAGTTTTTTTTTTTCTTTTCTATTTTTCATTTCTGCTACCTTCTGTTGTGGTTCCTCACTTACCCTGTTTGCTTTTTATATCTTTTTTTTTTTTTTAATATATAAAACTGAACCTTAAACTTGTCTGTCTCAGACTATTATGAATTTTATCACAGCCTTCCTGACATATAACTTGCCCAGGTCCTGTATTTAAAGTTCTAGTTTTGCTTTCTCTTGGAAGATGTGTAGATGCGCTTTGGATTTAATAGTTTCATCTTATAAAGCAAAAAGATCTTTGATCTACATATATGGTTCTTAACTTGGAGTACACAGACAGCAAATGGATCGGTTCGGTTTAAAAAATCTTAGCCTCATCTAGGTTCTCTTTATTGCTTTATTTTTAATTAAGGGTCCACAACTGTTTTCAAGCTGGAAGAGGGTCCACAACTGTTTTCAGGCCAGAAGAAGGTTCACAGTTGTTTTCAGGCCAGAAGAAGGTTCACAGTTGTTTTCAGGCCGGAAGAAGGTTCACAGTTGTTTTCAGACTGGAAGAGGGTCCACAACTGTTTTCAGGCCAGAAGAGGGTCCAAAACTGTTTTCAGCCCAGAAGAAGGTCCACAGTTGTTTTCAGACTGGAAGAGGGTCCACAACTGTTTTCAGGCCAGAAGAGGGTCCAAAACTGTTTTCAGCCCAGAAGAAGGTCCACAGTTGTTTTCAGACTGGAAGAGGGTCCACAACTGTTTTCAGGCCAGAAGAGGGTCCAAAACTGTTTTCAGCCCAGAAGAAGGTCCACAGTTGTTTTCAGACTGGAAGAGGGTCCACAACTGTTTTCAGGCCAGAAGAGGGTCCAAAACTGTTTTCAGCCAGAAGAAGGTCCACAGTTGTTTTCAGACTGGAAGAGGGTCCACAACTGTTTTCAGGCCAGAAGAGGGTCCAAAACTGTTTTCAGCCCAGAAGAAGGTCCACAGTTGTTTTCAGACTGGAAGAGGGTCCAAAACTGTTTTCAGCCCAGAAGAAGGTCCACAGTTGTTTTCAGGCCAGAAAATGGTCCACAACAGTTTTCAGGCTGGAGGAGGGTCCACAACAGTTTTCAGGCTGGAGGAGGGTCCACAACTGTTTTCAGGCCAGAAGATGGTCCACAGTTGTTTTCAGGCCAGAAATGGTCCACAACAGTTTTCAGGCCAGAAGAGGGTCCACAACAGTTTTCAGGCCAGAAGAGGGTCCACAACAGTTTTCAGTCCAGAAGAAGGTCCACAACTGTTTTCAGGCCAGAAGAATGTTCACAGTTGTTTTCATGCCAGAAGAAGGTCCACAACAGTTTTCAGGGTGGAAGAGGGTCCACAGCTGTTTTCAGGCCGGAAGAGGGTCCACAACTGTTTTCAACCTGGAAAAGGGTCCACAACAGTTTTCAGGCCAGAAGAAGGTCCACAGTTATTTTCAAGCCTGAAGAGGGCCCATTGTTGTTTTCAGGCCAGAAGAAGATCCACAGTTGTTTTCATGCCAGAAGAGGGTCCACAACTGTTTTCAGGCTGGAAGAGGGTCCACAACAGTTTTCAGGCCAGAAGGTCTGCAACTTTTCAGCCTGGAAGAGGGTCCATGGCTGTTTTCAGAATGGAAGAGCGCCCACAACTGTTTTCAGACTGGAATAAGGTCCACAACTGTTTTCAGACTGGAAGGGGATCCACAGACAAAAAAAAAAAAAACGATTAAGACAATTGAGATATGTAATGAATATAGCATACATGCCTACTAATGTGAGGGGTCATGGTACCGCTTTTAGTTCTGCCTTCTTTTGCTGTAATATGTTTAGACTTTCCAGTGACAAGTGGCCAGTGTGATACAAGGGGCTCTGTCAATGCATGCACCATAGACAGTTCAAATGTAGATGGCTAACTAAATACAATTTCCTGCCATGGTAAAACGCCTCTCATGCAATTCATTCATTCATTCATTTGCATGTCCCTTGCGGAACTTTGCCTCCCTAACAGCACTCCTGTAGGCCTCTCGGTTGTGAGCAAGATAGCCTGCTGCTGTGGCATTCATTTGCAGATCGTCAACGATGTCTTGCAGCCATCTTCGTTTTGGTCTTCCTCTTTTTCTTTTTCCCATTATGTATCCTTCCAATACAGTCTTCTCTAAATTATCATGACGTTTAATGTGTCCAAAATATTTAAGTTTTCTCTCTTTAATACTCTTTACTAGCCAACCTTCTTCAATATTAAGCTCTTGTAGTATAGCTATATTTGTTCTTTTTTGTGTCCACGATATTTGGAGAACTCTTCTGTAGCATTTACATTCAAAGGCATTTATGTGTTTCTCAGCTGTTTTGTTTCAGCTGTTTTGTTAAGTGTCCAGGTCTCACAGGCATATGTTGCGATGAGAAAGATGCATGCCCTTAAAATCTTATTTTTGTAGTTCTGTCTGATCCTCTCCACAGATTCTTTATTTGTTTTACTTTTTGAAGAGCGATAGATGTCCTCCTTTTAATTTCCCTCATTGTATCTCCATTATTAGTTAGTAGTGATCCAAGATATTCAAAACTATCCACTTCTTCCAATCTTTCCTCATTGATATATATTTCAGCTGCCTTGTTTGTTTTGTCATTTATCATCAATTTAGTTTTCTTTGCATTAAGATAGAGGTTCTGCTCTTCGCTGTTCTTATGGACTGACATAATTAGTTTTTCCATTCCTCTTTGTGTTGTGGACAGTAACACTGTGTCATCAGCATATCTAATCTCTGGTATTTCATAACCTCCAATTGTTATGGCATCGTAATATTCTTTGTCTACATCTTCTCTAACATTCCTCATTATATTTTCAGTATACAAGTTAAGTAAGTAGGGTGACAATATGCACCCCTGACGGACTCCTTGTTTTATGTCAAACCAAGTTGTTGTTTCACCATTTACTCTTACTGCCGCTTGTTGGTCTAGATACAGCAGTGAAGTTAATTGTATCAAATGTGTTGGAAATCCCGTTTTTTTCCATTATTTCCCAAAGTTTCTGGTGTTGTACACAGTCAAATGCCTTTGAGTAGTCTATAAAGGATAAATACAGATTCACATTAAACTCTCTGCATTTCTCTATTATTAATCTTAGATTGAATATGTGATCTCTTGATCCTCTTCCTTGCCTGAAACCAGCTTGGACCATGCAACTTAGGTAGCTTAATTCACAAGCACGACGACTGGGTAGACCATCAAAGGATCCGGTTTAAGTGATGATAGAAACACAATCTGATGAATGTTTCCGTGTTAACATCGCAAAGGAAACAGGATGGAACTAACAGCCAGGTATATGGGGCGACTGAGTAACGGACACGTTATAGCAGTATATTGAATGTTAGGATGTAAGATAGATAACTCAGCTGAGAATTTGAATATTTGTATAAATGAGTTATCTTCTGAAGTAATCAGCTGTTTGTGAGTAGAGTCCTTCTGCTTTGTCTCGGGTTGCACGAAGGTCATAGATGGGGAATGACAGGAAAAAGGTCAGGTGAGAGAGAAATCAGATGACTGAGGGACAGTTGTGTTTTGTGTATCGTCTGAGATAGACGTAGATTAGGCTGTTAGAAATGCTGTTTAGTGAAATAGATGTAGAATAGAGTGTATTAGGTTGTTCTGATGGCGACAGTAGTATGCCGGGAACATATATCGTGGAGATGTCCAGTCTTGTGTCCATGGATTTTGTTGATGCCTTTTGTCGTTCTCGTCATATCGCTCATCGACTCCTCGTGCATCATTATAATCATTTCAGCTGTAAAGTTGCTGCTTCTGTATTACTATTTCCACTGAGAGAGAATGAACCTGGGAGCAAGTAAGTCTGTGAAGTGAGTAACAAAACAGACGCAAAACAACGTAGAATAGTAATGTAAGAAAGAACATTATCCCAGTGGACAGTAGTGGAAATATACACAGAAATGAATAGCAATACATCTACAGTTTATATTCTACACACACAAGAGCAGGAGATAGAATCACGCCGAGTAACCTGCTTTAAAGTTAACCCTGCCGCCGTCAGAACAACAACGAAGTAATGCGACACAGGTAACAGCTAACAACGTTTTAAACTCACCTCTCGGCCCAGACCTTTCACTGACCTCACGTGAAAACAAAACATCTGCTACGAGCTGAATCTGAGAATAACGTCATTCATGAGACATAACAACTAAGGGCGCAAACTCAGCCCAAGTTGATCTAAGGTTGTCCGCCCTTGCATTAGCTTAATCTGCCACACTGATTTATCTTAACGCTAGTCCAAGGCAAAGGAAGGGTTGTAGTGTTAAGTGTCTGTTCTCCTCTTGGCACACATTGCAAAGTGATATGGCCAGTATTACACCATCACTTTCCTTTCCCCGCTCTAAGATGAGCTGGGTGCCACTTTTTATCATCTTGAGAAGGGGGGGGGGGGCGCACAGCCCGGAGCTTGACACTCCAAACTACTGCCATGATGAACGAGGTAGGTGGAGGTGTATGGCTTCGTTTTACAGAAAGATAATCAAAATGAGAAAATGTGGCCAGAAACAAGTCAGGCAGAGAGTAAGTCCAGCGCCTATAAATGAACTTATAACAGTCCAATATTTCGGCAAAACGCCTTTTTCAAGGATCACAATTTAAAAAAAAAACTAGATAAATATACAAAAAATAGGTGGAAAATGTCTGTATAAATAGCTAAGTTAATTAATTCACCATTATTTCTTGGCTAGATGATATATCGTCCTACCGGAGTTCGTGCTTTAGTCCCAGGCAAGTCCTCTTGTCATCTCTCTCTCTTCTCTCTCTCTCACCTCTCTCTTCTCTCTCTCTCTCTTCTCTCTCTCCTCTCACCTCTCTCTCTTTTCTCTCACCTCTCTCTCTTCTCTCTCTCCTCTCACCTCTCTCTATTTTCTCTCTTCTCTCTCTCACCTCTCTCTCTTCTCTCTCTCCTCTCACCTCTCTCTATTTTCTCTCTCTCTTCTCTCTCTCACCTCTCTCTCTTCTCTCTCTCACCTCTCTCTCTCCTCTCTCTCACCTCTCTTTCTCCTCTCTCTCACCTCTCTCTTCTCTCTCTCTCCTCTCTCATCTCTCTCTCTCTCTCACACACACACACGTCTAAAAATTCTTATCTATGATTTCTTTTTCGAGGTCTAACCACTGTTCCCTCTAAGCTATGAGGCTGCGCAAAAAAAAAGTCATAACACAGAATTTTTTAGAGCCGCGCGAAAAGAAAACAAAAGAAAATGCTGCTTTTACTTTCCAGTTTCCAGATGTTACTCCGTGCTACAACTGCCGTCAAGAAAACTACAATGATGGCACATGTTTTTCCTGCACTGTTTCTTTCTTGTTGAGAAATGACTTTCGGATCGAATGTTTCAACTGGTCTTTTATCTCGTAGTTTCGGTAGTGCTGTAACGGGATCACTGAATAAGTAAACAAAGAAATCATCGTTGCAATTAACTAAATACCAGTAACTGAAAAGGACAGCAAGTTTATCCTGTTATTAAATGTACAGGCCTTTACATTGTGTGTGTACATGTGCACACACAATATTTTTTTTTTTTTGCATATGAGCTGAACATTTTGCACACAGATCCCAAACCTTTAGAGGGAACATTGGGTCTAACCCATACAGCAGGGAATCTTGCTTACAACCGAGAGGCCTACAGGAGAGCTGTTAGGGAGGCAAAGTTCCGCAAGGGATATGCAAATGAATGACTGAAACCATACAATACAGTGTTCTTCTACCGTACCTTGTTTAAGCCTCGTTGTTTCTTATTTTTTCATCATCATCATCATCATCATGTGCCGTGCCGACTGGCGTTGGCTATTATGCTTCTCCAGAGTATCCGATCCTTCATGCAGGCCATCAGCTCAGTTGGTGATCTCCTCTCACACCAACCCGTCAGACTGTCCAGTATCATTTCTCTTGGTCTTCCTCTTGATCTTTTCTTATTTTTTAGAAATTCGTATTTTAACCATACACCTATATCTACTTTATTACTATAATCATACACCTCTGTCTACTTTATTGCTAGAACCATACAATTCTATCTACTTTATTACTAGAACTATAAAATTTTATATACTTTATTACTAGAACCATACACCTCTATCTACTTTATTACTAGAACCATACAACTCTATCTACTTTATTATTAGAACCATACATTTCTGTCTATTTTATTACTATAACCATACACCTCTATCTACTTTATTACAAAAACCATACACTACTATCTATTTTATTACTAAAACCATACACTTCTGTCTATTTTATTATTAGAACTATACACCTCTATCTACTTTATTACTAGAACCATACACTTCTGTCTACTTTATTACTAGAACCATACACCTTTATCTACTTTATTACTAGAATCATACACCTTTATCTACTTTATTACTAGAACCATACACCTCTATCTACTTTATTACTAGAACCATACACCTTTATCTACTTTATTACCAGAACCATATAACTCTATCTACTTTATTACTAGAACCATATAACTCTATCTACTTTATTACTAGAACCATACAACTCTATCTACTTTATTACTAGAACCATACAACTCTATCTACTTTATTACTAGAACCATACAACTCTATCTACTTTATTACTAGAACCAGTCTTACCGCAGTCGTGTCTTTTATCTTTCATGAGAAATGAATGCTGTGCCTACTGGCAACTCTGGCCGACTACAGAAACATATTATTATTATTATTATTATTATTATTATGTCTCCTATATTCACACAAGACATGGTGAAAGTTATCTGTTGTTAGGCAGCACTACTCTAGATTTTACAGTTGTTAGATTTGTAAAGGAGAATATATCCTTCTAAAGTAATTTTTTTTTCATAAAGGAGAATATATCCTTCTAAAGTAATTTTTTTTTCATAAAGGAGAATATATCCTTCTAAAGTAATATTTTTTTTTCATAAAGGAGAATATATCCTTCTAAAGTAATATTTTTTTTTCATAAAGGAGAATATATTCTTCTAAAGTAATATCTAAACCCGGGCCACCCGCCGTGACTCTCAAATCTTGAGGACGAAATCGAAACTACAAGAACTTTCCGCAAACGGATCGGCCGAAGGCCAACTAAAATGGTATTAGCCTGTATATGTGTGGATTACTGTTGTTAACAAAGTGTCCAGTGGGATAACTGACTGATAGTTAGTTTACTCTCAAGATCAAGTTTAAGTAGATTGATCTATGAGTCTTCAAGTTTTGTTTCTGTGATACTCTCCTAGAAGCACACAACGTCCCAGGCTCTGTCCTGCCGCTGCTAGACAAACAACAGTAAAACCGGACTATGCAAGCTTCCAACATGACAACATCTCACGACGCGAGGAATAACCAAGAATATGGTCTCAGATCTCATGGCACGAATTTATTGAATGAGAAAATGGACGATGAATTATGAAGATGAGGGGGAAAAAAAGAGTTGCCAACATGGCAGGGCGACCATACAAAGCAATAGTCAAAACACGAATTGCCATGTGGGAGGAAACAGAAGACCTAGAATTCTACAGCAACTGTGTGAAAATTTTCCATACTTACAACTCTCATGGAACACCATAACAACTGGGATTTCCACACATTCCAATATTCCATGTCGGGGAAGAAAAAAACCCAGCCTAACACTAAGATAGGAGCATGTCTGACAGGAAAGCAACCTAACGTTCAATCACCGTCTAACACCAAGATAGGAACAATTTTTTTTTTTTAAAATAGGAAACTAAGAGGTTTTGGTACGGTAAAGTAAGAGAACAAATATTGTAGGATTAAACCTCGAAAAAATAGTAGACAAAGCACTTTAGTGAGACGTGAGAGAAAGAAAAATCACAAGAGAATTACCTGGGATTCGAACACGGACTCCGGTAGGACGAGCAGCCGTCTAGCCACGAGAGAACAGCAACTAGCACCCCTAACGATAAGTCGATAGTACGCTAGACTGCTGCTCGTCCTACCGGAGTCCGTGTTCGAATCCCAGGTAATTCTCTTGTGATTTTTCTTTCTCTCACGTCTCACTAAAGTGCTTTGTCTACGATTTTTTCGAGGTTTAATCCTACAATATTTGTTCTCTTACTTTACAACACCAAGATAGAGCATGTCTGACAGTAAAGCAACCTAACGTTCACTCGCCCTAAATGTCACAAAAAGACCAGAAACAACGCAGGGACAATTTTTTTTATTATAAATAGGAAACTACGAGACTTTGGTACGGTAAAGTAAGAGAACAAATTTTGTAGGATTAGACTTCGAAAAAGTCGTAGACAAAGCACTTTGGTGAGACGTGAGAGAAAGAAAAATAATAAGAGAATTACATGGGATTCGAATACGGACTTCCTTTTGGGAGGAGGAGGGGGAGGGAGTGCTAATTGGCTAAGTCGATAGTTTGCTGTTCTCTCGTGGCTAGACGGCTGCTCGTCCTACTGGAGTCCCGTGTTCGAATCCCAGGTAACTCTCTTGTGATTTTTCTTTCTCTCGCGTCTCACTAAAGTTCTTTGTCTATGATTTTTTCCGAGGTCTAATCCTACAAAACGGTGTTCTCTTACTTTACAAAAAACAACTAAGTACTTCATTCATTCATTCATTTGCATGTCCCTTGCGGAACTTTGCCTCCCAAACAGCACTCCTGTGGGCCTCTCGGTTGTGAGCAAGATGGCCTGCTGCTGATGTATCCATACTAAGTACTAGCCCTCCATATTTTGAAAACCACTGGGCAAACTGATTCTGAAAAAAAAACATGTTTCAATAATCCTCATCATAATCCTCAATGGTCTCTCACTCTCTTTTATATTACTCGCATTTTCTTCCATTCTTCCCGAAGATTCTCGTGAAGTTCAATTTTTCCGTGAACAGACATTGTTCTACGACCTTCGGTTCTCACAAAACCCATAATCTCCGTGCGAGCTGACATGTCTCCGACAACACCCTCTGTCACCCAAAGTTTGTCACTCGTGTTCCCATATTTAAACTTTCCACTAACATAAAATCATAAAGGCCGTGCAATTTACACCCAGGACAAAACTTCCTGACACTTGAGCGTTTACTATTTTTAGACCACTCGTTGAGAAAAATCCGGTGTCACAATGTTAATGGTTACTACCAGGGGAAGCAAATCTGCATCTTTTAATAATTCTGTCCCTTAGACTAACAAAAATTCAAGCCTACTGCCTGTCTCTTTTGTGGAAGAGATAGTGAAATGTTTAAAGAAATGAAGACATTGACGAGAAATGTCACACCTAAGCTAAATGTAATTTGTGAGGAGATGGGGAATACTTTGACAGAGACAGAGGAAAGTCTAGAAAGATGGAAGGAATATTGCAGAGGAATCTATGAAACAACTGACCGTGAAAGCAGAAATCATCAGTGTGAATTATTGGAGGAGAAAGAACCCGAACCGACAATAGAGGAAGTTTTATGGGCAATAAAGAATCTGAAAAATGGTAAATCACCAGGATGTAATGAGATAACAGCTGAACTTATTAAAACAGGAGGAAAGGAATGTGCAAAAATCTATCATGCACTATGTAAAAAGATATGGCATTCAGGTACTTGGTCAAAAGAATGGAGAAGAATTGTATTATACCACTGCCAAAAAAGGGTAACCTGAAATTATGCACAAACTACAGAACTGTTGCCCTGATTAGTCATGCCAGTAAAATTCTGTTAAAAATCATAATGGATAGACTTTGTATGAAAATAGAAGTCAGTATGGTCCAAGCTGGTTTCAGGCAAGGAAGAGGATCAAGAGATCATATAGTCAATATAAGATTAATAGTAGAGAAATGCTGAGAGTTTAATGTGAATCTATATTTATCCTTTATAGACTACTCAAAGGCATTTAATTGTGTACAACACCAGAAACTTTGGGAAATAATGGAAAAAATGGGATTTCCAACACATTTGATTTTTCTTTCTCTCACGTCTCACTAAAGTGCTTTGTCTACGATTTTTTCGAGGTTTAATCCTACAATATTTGTTCTCTTACTTTACAACACCAAGATAGGAGCATGTCTGACAGGAAAGCAACCTAACGTTCACTCGCCCTAAATGTCACAAAAAGACCAGAAACAACGCAGGGACAATTTTTTTTTTATTATAAATAGGAAACTACGAGACTTTGGTACGGTAAAGTAAGAGAACAAATTTTGTAGGATTAGACTTCGAAAAAGTCGTAGACAAAGCACTTTAGTGAGACGTGAGAGAAAGAAAAATAATAAGAGAATTACATGGGATTCGAATACGGATTTCCTTTTGGGAGGAGGAGGGGGAGGGAGTGCTAATTGGCTAAGTCGATAGTTTGCTGTTCTCTCGTGGCTAGACGGCTGCTCGTCCTACTGGAGTCCCGTGTTCGAATCCCAGGTAACTCTCTTGTGATTTTTCTTTCTCTCGCGTCTCACTAAAGTTCTTTGTCTATGATTTTTTCCGAGGTCTAATCCTACAAAACGGTGTTCTCTTACTTTACAAAAAACAACTAAGTACTTCATTCATTCATTCATTTGCATGTCCCTTGCGGAACTTTGCCTCCCAAACAGCACTCCTGTGGGCCTCTCGGTTGTGAGCAAGATGGCCTGCTGCTGATGTATCCATACTAAGTACTAGCCCTCCATATTTTGAAAACCACTGGGCAAACTGATTCTAAAAAAAAACATGTTTCAATAATCCTCATCATAATCCTCAATGGTCTCTCACTCTCTTTTATATTACTCGCATTTTCTTCCATTCTTCCCGAAGATTCTCGTGAAGTTCAATTTTTCCGTGAACAGACATTGTTCTACGACCTTCGGTTCTCACAAAACCCATAATCTCCGTGCGAGCTGACATGTCTCCTACAACACCCTCTGTCACCCAAAGTTTGTCACTCGTGTTCCCATATTTAAACTTTCCACTAACATAAAATCATAAAGGCCGTGCAATTTACACCCAGGACAAAACTTCCTGACACTTGAGCGTTTACTATTTTTAGACCACTCGTTGAGAAAATCCAGTGTCACAATGTTAATGGTTACTACCAGGGGAAGCAAATCTGCATCTTTTAATAATTCTGTCCCTTAGACTAACAAAAATTCAAGCCTACTGCCTGTCTCTTTTGTGGAAGAGATAGTGAAATGTTTAAAGAAATGAAGACATTGACGAGAAATGTCACACCTAAGCTAAATGTAATTTGTGAGGAGATGGGGAATACTTTGACAGAGACAGAGGAAATTCTAGAAAGATGGAAGGAATATTGCAGAGGAATCTATGAAACAACTGACCGTGAAAGCAGAAATCATCAGTGTGAATTATTGGAGGAGAAAGAACCCGAACCGACAATAGAGGAAGTTTTATGGGCAATAAAGAATCTGAAAAATGGTAAATCACCAGGATGTAATGAGATAACAGCTGAACTTATTAAAACAGGAGGAAAGGAATGTGCAAAAATCTATCATGCACTATGTAAAAAGATATGGCATTCAGGTACTTGGTCAAAAGAATGGAGAAGAATTGTATTATACCACTGCCAAAAAAGGGTAACCTGAAATTATGCACAAACTACAGAACTGTTGCCCTGATTAGTCATGCCAGTAAAATTCTGTTAAAAATCATAATGGATAGACTTTGTATGAAAATAGAAGTCAGTATGGTCCAAGCTGGTTTCAGGCAAGGAAGAGGATCAAGAGATCATATAGTCAATATAAGATTAATAGTAGAGAAATGCTGAGAGTTTAATGTGAATCTATATTTATCCTTTATAGACTACTCAAAGGCATTTAATTGTGTACAACACCAGAAACTTTGGGAAATAATGGAAAAAATGGGATTTCCAACACATTTGATACAATTAACATCACTGCTGTATCTAGACCAACAGACAGCAGTAAGAATAAATGGTGAAACAACAACTTGTTTTTAACATAAAACAAGGGGTCCATCTAGGGTGCATATTGTCGGCTTACTTATTTAACTTGTATACTGAAAATATAATGAAGAATGTTAGAGAAGACGTAGATGAAGAGTATTACGATGCCATAACAATTGGAGGTTATGAAATACCAGAGATTAGATATGCTGATAACACAGTATTACTGTCCACAACATAAAAAGGAATGGAAAAACTAATTATGTCAGTCCGTAAGAATAGTAAAGAGCAAAACATCTATCTTAGTACGAAGAAAACTAAATTGATGACAACTGACAAAACAAACAAGGCAGCTGAAATACATATCAATGAGGAAAAATTGGAGAGGTAGAGTTTTGAATATCTTGGATCACTACTAACTAATAATGGAGATACAATGAGGGAGATTAAAAGGAGGACATCTATCGCTCTTCAGAAAGTAAAACAACTAAAGAATCTGTGGAGAGGAACAGACAGAACTACAAAAATAAGATTTTTAAGGGCATGCATCTTTCCCATCGCAATATATGCCTGTGAGACCTGGACACTTAACAAAACAGCTGAGAAACACATAAATGCCTTTGAATGTAAATGCTACAGAAGAGTTCTTCAAATATCATGGACACAAAAAAGAACAAATATATTTATACCACAAGAACTTAATATTGAAGAAGGCTGGCTACTAAAGAAGATTAAATAGAGAAAACCTAAATATTTTGGACACATTAAATGTCATGATAATCTAGAGAAGACCGTCTTGGAAGGGTATGTAATGGGAAAGACCAAGGCAAAGATGGCTTCAAGACATCGTTGATAATCTTGCTCACAGCCGAGAGGCCTACAGGAGAGCTGTTAGGGAAAGAAAGTTCCGCAAGGGACATGCAAATGACTGACTGATTGAGCTTCACAACGGGTTAGCTGAGTGGTTAGATGCTCTGTTTAATAATCCAGATGGTGCCGAGCTGAAGTCCCTACAGTGGGATTTCTTCATGTACACGCCATAAAAGACCCCAGTGTCGCCCCAGACTCCAAAAATGTGTACCAGAGAAATCTGTGAAGGTAAATCCGCCCAATCAGGATATTGACCACATAACACATTCATGTGCCGAAGGTCGTGGAAATACGGGTCTAACACCGTATCCCCCCCCCCCCCCCCCGAAATGCCGTAACAGCATGAAAATGGAGATTTTACCTTTTTTTTAAAAACCTTTGTAGTCTTGTAATATCTGTGTGCTAGGACCACGTTGAAGCATCATCCATCTGTTGCTATGGTTTCACAGTTATCTCCCTTGTCCGTTGTTTACACAAGGTTTTCGACTCCCCCGGGAGATGTGATGTGTTATTTGCCTTTAACCGTGTTCCCGTGTTATCTCGGTGTGTTAATCGAACGTGCGTATATCGGTAGCAACCGTGGGCACGCGTCTTTGATTAATGTTCTGGCGTCCATGAACTGTTATTTTTGTAACCGTATTTTCCAAATGTAACCCGCGTGCCTTCGTACACGAGATCATTTGCGAATTCTGGCTAAAAACGTAATTTTTAGATTGTGCCAAATGTGTACTGGTTTTTTTTTAATTGTCGGGGGGGGGGGAGGACATAATTTTTATTTTCAGTTTCGGTTGTAATGCAATCATCCCCCAACCAACGGCCGCATTTGGGACCGGCCATCTGGCCGTTAAGTCGATCTGGCCATATGTCAGCCGTTGTAAGGGGAAGTCAAAAGCACCGCGCAGTTCACACCTGTGGCACGTTATGAGAGTAGTGATGTGTGTCTTCTCTTTCATATACCAACAGAATGCGACACAGCACGGTGACCGTGTGAAGTTAATCTAAACGTTTAATCACATCACATTAAATGATGAATCATACTGTAATAACTTTAATAACAACAAATATATATACCAGTGTATGTATGTATGTATTATGTATGTACGTATGTACATATGTATGTGTGTATGTATGTATATATGTGTATGTATATATATATATATGTGTATGATGTATGTATGTATGTATATATATATGTGTGTATGTATGTATGTATATATGTATGTATATATATGTGTGTATGTATGTATATAGTGTGTGTATGTATGTATGTATATATGTGTGTGTATGTGTGTATATATGTGTGTATGTATGTATGTATGCATGCATGTATATATGTGTGTGTATGTATGTATATATGTGTGTATGTATGTATGTGTGTATGTGCGTGAATGTATATATGTATGTATGTATGTATGTATGTATACGCATACTATATGCACACCCACATGTATGCATTCTGAATTTGTCAAATGGTTACCCAATCTGCTTATTTATCTCTTTCTCGTATCACGTGATAAACTTACAGTGTACGTAGAGCAGCAAATGTCTGTAAATTAATCACAAAATGAATGACAACACGTGAACCATCTCTATCTCTCTCTCCTTCTCTCTCTCTCTCTCTCTCTTGAGTACATAACTCTGGCTGCCGTAAGTCAGCGTATGATTGATTCGTTCGTCTTCGCCCCACCCCCTCCCCCTCCCCTCCCCCTTTCTGCGCCACATGCATCACGTCCTATTATTTTGTGTAACCGCATTTCTCAAAAGCTTCATTTTACCGGGATCTACTTTTCTTGGAAAAAAATTTTTTTCTTCGTATTTGAAGGATAACTGTAATTAATGTTCACCGATGCGTTGCAAGACTCAGATGTGCAGTCTACTTCGTCTCGTACACGACTTGACTTTCATCCTTTCCCTGTCCGTATCCCAAGATGTCATTGCAAAGTTTGGCGCAAAGTTGTTTCCTTGTAATCCTTGCACTTCTAACAGTACTCAGTACACACCCATTCACTGGGAACAACTGTGTTAAGAGCACACTAATCTTAACATAGTCTTTGTGAGACAGGGAATATAGATCCGTTTGCTTAAAAACTATGGCCTACTTCTGTAGCACAGAAACCTGTAGCAGTCAACACTAATTGTAAATGTAATTTTTGTGAAATGTAATGTCAAGAAGCTAGACGAATGGGAACATGGAGATCTCCGGCGGAGATGAGGAAAGTCTGATGTGAAACCAATGAATTCAGGACGTAACAAGCCTATGGGTCTTTACAGCAATAGCTATCAGAATGACGTAAACAAAAAAGAGCCAGCAGACTATAGGTGGTGGGGAATGGATATCGCTGAGGCACTCATCGGATTCCTCATCCCAAAGTCAGAGTGTCTCTGTGGAACTGTCTCAAAGTTGTTGGGCCTGACGTGGAGAAGGGGCTTAAGTACAGTCACCAGAGGTTGAAAAACAAAATTTTGGCCAGGCCAGCCTACACCACTGTCTTCATGGCAGTCCGAGCAAGACCACAGTCTACCCTTGCAAGGAAAGGTGCTGAAGTCTGAGGTACCTAGCCAGAAGGCGCATAGCAAAAATCAGGGTAACTTGCATTACCGCTAAAAATGAGTACGAAGAACGAGAAGAAGGGTTGGAAATCAAGGTGAACTTTGTGGTAGATCTAAATTAACCAATGGTTGTGGTAGATCTAGATTAACCAATGGTTTGAGTTCTCCAACTGTCGCATTTAAGTACACTCTGTCTCTGGAAGAAAGGTATCGATATCCAATAGATTTCATAGGATGGATGTTGGAATATCCACAGCCGACACATAAAATATAAAGAAACTCTGTTATATGCCCCCATAAAATGGTAAGGTAAAATTAACCCTGGTATGCTGGGAGAGGGGTGACTCTTAAGGGATATGTTGTTGTGCCCATATTTTCCTTGGCCTGTCCACATACTAGAAGGTGATGTGTTTAGTGTCTCACCTGGACGCCTTTTCTTCCAAGTGTACCTAGCTGGATGATTAGGATGCCCCTGGCCGGTTTCGAACTACCGACTTTTGCCATGGGAGACTGGTACACTAATCATTTCGCCACTCAAGCGCCCGTATATGCACTTTGCATATCTTATATACACCTTGCAGATCTGTTATATACACCTTGCAGATCTGCTATATGCACTCTGCTTATATCTACATTTCTATTATATGCTATTTGCACTCTGTTTATATGCAATCTGTACTCTTTTTATATCTACATTTCTATTATATGCACCTTGCACACTGTTTATATCTACATTTCTATTATATACACCTTGCACAATGTTTATATGTATAGTCTGTTTATATGCACCCTATATTCTGTTTATATGTATACTCTGTTTATATGACCCTATAATCTGTTTATATCTATATTTCTATTATATACACCTTGCATTCTGTTTATACGCACCTTGCACTCTGTTTATATGCGCCCTGCGCTATGTTTATATGCGCCCTGCACTATGTTCACATGCGTCCTGCACTCTATTTATATGCACCTTGCACTATGATTAAATAGGCCCTACACCCTGTTTACATGCAGCTTACATTATGTTTATATGCGCCCTGCACCCTGTTTACATGCACCTTGCACCCTGCACTATGTTTATGTGGGTCCTGCACTATGTTTATGTGGGTCCTGCACTATGTTTATGTGGATCCTGCACTATGTTTATGTGGGTCCTGCACTATTTTTATATGCGCACTGCTACTGTCACCAACGTGAATGTGATGCACCTGGTTACCTGCGTTACATCATCTACAATCTTGGTTAAAATTTTCATCCGAGAATCAGCCATGAAAACGTTGAAAAACTGTCTTGTCTTGAGCTATCTCCCTGTAGTTGTGAGCTGTTGTTCTCTGCAGCCGATGCTATGAAGATGTCGAGGTACATCATCGTATCGGCGTGGGAGCAGGTTGTGGCAGCTATTTTTTTCAGTCCCGGAGTACAGCTACAAAGCAGGGGAGTGAGGAATGCTTCTTTAGCAGACTCCACCACTATGGGGACTATGGCGATCCATGTCCCGTTTAGCCAGGCTAGGCCTGTTACAAGGGGTACCAACGGAGAGGTGGGACAGGGTCTTGATCAGCTATGGTTCGCTAACCCTGACGCTATCATATCAGCTATGGGTCGATGATTGCCTAATCGGACAGCCTTTGGGAAATCGCGCTGAAAAATTATTTTAAAAAAAAGATATCCCTATCATACAATGCGTCAGAACTTACGAAATGATACTTAATCATCATCATCATCATGTGCCGTGCCGACTGGCGTTGGCTATTATGCTTCTCCAGAGTACGCGATCCTTCATGCAGGCCATCAGCTCAGTTGGTGATCTCCTCTCACACCATCCCGTCAGACTGTCCAGTATCATTTCTCTTGGTCTTCCTCTTGATCTTCTTCCTTCTATTTTTCCTGTTGTTATAATATTTTCAATGCCCCCTCTTCTCATTGCATGTCCTATGAAAGTACATTGTCTCTCTCTTATCTTTTTGACAAGGTTTTTTGTCTCTCCAGCTCTTCTCATACATTCTTCATTAGTTATTTTTGCTGTCCAGGGGATTCGCAACATTCTTCTAATAAACCACATTTCTGCTGCTTCCAATGATTTTTGTGCAGACTTGCCTATTGTCCATGATTCACTTCCATATAACAAGATAGGTTCAATATAGCATTTTAGGACTCGTTTTCTAACATTCATTGATAAGGATGTGTTGGTCAATATGTTTCTCATTCTCTGAAATGCAGTCTTTCCTTGGCCTATTCTGTTCCTAATTTCTGTTCTGCATTTCCCATCTGAAGTTATTACTGCTCCAAGATATTTGAATTTCTGCACCTGCTTTAGAACAGTTCCGTTTAATTGAATACTGCATGCTGGTGGATTCTGTTTCTTAGATATAACCATAGTCTCTGTCTTTTTGATGTTCAAAGTAAGGCCTTTCTGTTCACTTTCTTTGGCGACTCTATCCAAGAGATTTTGCAGGTCTTGTTGGTTCTCAGCTATAAGTACTGTGTCGTCAGCATACCGAAGGTTGTTAATATTGAATCCTCCAATCTTTATGCCTGGTTCTGTGATGATTGTTCTTAGAATATTCTCGCTATACAGAGAAAAAAGGTCTGGAGATAGTACACATCCTTGTCGCACCCCTTGTTTTATAGTTTGATATTTTCCAATTCTATTTTCAACTCGAACTGCTGCTTCTTGCTGCCAGTATAGATGTTTTACAATCCTCAGGTCTTTGCCGTCTATATTGATGTCTTCAAGCATTTTAATAATTTCATTATGTTTCACCTTGTCAAATGCCTTGGTGTAATCAATGAAGCATAAGTAGAGATCTTTCTGTACTTCTAAAGCTCTTTCTGTTAGTGTTCGTAAAGCATAAATGGCATTGTGTGTTCCCTTTCCTTCAACAAATCCAACCTGTTCATCTGCTATTTCCATTTTTATCTTTTTCCTTGTTCTTCTCATAATTATTCTCAGAAGTAGCTTCGTTATGTGACATGAGAGGCTGATAGTCCGGTGGTCGTCACATTCCTTTGCACCTGGTTTCTTTGGTAGTGCTATAAACGTGGATTTAATCAGGTCACTTGGAATATAACCACTGTTGTAAATGTCATTCAGTAACTTGGTTATTAATTTTATTCCTGTCTCCTCTAGTGCCTCTATTTCTTCTATTGTTATATTATCAGGCCCAGTCGCTTTTCCTTTCTTCATGTGTTTGATGGCATCTATGATTTCATCTTCAAGTATTGGTGGTCCCTCACAGTTTTCAGTATCTGGTGTTAATTCTGGTCTTTCTCCTCCATATAGCTCACCGATATACTCTGTCCACCTGTACACATTGTCTTCTTTTCCAATTAACATTTTACCTTCTTTCGATTTCAGGCATCCTGTGGTATATTTTGTTTTCCTGCCTGTGAGTTCATTAATTCGTTTGTGCACGTTTTTGCTGTCTTTAATATGAGAGTCCTCTATCTGTCTGCACTGCTCATTTAACCACACTTCTTTTGCTTCTCTGCATTTGCGTCTTATTTCTTTATTTATCTTGTTATATTTTTTCTCGTTATTTTTACTCCTCCTCCTCTTGTCCATCAGTCCTAAGATGTCGTCTGTCATCCATTTATTTTTAGGGGCTTCTTTTTTTGGTGGCATTATCTCCTTAACAGTTTGGTGGATAGAATCTCTTAACATTTCCCATTGTTCATCTATACTATTTATCTTTGCTATTGCATTGTATCTATTTGTTATAATAACTTTGTATTGTTCTCTCAGTTCTTGGTCATTTTTAAGAAGTTCTGTATTCAGTTTGATGTTTCTCACTTTTCTGCCTGCTTTCTTTAGTTTTATTCTAACTTTTCCACAGAGTGGATCATGGTCACTATTGCAGTCAGCTCCTGGCATGGTTTTTGTTGTCAGTAATGCGTTGCGGAATCGTTTGTTGATTAATATGTAGTCTATCTGGTTAAAAGTCTTTTTGTCTGGACTGCACCACGTTGCCAGTCTTCGAGGATGTTGTTTAAACCAGGTGTTTCCTACAACCATGCTGTGTATTCTTGCCCATTCAATTAATTTATAACCTCTGTCATTCCTCTCCCCCAGTCCATAGTCACCAACGATGTCTGAAGTTCTTCCTTTACCAACTTTGGCATTAAAATCTCCCATGACTATGGTAACTTCATGTGACTTTGTGTGTTTTAGTGCTGTCTCTATGTCATTATAAAATAGCTATAAATCTTCTTCAGAGCTTTCAGATGTTGGAGCGTACACTTGTATAATATTTATGTTTATTGGTTGTCATTTCAGTTGGGCTAACAGGACTCGGTCCGAGATGTTCAAATATCCTACAATTGTCCTTGCCGTTTGTTCATCAAATATAATTCCTACTCCTCGTTCATGTTTCTCACTTCCTGAATATATTATTGTATATTTATCTGAGTTTATCTTCCCTGCACCTGTCCATCTAACTTCACTCATTCCTAATATGTTGATCTTCATCCTTTCCATTTCCATCTTTACATTTTCTAATTTTCCAGCCTGGAATAAAGTTCTAACATTCCATGTTGCTATTTTGAACTTGTTAGTTTTGATACTTAATCACCAACGTAAAAAAAAAGGAACTGATATACGCGAAATGATCGCCATAAAGAACATAACACTGGTATGCAACTCGAAAAGACAGTAAGGGAAGCTAACACATGAACATCCAAGCATATTTTTTTATAATCTAAGCTGGGAAGTTACCAGTGGCAAATAGAGTCCGTCAAGCAACATTGGGATTTCCCAACGCTATAAATAGCGACAATATTTTGTGGACTAACGGTCTCGTGAGTATGATGTGTCACCACGCTCTGACAGCGAATGTTGTAGATAAAACAAGCTGTTTTAAGTTCTCTACTATCAGTGATGGGACTATTAGAAAACGTTAAGCCTGCGTCATTACCATTAAATAGCTTACTCATCTATTATACTGAATATATAACAATGAGGAATATTTGGAAGAAGTGGAGAGTTTTGAATATCTTGGATCACTACTAACTAATAATGGAGATACAATGAGGGAAATTAAAAGGAGTACATCTTTCCAGAAAATAAAGCAACTAAAGTAGCTGTGGAGAGGAAAAGACAGAACTACAAAAATAATATTTTTAAGGGCATGCATCTTTCCCATCACAACATATCCTGTGAGACCTGGACACTTAACAAAACAGCTGAGAAACACATAAATGTCTTGAATGTAAATGCTACAGAAGAGTTCTTCAAATTTCATGGTCACAAAAAGAACAAATATGTCCATACTACAAGAACTTAATATTGAAGAAGGCTGGCTGGTAGAGATGATTAAACAAAGAAAATATTTTGGACATATTAAAAGTCATGAGAATTTAGAGAAGACCGTCTTGGAAGGATACATAATGGGAAAAAGAAAGAGGAAGACCAAGACGAAGATGGCTGCAAGACATCATTGATAATCTGCAAATGGATGCATCAGCAGCAGGCCATCTTGCTTACAACTGAGAGGCCTACAGGAGAGCTGTTAGGGAGGCAAAGTTCCGCAAGGGACATGCGAATGACTGAGTGCGTTTGCTCAGCTATTCGCCATGGAGGTATCCTTGAAATAACTTCCAAGTCTAAAAGAACTCACACATGAAAAGAAATATGATATCTACAGCGTTAGTAAGTTGTAGCTGTAATAACTGCCAGCGCTTTAACCTGCGTTAGTAAGTTGTAGCTGTAATAACTGCCAGCGCTTTAACCTGCGTTAGTAAGTTGTAGCTGTAATAACTGCCAGCGCTTTAACCTGCGTTAGTAAGTTGTAGCTGTAATAACTGCCAGCGCTTTAACCTGCGTTAGTAAGTTGTAGCTGTAATAACTGCCAGTGCTTTAACCAGCGTTAGTAAGTTGTAGCTGTAATAACTGCCAGTGCTTTAACCAGCGTTAGTAAGTTGTAGCTGTAATAACTGCCAGTGCTTTAACCTGCGTTAGTAAGTTGTAGCTGTAATAACTGCCAGTGCTTTAACCTGCGTTAGTAAGTTGTAGCTGTAATAACTGCCAGTGCTTTAACCTGCGTTAGTAAGTTGTAGCTGTAATAACTGCCAGTGCTTTAACCTGCCTGCCAGCATCTCGTGGTTTGTAAAATCAGGGCCGTAGAGAGCCAGGCCGGACCCAGAAGTCAGTTACTGTCGGGACCCCCGATCCAACACGTCTCTAACAGGCCAAAAAAAAGGGGGGGGGAGGGGGGTAAAGACAGAACTGCAGGGACACTCAACAATTCGGGTGTAATCCCCGGCTCATCCACTCCCCCACCCCAACCCCAACCCACCCACCACCTCGTCGGGCCTGGGTTTAAAAAAAACAACCCCGCTGTTTCTTCATTTTGAACGATCTCTCACAAAGCCCTCTAACGGCCTCTCTCAGAACCTTGGCTGAACAACTCCGCTGTAAATTAACAATACAGGTGCAAGTCTTGACGAACGGTTTATCACATCTTTCTCACTTGTGATATCGTTATAGACTGGCTCTTGATTTACGTAGCCGTTTTGTTTTAAGAAACGTCTGACTAGATTTACGATTCAAACTTTCACAATCAGCAAGGGGAAAAATATCAATCACCCGGTTTAACAGCAGCTGGGATTTAGTACGGCTTCTTCTTCTTCTTCTTCTTTTCTTCTGCTTC
Organism: Achatina immaculata; assembly: GCA_009760885.1. NCBI lineage: Eukaryota > Metazoa > Mollusca > Gastropoda > Stylommatophora > Achatinidae > Lissachatina > Lissachatina immaculata. Next base: position 56,457,807 of record CM019713.1, read on the forward strand.
TTCTTCTTTTCTTGTTCTTCTTCTTCCTACTTCTCATCCTCCTCCTCCTTTTTCTCCTTCACCTCCTCCTTCTTCTCGTTCTTCTCCTCCTCCTCATCTTCCTTCTTCTTCTTGTTCTTCTTCTCCTCCTCCTCTTTCTTCTTTTTTATTTCTCCTTCTCCTCCTCTTTCTTCTTCTTTTTCTTCTTCATCTTCTTTTCCTCCTCCTCCTCTTTTTCTTCTTCGTCTTCTTCTCATCCGCCTCCTCCTTTTTCTCCTTCACCTCCTCCTACTCGCTCTTCTTCTTCTTCGTGTTCTTCTTCTCCTCCTCCTCCTACTCGTTCTCCTCTTTCTTCTTCTTCTTCTTCTTTTTCTCCTCCTCCTCCTCTTCTTCTTCTTCTTCTTCTCTTTCTTCTTCTGTTTCTTCTTCTCCTCCTCCTCTTTCTTCTTCTTCTTTTTCTTCTTCTTGTCCTCCTCCTCCTCCTTTTTCTTCTCCTCCTCCTTCTCCTTCTGCTTCTTCTTCTCCTCATCCTCCTCCTTTTTCTCCTCCTCCTTCTCGTTCTCCTTCTCCTCCTTCTTATTCTCCTCCCTCTCCTTCTCCTTTTCCTCTTCCTCCTCATTTTTCTTCTTCTTCTTCTTCTTCTTTTTATCCTCCTCCTTCTTCTCCCTGTATGGGCAGCCGCTGATTTCACTTCCACGGAGGAAGAAAAAGAAGAAGAAGAAGAGGAGAAGAAGAAGAAAGAGGAGAAGAAGAAGAAGAAGGAGGAGGAGGAGAAGGAGAAGAAGAAGAAGAAGGAGGAGGAGGAGGAAGAAGAAGAAGAAGAAAAGGAAGAAGAAGAAGAAGAAGAAAATTACTGTAATATACTAGTTTGAATTTGTTGTCACTTTTTTTTTCTCCAATAATGTCCTTTTACTGAAGTCAGCCGTAACTGAGCAGTTTTGTTTTATTTTATTATTCGTGTACTTAAGCGTGAGTAAAACTGGGTTTATTTCACCTCTAGGTCATTTTGTAAAAGATAAAATGTAAAGATAAACTTACTGAGCCGCAGAAGCGCCTTGAGAATATGGTACTAACGTCCATATTTTCCTTGACCTGTCTGCACACTAGAGGGGGTGACATTGTCAGCCTCTTACCTGGCTGTCTTTCCTTCCACAGTTCCGGAAGGAGCCGGTCACGTGACTATGCTTAATTCGGCCAGATTCGAACCTCCTACTTCTTCTCATGACGTGCAAGCCCACTAACCACTTTGCTACCCAGACGCCCGCCTTATCTGGCGTAGTCCTCAAAATGGAGATGCGCAATATCCCTTTCTCTTGCCCTTGACATTCAGCACCGTTAAAGTAACCTTGTGCTACTTTTTAGAATAATGATTTCCATGATGTCACCATTCTATGATGGTAGGCAGATGATCTCAATGTAGGGACAATTGCTACGATCACTGACTAGTACAGTCACTGCCCGGAAGGAAAGCAATGGTAAACTATCTTCTGGAAACATACCAAGAAACCCAAGCAGCAATTCGTTGACGATCTGGAAATGGATGCAACAGCAGCAGGCCACCTTGCTCACAACCGAGGGGCCTACAGGAGTGCTGTTTGGGAGGCAAAGTTCCGCAAGGGACATGCAAATGAATGAATGAATGATTAAAAACAGCATCACATTTCTTGTGATGGGTAACTTTCTTGAGGGCTGTTATTTTCAAGAAGGTTTCCTGTGAAGTAAATTTAAGAAGAACGCAAGTAGTCTTAAAAGCAAGTTCCAGTGACGTTCCAAACAGGAAGACATGGTCGTCTACTGAAAATTAATGACGCATCAAATGCTGGAGGAATAAGTCAAAGTTTCGCCTAGCGGTGCAAAAAGTAGCACATAACATTCTTTCCGGCTTTATATTAGAAATTCCAGCGCATTGCGTATTAACAATTTTGGGATGTATTTAATGCTAATATGGCACCCTAATTATCATATTCATAATAAAAGTTGTCTCATTTGCATGTAAGTCCGGACACCTTTCTGTTCAGCTAAAGAAACAAACGCCATCAGAAGCTGTGCCCCTGCTCAGAAAAGAAACTTGGACCATAAAACAGAATATTTCGCTGTAGGCTCTCCTTGCCTGAAACAACCCATTCATCATCATCATCAGGTGCCGTGCCGACTGGCGTTGGCTATTATGCTTCTCTAGAGTACCCGATCCTTCATGCAGGCCATCAGTTCAGTTGGTGATCTCCTCTCACACCATCCCGTCAGACTGTCCAGTATTATTTCTCTTGGTCTTCCTCTTGATCTTCTTCTTTCCATTTTTCCTGTTATAATATTTTCAATGCCCCTTCTTCTCATTGCATGTCCTATGAAAGTACATTGTCTCTCTCTTATCTTTTTGACAAGGTTTTTTGTCTCTCCAGCTCTTCTCATACATTCTTCATTAGTTATTTTTGCTGTCCAGGGGTTCGCAACATTCTTCTAATAAACCACATTTCTAATGCTTCCAATGATTTTTGTGCAGACTTGCCTATTGTCCATGATTCACTTCCATATAACAAGATAGGTTCAATATAGCATTTTAGGACTCGTTTTCTAACATTCATTGATAAGGATGTGTTGCATGATATGTTTCTCATTCTCTGAAATGCAGTCTTTGCTTGGCCTATTCTGTTCCTAATTTCTGTTCTGCATTTCCCATCTGAAGTTATTACTGCTCCAAGATATTTGAATTTCTGCACCTGCTTTAGAATAGTTCCGTTTAATTTTATACGGCATGCTGGTGGATTCTGTTTCTTAGATATAACCATAGTCTCTGTCTTTTTTATGTTCAAAGTAAGGCCTTTCTGTTCACTTTCTTTGGCGACTTTATCCAAGAGATTTTGCAGGTCTTGTTGGTTCTCAGCTATCAGTACTGTGTCGTCAGCATACCGAAGGTTGTTAATATTGTATCCTCCAATTTTTATGCCTGGTTCTGTGATGATTGTTCTTAGAATATTCTCGCTATACAGAGAAAAAAGGTCTGGAGATAGTACACATCCTTGTCGCACCCCTTGCTTTATAGTTTGATATTTTCCAATTCTATTTTCAACTCGAACTGCTGCTTCTTGCTGCCAGTATAGATGTTTTACAATCCTCAGGTCTTTGCCGTCTATATTGATGTCTTCAAGCATTTTAATAATTTCATTATGTTTCACCTTGTCAAGTGCCTTGGTGTAATCAGTGAAGCATAAGTAGAGATCTTTCTGTACTTCTAAAGCTGATTCTGTTAGTGTTCGTAAAGCATAAATGGCATTGTGTGTTCCCTTTCCTTCAACAAATCCAAACTGTTCATCTGCTATTTCCATTTTTATCTTTTCCCTTGTTCTTCTCATAATTATTCTCAGAAGTATCTTCGTTATGTGACATGAGAGGCTGATAGTCCGGTGGTCGTCACATTCCTTTGCACCTGGTGCAAAACAACCCATTAGCTGCTTACATTGTTTCTTCTCATTTTTTTATGTCATAACATTGTCTGTCTTATCAGTACACTTTTCTGTCTGTTCTCTAATCATTTTTTTGTGTTAAAATGTAGAAAAGCTAAAAAAAAAACAATGTTAAGAGCGGTGGCCCTTAGACTAAACTAGTTGGGGCCCTGGCTCCTAGACTAAACTTAGTACGGGGCCTGGCCCCTAGACTAAACTTAGTAAGGATCTGGCCCCTAGACAAAACTTAGTACTAGGCCTGGCCCCTAGACTAAACTTAGTAAGAGCCTGGCCCTAGACTAAACTTATTAAGGGGCCTGGTCCCTAGACTAAACTTAGTAAGGGCCCTGGCCCCCTAAACTAAACTTAGTAAGGCCCCGGCCCCTGCCCCTAGACTAAAGTTAATAAGGGTTTCGCCCACTCTGACCTATAATGTCCAGTTCCAGATATAAAATTCGTAAAACAATTACCTTTATCTGCAGCAGGACCCCCAGCCCTACAAGCCCCGCCCTTCTCCATTTTGCTTAAGCCTGTGCATCTTAAGGGACTATCCACACCTGTTTGAGAGCTTGGAAAACTTAGAACAATGCACACAGTTCTGAGAGACGGGGTCTGCATTGAGTCTGATCGTGACAAGAGACAGTGCAGTAAACAGAAGCAAAAGTCTGATCGTGACAAGAGACAATGCAGTAAACAGAAGCAAGAGTCTGATCGTGACAAGAGACAATGCAGTAAACAGAAGCAAGAGTCTGATCGTGACAAGAGACAGTGCAGTAAACAGAAGCAAGAGTCTGATCGTGACAAGAGACAATGCAGTAAACAGAAGCAAGAGTATGATCGTGACAAGAGACAGTGCAGTAAACAGAAGCAAGAGTCTGATCGTGACAAGAGACAGTGCGGTAAACAGAAGCAAGAGTCTGATCGTGACAGGAGACAGTGCAGTAAACAGAAGCAAGAGTCTGATCGTGACAAGAGACAGTACGCTAAACAGAAGCAGACAAATCCCTAAATACAGTGTTATTCATAAGTCTGTGAAATATTTCATATATTCGCAACAAATAAACAAAGCAACGGATCATGATTATTCTTGCGCCAAGAGAGAGAGAGGAGAGAGAGAGAAAGACAGACAGACAGACCAGACAGACAGAGAGATAGAGAAAGGGAGAAAGAAACTCTTCAAGTTTTTTTTTTTAATAAAACCCTCGCGCAGAGCTCCCGTAGTTTGCCGCTAGGAGGCAGCAGTAGCAAATACGGCGTTCAGTAAACGTGAGCAGTCATTTTGTGTTTTGGAATACACAAGAACCTCGTCCATTGTGACCGTGCAGCGAGGATTACGAGCGAAATTCCAGAGGGCAGCGCCTGTTATCAAAAGTATTAAGAAGTGGTATGTGAAATTCTGGAATAAAGGCTATCTGTACAAATCTTCTCGGCAGGGACGTCCAGGACCAAGCGAAGAAAATGTGAATCGTGTTAGATAAGCTTACCTCTGCACTGCGGGCTTTATTTACAAAAATAACAGACTTGAAGAGTCTCTCTCTCTTCCTCTCTCTCTCTCCCTCTCTCTCTCTCTCTCTCTCTCTCTCTCTCTCTCTCTCTCTCTTGGCGTAAGAATAATTATGATCCGTTACTTAGTTTATTTGTTGCGAATATTTGAAATGTTTCGCGGAATAATAAATAACTATAACGGAGTAGAGGGCTCACCTGGGCAAGGGCAGAAAAAAAGGCGAAGGACAGGCATTTGTGGAAAACCCTTGCGGAAGCCCCATGTGCCCTGGGCACTTAAGGTTCAGAGAGAGAGAGAAATAACGGAATACACAGACTTTAGAAAATTAACATTCAATCTCCCATGTACGGGAGAGAGCGAGGGGAATGAGGGACTTGCGAGAGCGGTAATTATGTACAGGAATTAAAATTCTTCCAGCGGTACAAACGTAGTGTGACCCCCCCCCCCCCACCCCTAATTTTGAGGACTATCTGACCACAACCACCCCAACATACTACAACCTTGCCATACATATATATGTGTGCACCAAGTACATGTACTACCATCTTTACGAAATCATCTCTAATAATTAAACTCATACACAACCAACCTGACTGAGTCCGGGGTGTACGATGGGGTCATAGTCAACAACCACATATCACATATACCTACAACATAATCAATACATGGCACAATAACACTATATATATATATATATATACACACACGAGGGGCGTTCAGAAAATAATGCACTACATCGTTTTTCTCAGGAGCTGTTTATTCAAAAGCACGAAATTTATGTACAGTATACATGGATATGTCATGTTCAACGCGTTCTCCATCAGCTTGTATGGCTTTACGCCAGCGCGAAACAAGTGCATGTATTCCATACCAGATTTACCCTTGATTATGTAGCCATTTCTTCGCTGCATGAATCACTCCTGTGTCATCTTCTTACCCCTCGGAGTGCATCTTTAAGTGGGCCAAGCAGATGGAAATCAGAAGGTTCAAATCGGGACTATAGGCTGCATGGGGTAGTACAGTCCAACCCAATTTGGTGATTGCTTCCCGTGTTGCAAGATTTGTGCGAGGGCGCGCATTGTCCTGAAGGAGAAGCAGGTTTGCTGGATTCCTGTGCCGCCGAACTTTTGCGAAAACATTGACTGAGTTTTTTTAATGTCTTAATGTAAGCTTGCGAATTGATTGTCTCTCCTCTTGGCATAACATCCACAAGAATCATACTTTAATTGTCCCAAAAAGATCATGACCTTTCCAGCTGAAGGAGTCTTCTTGAATTTCTTTCTTTGTGGTGACTGCAGGTGATGCCACTCTTTTTGTTACAGGTTCAAAATGATGTGCCGAGATTTCGTCACCCGTTACGATCTTAGCCAAAAAGTTCTCTCCCTCAGCACTGAAACGCTCCAACAATTCAGAAGAAATTGCTTTCAACTGCAATCGATGGTCATTTGTGAGACTTCGAGGAACCCATCTTGCGCAAACCTTATAAAATCCAAGAGCTTTTATAACTGCATTTGCACTACCATTGCTGACTGACAGCTATAAGACCAACTGTTGAGTAGTGATACGTCTATCAATAAGAATAATGCCCTCAGCGCATTTCAACATTTCTGCTTTGGTGGCTGTGGCAGGACGTCCACAGCGCGGCCGATCATGCAACTCCTTATCTCCGCTTATTGATTCTTTGATTATGTGAACATAGCAACTGACTGTACTCCTGTCAACTGCAAAATTTCCATACACATCATATAGACGTATGTGAATGTTCGCAACAGTTTCCTTCTCTGCAACGAGGAATTCTATCACAATTCGCTGCTTATACCGTAAGTTGCTAACACGCTCCGTTTCAATGATTAGGGCAGCCATATTCTTTGGCCAGTTGCGGTGCAATTTGGTTCACACAATCGGCACATGCCATATTTAAAGTGAGCAAAATTTTATGCTTCTATCTTGACTTTTAGCTGGAAAAAAAAACTATGTGGTGCATCACTTTCTGAACGCCCCTTGTACTTCAATATCAAGAACCAAGCACATCCACACGATGGCTCACCGACAGAGACATATCCCGAACTATTATAGACTCTCAGAATTATGTAGCGTTCTGTTCTATATGTGTCCCGTAGCATTTGCATGCCGTACGGATGTGAAACATATTAGACAACATATCTTTATCAATGAATGTTAGAAAACGAGTCCTAAAATGCTATATTGAACCTATCTTGTTATATGGAAGTGAATCATGTCTGCACAAAAATCATTGGAAGCAGCAGAAATTTGGTTTATTAGAAGAATGTTGCGAATTCCCTGGACAGCAAAAATAACTAATGAAGAATGTATGAGAAGAGCTGGAGAGACATAAAATCTTGTCAAAAAGATAAGAGAGAGAGACAATGTACTTCCATAGGACATGCAATGAGAAGAGGAGGCATTGAAAATAGTATAACAACAGGAAAAATGGAAGGAAGAAGATCAATAGGAAGACCAAGAGAAATAATACTGGACAGTCTGACGGAATGGTGTGAGAGGAGATCACCAACTGAGCTGATGGCCTGCATGAAGGATCGTGTACTCTGGAGAAGCATAATAGCCAACGCCAGTCGGCACGGCACTTGATGATGATGATGATGATGACGACGACGACGGATGTGAAGTGTAAGTGCCTTGATATTTCTAGGCCACTGCAGCGTTTGAGGTACAAATGCTAGCACCTGTCCTCGCTGTCTTTGTTTTCCTAGGGGAACCCCAGGTACCCATTTTTTGAGGCTGGGTTGACCCAGGTGGCGGTCAGTCCGAAAAGAAAAAGATTCAGCCCGAATACGAAATGGAACCGGAAACCTTCTGATCGGCAAGCCAGTGCACTAACTACTACACCACCGCGGGCACCCATAGCGTTTTGTAAGGCTGCATAATTCTTTGTCGGTATCTTCCTTTTTGTTTATTTAAAAAATAGTAGCACAGATGATGATGATGATGATGATGATGATGATGATGATGATGATGATGATGCCAGAGACGTGAGACCAGAATCAGTGAACATCAGTTGATCAAAACCCTATTTTGTTCTTTCTACAGGGCGCATAAGAGATACCAACAGCGTTGAATGGAGAGCTAGAAAGAACACTGAAACGAACAAATTATTGAAATCATAGCTGGTTATAAACGTCTTGAAACTGAACAGATTACGCTAGTTGGGTCATGGAGAAAGAATGGAAGAGAACAGACAAACGAAAATGATGTATGTACAAGAGATGAGGGAATGAATGAATGAATGAATAATCTTTATTTTTCAAGGGTAAAGAATTGGGCACGCAGACCCGTCTTACATTCTGCCCTTCATCACTCCATCTTTCATTCTTCCCACACACTTGATTTAGTACAAATATACAAATTAAATTAGGAAAAAAACATATCTAAAGAGTGTAAGATTTAACTACTACATTCAAAGTAAAAGAGAAGAAGTAATTAACCTAATAAAATAGCACTCACGCACACATACACAAGCAGACATATACATAAACAAAAATACATTGTAAATACAGATCTTCTAACATATTTTTTTAATGGACATTAAAATAATTTCTAACAAGTTGCTTTTCTAACTATGTCATTTTAGTACTTGATGGTTGGCGAGTCACGTGTTGAGAGAATGCTGGTTATTTTATGGAGGCATATAATTACAAGCAAGTAAATAATGAAACAGGTTTGAGTTAAAGGATGAAGTATTACCAATGGATTTTAAATGGTAGGGGAGGGTGTTCCGGAGCTGTACTGCAGAGTATTCAAGGCTTTTCTTGTACAGATCAATCGTGGGTTTAGGAAGAAGACAGTTTTTTAAACGCCGGCTATGTATAGTATTATACGTAAACAGTGACCACAAGTAAAGCGACAGAACTAACTTAACTTTGTTAAAAATGATTCTATTTTTGAGGGGTAGAATTTTGAGTTGTTTGTGTTTATCTACAGTCTGTACTGGGTGTTTGTCACAAATCAGTTTTAATGCTCGCTTGTGAAGTGAGTGGAGCCATTTTGTGTTTGAGACTGAGCATCCATCCCAGATTGTGGAACAGTAATCTCAGTGTGTTTGTATGTGTGATATGTAGTATATCTTTCTTGTGTCTCTGTCGATAAAGTGTTTAATTTTGCTAACTGGTAAACTTTCTGTCCAATCAAGTTTGTTAGGTTATGTACGTGAGAATTCCAAGTTAAATGCTGATCAATGATGAGTCGTAGGGTTTTATGTTCATGAACATTTTCTATTGCCTTAGTCCCAGCACAAAGCTGTAGTGAAGTTTTTGCTGCATTCTGCAGTTTCTGTCTTGTAGTGATGAGCATAGATTTTGTCTTGTTGGTGTTTATCAACATACCATTTTTATTACTCCATTTAATCAAACTGTTTAAATCATTTTGGAGCGTTGTCTATAGTTTATTGATGTCATAGTCACTACTGTAAACAGTACAATCATCAGCGAAAAGATCACACGAAGAATGCTTTAAATGTAGTGGTAGATCGTTAATATATGTAGCAAAGAGAAGAGGACCAAGAATGGAACCTTGAGGAATACCGGTATCAACCACAGACGAGCCAGATATTTTGTTTCTAAAGCAAACTACTTGTTTTCTACCTGAGAGAAAAGATGTAATACATTTTGTTAGGTCAGGGTGTAATCTATAGCCTTCCAGTTTTTTTGCAAGAATTTCATGATCAGTCATATCGAAGGCTTTCTTGAAATCAACAAAGACAGCACCACACAATTTGTCATCATTTATATTAGACAGCCAGCTTTCTGTCATTTTAGTTAATGCTGTGTGGCAGGAGTAATTTGGTCTAAAACCTGACTGACTGTCTATTAGTAGATTGTTTTCTTGCATGTGGAGAAGTGTTAACTTTTGTATATGTTTTTCAAGAGGTTTAGATAGTGATGACAGAATGGATATGGGTCTATAGTTTGAGAGGTCACTAGTCTGTCCAGATTTAAAAAGAGGAACAACTTTGACGAGTTTAAAAGCGTCAGGGAAATATTGTTTTTCAATGCACAAATTGTGTAAGTATGTTAGTGTGTCTGTGATAACTGGTGCAGCGTAGCGTAGTATCTTGTTACTAATGTCATCACATCCTGCTGAGTTCTTTAAGGACCGGATGTAGTTATAAACTAGACCCAGTGATAGGCCAAGAGATAGATGGAGAGGCAACGTAGAAGAGGATATACAGAAAATTGGTGTCACCAGCTGAAGAGAGAAGATTGTAAATAGAGAGGGATGGAGGCGAACTTTATCTGCAGCAATGAGCCTTAATGGCTCGAAAAGCTGAAGAAGAAGAAGAAGAAGAAGGCAGGGTACAGAAAGATATTTTAATAAATCACAGCCTAATTATCTCTTGTAAGTCTCAGTGATAACTTGTTGATAAGTCTTGTAAGTCTCAGTGATAACTTGTTGATAAGTCTTGTAAGTCTCAGTGATAACTTGTTGATAAGTCTTGTCAGTCTCAGTGATAACTTGTTGATAAGTCTTGTAAGTCTCAGTGATAACTTGTTGATAAGTCTTGTAAGTCTCAGTGATAACTTGTTGATAAGTCTTGTAAGTCTCAGTGATAACTTGTTGATAAGTCTTGTAAGTCTCAGTGATAACTTGTTGATAAGTCTTGTAAGTCTCAGTGATAACTTGGTGATAAGTCTTGTAAGTCTCAGTGATAACTTATTGATAAGTCTTGTAAGTCTCAGTGATAACTTGTTGATAAGTCTTGTAAGTCTCAGTGATAACTTGTTGATAAGTCTTCTAAGTCCGCTTCTAGGATTAAAGAAAGACACAGCTCCCCATAACTCAGTGCGACTCTATACTTATTTTTAAAGTATTCACCACAGACATTAATAACTCACGTAAACTGTTACAATGAGAGATTATTACAATAACAGGACGTGGACTTGTGGGTATTTTTCTTTCATGATGTAAAGTACGAACGGTTTTCCCCTCACACTATAAATACATTTGTAATCTATGTCTCATAAACACTAATTATATCATGCTCCGATTAATGACATTATGTGCGTCAGAACTCTGAGTAAACCGGATATCTCACAATAAACTGTCTATTTTTTTGGCCTCGTTCTCTTTTCCTCTCCTCTCTGCTGGAAAGAGAGATGGAACAGACGCTTCAAAGAGCTAACCAAGAGTGTATAACCGATACTGCATCACCTGCATTTGCACGGGGCGGCAAGTTTATGTGTTGGGGGCGAATGAGGGAAGGAGAGAAAAGTGAAATGAACTGGGGGAAAAAAAAAAGAAAATAATATGAAAGTAAATTATGTTAAAATAAAACACATTTTCATTTATTATTGACCTCACTCACTTGTGGATCGGCCCAACATCTTCTCGAGAAAAGGCTTTCAAAATAAATTAATTTCTATCTTCTCTCCTAGACTTAAAAAAATGAAATAGTTTTTACAATACAGAAAGCTAAATATTATAGCATAGCTGCAGACTGTACCCCAGATATAAGTCATCCTGAACAATTAACAATATTTTGCGAGATGTGTTAATACAGATCCAAGTGATATCGGTATTCGTGAGTAATTTCTTGGTATCATTCCCGTAGAACAATAGGCCGAAGAAAAATAGGTCGACCACGTGAAACTCTAAAGAGGACACTGTTAAGAGAGACCAAATTAGTAGGCATAAAATCCCTTGATGAGGTCGAAAAGCTCGCTGAAAACAGGAAAACATGGCGAACTATCATGCGAGCCCATTGTGACGTTTAAAGGCACGGGAAGGATGTAAGATGTAAGATTCCTGTAGAAGCCACTACAGGCTCAGTGTTAAATTAACCTGTTCTTAGAGAATTGTCAGCTATGAATATTCCAGTCACAAGCATGCGTGCCCTAGTTACGACAACATATCAGATATGACAGGAAAACGTTCAGGAACTCAACAGTACATTTCAGATTTGAACCAAAGAGCTTTTTTATCATTACTATTTTTTTAAAATCTCTTGATGTTCTCATTCTCCCAGCCATGTTAGCAATGACGGCGCAGTCTCGCCTAGAGAAGAAGTTTTATGTTATGAAATAGTTCAAAGATTGTATGTGGTTTTCTCAGCGTCACTATCGCCTTGCAGAACCCTTTCACAAGCACTTTACAACTCTAACGTTCAATCCACTAAGTATCGCCCACTAGGGATATAGAACTAAACCCTCCTTTAAGATATTCTGTTGACAAACTTTTCGATGCTTTGATAGGAACTGCTAACGATAAGTCAGCGGACAAAATGACGAGACATGAATTTGCAACACTTGCCTCTAAACCAGTGCTTCCCAAACTTTTCTGGATCATGCCCACCTCAACGGCTCAGAGATTTTGACCCCCCCCCCCTTTTTTTTTTCTCTCCCTCTCTCCCCCACTCCCTCTTCGCAGCATGATAGTCAACCAAGTTATAAAAAAAAGTATAAATATATTCGAATTATCCTCTCCAACCTAAATAAAAAAATTCAAATTGTCCCCCCTTGTGGAGTGGATGCCCCGCTCTGGCAAGCATTGCCTTAAATCAGTGACCGCGCTAGGAATTTTCGAAACCGCTACAAGTTGGTACCCGTCTTTTACATTTCATGAAGCAGTTTCCGAAATACCGGGTTTGTCAATACAACATTCGCTACATTACAGTTTTAATGTAAAATTAAACACTTTACACACATTACCAGGAATTAAATGTTCGTGTCAATTTTTTTTTCTTACCTAATTTGAGGCGAGATTTAATCTTTACAACATGCTCACATGCTGACCCAGAATAAAAACTGGCTGATTCTCCTCTATCAGTCTTCATCCCCGATTATCCTCCGACCGATTTCGCTGGCTGCTTCCAAAGTTAGTGACCTGTAGGGATAATTCTTATACATATGGATTACTGTAGCAATAAACATAAGTATAAGCAAATTATTATACAAAGTTTGATTATATATAAATATAAGCCTCTTCAGCGAGCTTAATAACTACAGTATAACAAAAGAAGGACCGATCAGCTTTATAATGTTGTAAACTATTTTCAGTTTTATGTTCATGAGAATAATTCAGATTTCTTTGTTTTTTTTTTTTACTTCTGCATCTTTGTTGCTTTACCTAAATTAGTCTGATTTTGTTTAAACATTCGCATATTTCTGATCAGTATAATTTCTGGTAGGGAAAAAAATACGATTTATTAAAAAAATAGAAATTATAAAAATGAAGCTGACATTTTTTTTTTTTTCAGTATTGCTTCCTTTTCAAAACCAGCTACAGAAATGAACGCACTTTATCAGCCCTAACCTCTGACCTCAGTCATTTTCGTCAGAATATTGCACTTAACAACACACAAGAACACGGTACAAGGTTTATGAAATATGAAAAAAAGTACACTACTACATAATAGATCTTTTAACCAGAAACTTAAAACCACTGGTTTCTGTACTTTATGTCAAAACTGAGCCAGTAGTAACAATTTGTCCAAAGAATCACTATTGAAAAAAAATCAGCGATATTAAAATATACAAATAGCCACTTTAACTTCTACACACAAAGAAAAGAAAAACTAAAGGAAGAAAAATCTAAGTGCAGCGATCTATAATTCTATGAGTTTTATTCATCATAGCGCTTTTTACGTCAAAGATATATTTCTTGTACTGTCAATCAGTCATTTGCATGTCCCTTGCGGAACTCTGCCTCCCTAACAGCTCTCCCGTAGGCCTCTCGATTGTAAACAAGATGGCCTGCTGCTGATGCATCCATTAGCAGATCATCAATGATCTCTTGCAGTCATCTTCACTGTGGTCTTCCTCTCTTTCTTTTTCCCATTTTGTACCCTTCCAAGACTGTCTTCTCTAAATTCTCATACAGAGGATACTTCTTATACAGAGAGACCAAAAAAAGATGTATACACACTTCAACACAATAAAAAGCTATATGAATTGTGTAATACTAAACTTATATAGACATATAGAGATAGGTCACTTTAAATTTCAACAATTACAGCAGGTGCGCAGAAAATCCACCAAAATGCAGTATAAAATTAAACAGAGCTATTCTATATTAAATTTCTGCAGAAATTTAAATACATTGGAGCAGTAAAAAATTCAGATGGGAAATGCAGAACAGAAATTAGGAACAGAATAGGCCAAGGAAAGACTGCATTTCAGAGAATGAGAAACATTAGCCAACACATCCATATCAATGATTGTTTGAAAACGAGTACTAAAATGCTATATTGAACCTATCTTGTTATATGGAAGTAAATCATAGACAATAGGCAGGTATGCACAAAAATCTTTGGAAGCAGCAGAAATGTGGTCTATTGGAAGAATGTTGCGAATCCCCTGGACAGCAAAAATAACTAATGAAGAATGTATGAGAAGAGCTTGATAGACAAAAAATCTTGTCAAAAAAATAAGAGAGAGAGACAATGTACTTTCATAGGACATGCGGTGAGAAGAGGGGGCATTGAAAATGTTATAACAACAGGAAAAATCGTGGGAATAAGAACAGGGGAAGACCGAGGGAAATTATACGGGAAAGTCTGACGGGATGGTGTGAGAGGAGATCATCAACTGAACTGATGGCTTGCATGAAGGATTGGGTACTCTGGAGAAGCATAATAGTCAACGCCAATCGGCACGGCACCTGATGATGCCACTATAGGCTCATTGTTTACTGAATCTATTCTTAGAAAATTGTCAGGTATGAATGTTCTAGTCCAGGATCCACATTATGGAAACCAGTGTAATGTTGTGTTGTTCATATGTGCTGCAGGTGTATTTGATTCTGTTCACTCAACTTCTGGTCACATTTAGATTTATCTTCCTCTTCATAATCAGTCAGTCAGTCATTTGTATGTCCATTGCGATACTTTCCCTCCCAACAGCTCTCCTTATAGGCCTCTCTGTTGCAAGCAAGATGCCCTGCAGCTGATACGTCCATTAGCAGATCATCAACGCCGTCTTGCAGCCATCTTCGCCATAGTCTTCCTCTCTTTCTTTTCCCTTCTAAAATTGGCTTCTCTAAGTGTGTTGTAATGTACCTGTTATGCTTCCCTTCTGAAGCAGAGCTAGCGTAACTAGTATTCTGTGATAAACAACATAACAACATTCTTTAACCGAGACAAGTTCATGGGTGTTAAATCACAAGATAGTGGGGGGTGAGGGGATGGGCGGGTTCAATCACCCGTCCTCGTCCTATACATTACCGTGACAGACTTGTCGATATGTGATCTCACGTCTCGGTGTTAGTGTGTTGGTGCACCGTCTTGTTGGAAATGAGTTCGTTTAGTCCCATAAAAGGCACACATGACAGGTAAAATGGGTGTTCGGAGCAAGTGTAGGTAATCTTGACCAGTGACAGTGCCTTAAAAAAATGAATGAATAATTAGTATACAAGTATATAAAACTAAGTATATAACTATCCACGAAGCCAATGCAGTAAAGCTGTGATAACAAAATGTATAAACTAATGAAAAAGTCAGTAAGTCAGCCATTTGTATGTCCCATGCGAAACTTTGCCTCCCTAACAGCTCTCCTGTAGGCCTCTTGGGTGTAAGCAAGATGCCCTGCTGCTGATGCATCCATTTGCAGATTATCAACGATGTCTTGCAGCCATCTTCGTCTTGATCTTCCTCTCTTTCTTTTTCCTATTATATATCATTCCAAGACTATCTTCTCTAAATTCTCGCGACGTTTAATGTGTCCAAAATATTTAAGGTTTCTTTGTTTAATCTTCCTTACTAGTTAACCTCTTGAATATTAAGTTCTTGTAGTATTGATATATTTGTTCTTTTTTGTGTCCAAGATATTTGAAAGACTCTTCTGTAGCATTTTCATTCAAAGGCATTTATGTGTTTCTCAGCTGTTTTATTAAGTGTCCAGGTCTCACAGGGATATATTGCCGGCGGAAAGATGCATGCCCTTAAAAATCTTATGTTTGTACTTCTCTCTGTTCCTCTCCACAGTTTCTTTAGTTGTTTTACGTTTTGAAGAGTGATAGATGTCCTCCTTTTAATATCCCTCATTGTAACTCCATTATTATTTAGTAATGATCCAAGATATGCAAAATTCTCTACCTCTTTCAGTTTTTCCTCATTGATATATATTTCAGCTGCCTTGTATGTTTTGTCAGTTGTCATCAATTTAGTTTTCTTCGCATTAAGATAGAGGTTTTACTATTTACTATTCTTACGAACTGACATAATTAGTTTTTTTCCATTCCTTTTTGTGTCGTGGACAGTAATACTGTGTCATCAGCATATCTAATCTCTGGTATTTCATAACCTCCAATTGTTATGGCATCGTAATATTCTCTGTCTGCATCTTCTCTAACATTCCTCATTATATTTTAAGTGTACAAGTTAAATAAGTACAGTATGCACCCCTGACGGACCACTTATTTTATGTTAGAGCAAGAGGAAAAAAAGAGAAAGGAACAGCTTTATTACTTAACGAGCACACAGTATGACTCACGTTTGGGTGTGAACTTTGATCATACAAGCACTTCTCAACAACCCCTTACAAGCCAGTTTCTTACAAGTCATAGCTAAGTGCTTCATTTATTTGATTTATTCTCTTTTCTTTTTCCATTCCTATTTTTGTTACACAGCATTCATGTGAATTCATATTTTATCTTCTCTCTCTATTTCTTCATCCTGCGTGTTTTTGTTTTTGTTTTTTGGACGCTTAAAGCTCACGCCGAAACGTCACAACTTTGTAGTTGTTAAGTAATAAAGCTATTTCTACTTCTTTTCCTAGTTTATACATTAAAAAAAGAGGTACAGTTAGAACCATTTGATGATAATCCACACCAAATATTGAGTCCAGGTTTTGGTCTAACGTAAACACGAAGATTTTCAGGAGCTCATTACACACAGCCATGTCGATTAACTAAGCTTCATAAGACCAGACCATTCCCCCAGACTCCAAATCTTCAAGCACAATGTACTGAACCACTCCCCCCTCCCCCACAGACAACCGCATTCTTCTACTAAACGCGTGTAATAATCGTAGGGCGTACACTTTCCATTTTACTACTTTAAGTATGTAATTGTGTGTGACTGTTGTGTTACTTTCTGTCTTATGTGTACATTGTTTGAAAGACTTTTGTGGCGAACGTTATAAGCTGCACCAACACAACAGCAAACAGGATTTGTATCCTTAAGAGGCCTACCGGTTCTTCTACTGCATTCACGTCTTCAATTCAGAGTACATTTTTTTTTACACCATTTGCCACAACATCCTAGTACACTTTGTAACATTAAACACATTCATCTTCTATAGGTACATAGATTTCTTTTGTTGAAGTGTGTATGCATCTTTTTGGATCCCTGTGTATTTCGCGTGGAACGTTTACTCGCTGGCTCTTATCAACATGAGACAGCTGGAACTTCAAACAAAAATTATTTCTACATTTTAAAGTCGGAATGTCTACATAAAAATTTGGAAAACTCGAGAAGAAAATGTCACTTCAAATAGTCGCAATAATTTTTAAACAAAAATTTTCTTCGTCAGTGTTTGCAACAGTCAGTCAGTCAGTCAGTTGCATATCCCTTGCGGAACTTTGCCTCCCAAAAGCTCTCTCGGTTGTGAGCAAGATGGCCTGCCGCTGATGCATCCATTCGCAGATCATCAGCGATGTCTTGTAGCCATCTTCGCCTTGGTCTTCCTAATTTTCTTTTTCCCATTATGTACCCTTCTAAGACGGTCTTATCTAACTTATCATATGTCAAAAATATTTAACTTTTCTCTGTTTAATCTTCCTTACTAGCCAACTTCTTCAATATTAAGTTCTTGTACCATGTATATACGCGCATTTGTCCATGATATTTGAAGAACTCTTCCGTAGCATTTACATTCAAAACATTTATGTGTTGTTCCTCGGCTGTTTTGTTAAGTGTCTTTATCTCACAGGCATACTTGCTCTGGGAAAGATGCATGCCCTATTTTTGTAGTTCTCTTTGAGACAACTAACAATTTTACACATCGTCTTTATCATGATGATGATGATGATGGCGGCAACGGTGATGATGATAAATGAAAATTTATGGTACGCTCCTCTTCCTCTCCATTAATTTATAAATTGTTGTTAATGTTATATAAAAATTAATAGTCGGACAAAGGATAAATGACGACCAACACCTGATTGGCATGAACCAGAGAGAGAGAGAAAGAGAAAGAGAGAGAAAGAAAGAGAGAAAGAGAGAGAGAGAAAGAAAGAGAGAGAAAGAGAGAAAGCGAGAGAAAAAGAAAGAGAGAGAGAGAAAGAGAGAGAAAGAAAGAGACAAAGAAAGAAAGAGAGAGAGAGAACGAGAGAGAGAGAGAGAGAGTCTGACATGTTAAAACCGATTTAACATATTTGATTTTTACAATGTTAATCTGAGAATTTGATGGGGCAGCAAGGTATTACTTCTGGGTTGTAATGACAGAACCTTCACTATCAGACACCCCTAGACGAGTAACAATTATCCATATATATGCACCTACATCAGCAGCAGAAGAAGAGGAAGTAGAAGACTTTTATAACACACCGCAAACGACGATAGACTAGATATGAAAAAAATGATATTATATTAATAATGGGCGATTTCAATGCAAAGATTGGTACAGAAAGAGCAGATCACGAAGAATATGTTTTGGGAAATTTAGTAAAGGACATAGAAATGAGGCAGATGACACTCTAACGGTGTTTTGCGTGGAAAATGAGCTAATGGTCGCTAACACACTTTTTAGATAACATCCAAGAAGACTTTACACACGGACATCATCTGATGGGAAAACCAAGAATCAAACAGATTACATTTTAATGTAAGGAAGATGGAGATGAAGTATAACTTCAGCAGGAACTCTACCAGGTGGCGATCGTGACACCGACCATGAGTTATTAATAGCAGACATAGCGGATGGCGGGATTCTTGGCCTGCTGTGCCTGGGGTGAAACTCCTCCAGGCCGGTGAGGAAAAAATGCGATCAGGGTTGCCGGGCGGTGTGGCAGTAAGAGAAGTGATGGAAAGGCTTAAAGGAAGTTTAATCGGTACGGCCAGTAGTTTCGTCATGAAGGGTACTCACATCACGGCACCTCTGCTTTAGAGGCCAGCCACGTCCTATGTACACCCGAGCTGGGACAAAATGCCTAAACCGGGTTAACCCAGGGGTGAAACTTGACAAGTGGCGAGGGTTCGTCCTCCTGGACCGAAGCTACGTTATGGTCACCACCTGGAAGGGCACTACATCAAACGCTGAAGTCTGAGACAGTGGATCAGTGTAGCCTGGTCTTGGCAACCTCCACTCATCCGGCGGATTTCATATCCAAACCTCGTCGAGGTTCCGTTGAGGAAAGTCCAACTCGAAGCTCTCTGGTGCAACGAAAACCAAAGTGTCACGCAACTCCGCTTCTGTGACCCACCGAGAATATAAGCCCAAGCCCAAGCCCCCTTGATGCTCTTGAGCCTCAATCCTAAATGACATTTATCTCAAGGGCTGCAGGAGTAAATTCACTAGCAGCATGGGGCGATCTGTGTGGTAGAATCGAACGATGAAAGAAGGAAGGAAGGAATAGCAGATATGAAGATAAAGATAAAAAAAGACACGGGATCAAGATCACTCCGCTTTGATCTTACAAAAATAACAGAACAATACGGTATAGAAGTGAAAAACCGTTTCGAAATCCTGATGGCTGTACAGGAGGAGATGGCACCAGATGAAATGTCTATGCAAGCCAGAGATATCTTAATACCAGCAGCTAAAGATGTGGTTCCATTAAAGAAAACACAAAAGAATGAATGGATTACAGCAGGCACATTAAAACTAATAAAACAAAGTAGAGAAATGAAGACGAAATGGAAAGTGACAAATAACAAAAGGGAGGAATATAAATCTTTAAGAAAAGAAGTAAAATGAAACATAAGAAGAGATAAAATACAATACATACAATATTGTTGTGAAAGAATAGAAGGACATCAGAAGTGTGGAAGAGGTGGTGACATTTTTAAAGAAATGAAGACATTGACGAGAAATATCACACCTAAGCTAAATGTAGTTTGTGATGAGATGGGGAATACCTTGACAGAGACAGGGGAAATTCTAGAAAAATGGAAGGAATATTGCAGAGGAGTGTATGAAACAACCGACTGTGAAAGCAGAAATCAACAGTGTGAATTATTATTGGAGGAGAAAGAACCCGAACCGACAATAGAAGAGGTTTTATGGGCAATAAAGAATCTGAAAAAATGGCAAATCACAAGGATGTGATGACATAACAGCGGAACTTATTAAAGCAGGAGGAAAGGAATGTGCAACAATCTATCATGCACTATATAAAAAGATATGGCATTCAAGTATTTGACAAAAAAATTGAAAAGAACTGTATTCATACCAGTGCTAAAAAGGGTAACTTAAAATTATGCACAAACTACAGAACTGTTGCCCTGATTAGTCATGCCAGTAAAATTATGTTAAAAATCATAATGGGTAAACTTCGTAAGAAAACAGAAGAAGTCATTATGGTCGAAGCTGGTTTTAGGCAAGGAAGAGGATCAAGAAATCATATATTCCAAATAAGATTAATAATAGAGAAATGCAGAGAATTGACTGTGAATCTATGTTTATCTCTTTTAGACTATTCAAAAGCATGTGATTGTATACAACACCAGAAATTTTGGGAAATAATGGGAAAAAATGGGATTTACAAAACATGTGACACAGTTAATCTCACTGCTGTATCTAGACCAACAGGCAGCAGTAAGAATAAATGGTGAAACAACAACTTGGTTTGACATAAAACAAGGAGTCCGTCAGGGTTGCATACTGTCGCCTTAAACTTGTATATTGAAAATATAATGAGGAATATTAGAGAAGATGTAGACAAAGAATATTACGATGCCATAAAAATTGGAAAGTGGAGGTGGAATGGCCACACTCTGAGGATACCCGACATCAGCATAGGAAGACAGGCACTGACATGGAATCCTCAAGGAAATAGAAAACGAGAAAGACCTAGACTTACTTGGATAAGAGAAATTATGACAGTGTTCAGAGACAAGGGATATACATGAAGGAAGCAGATAATAATTCCAAGAATAGGGATGACTGGAGAGTCTTTATCCGTGGCCTATGCTCTCAAGGGAGTGAAAGACGATGATGATGATAATGATGAGGACGATGATGATGATGATGATGATGATGATGATAAAAATTTGAAGTTATAAAATACTGATGACACAGTATTACTGTCCACAACACAAAAAGGAATGGAAAAACTAATTATATCAGTCCGTAAGAATAGCGAAGAGCAAAACCTCTATCTTAATGTGAAGAAAACTAAATTGATGACAACTGGCAAAACAAATAAGGCAGCTGAAATATGTGCCAATGAGTAAACATTGGAAAAAGTGGAGTTTTGAATATCTTGGATCATTACCAACTAATAACTGAGATACAATGAGGCAAATAAATAGGAAGACATCTATCGCTCTTCAAAAAATAAAACAACTAAAGAATATGTGGAGAGGAACAGACAGAACTACAAAAATAAGATTTTTAAAGACATCCATTTTTCCAATCACAACATATCCCTGTGAAACCTGGACACTTAACAAAACAGCTGAGAAACACATAAATGCATTTGAATGTAAATGCTACAAAAGAGTCCTTCAAATATCATGGACACACACACAAAAAGAACAAATATATCCATACATTCATTCATTCATTTGCATGTCCCTTGCGGAACTTTGCCTCCCTAACAGCTCTCCTGTAGGGGCTCTCGGTTGTGAGCAAGATGGCCTGCTGCTGACGCATCCATTTGCAAATCATCAACATTGTCATGCAGCCATCTTCGCCTTGGTTTTCCTCTCTTTCTTTTTCCCATTATGTACCCTTCCAAGACGGTTTTCTCTAGATTATCATGACGTTAAATGTGTCCAAAATATTTAAGTTTTCTCTCTTTATCCTATTTACTAGCCAGCCTTCTTCAATACCAAGATATATAGTTTGGATATATTTGTTATTTTTTGTGTCCATCTATCATGCACTATGTAAAAAGATATGTCATTCAGGTATTTGGCCAAAAGAATGGAAAAGAACTATATCCATACCAATGCCAAAAAAGGGTAACCTGAAATTAAGCACAAACTAGATAAATGTTGCCCTGATTAGTCATGCCAGTAAAATTCTGTTAAAAATCATAATGGGTAGACTTCGTAAGAAAATAGAAGTCAATATGGTCCAAGCTGGTTTCAGGCAAGGATCCATACAACACGAACTTAATATTGTAGAAGGTTGGCTAGTAAAGAGGATTAAATATAGAAAGCTTAAATATTTTGGACACATTAAACGTCACGATAATTTAGAAAAGACAGTCTTGGAAGGGTACATAACGGAGAAAAGAAAGAGAGGAAGACCAATGCGAAGATGGTTGCAAGACATCGTTGATAATCTGCAAATGGATGCGTCAGCAGCAGGGCACAGAGGCCTACAGGAGAGCTGTTAGGGAGGCAAAGTTCCGCAAGGGACATGCAAATGACTGAGTGACTGGCAAAGTATGCTACTGCACGGGGTGGGGGGCAACCTCCTATGGCCCTGACCGTAGTAGTTTCCATTCTATAAAACCCAGAAAGGCAGAGTTGTGTGCTGGCATGCCAAAACACACACTCATGTACTGACTGTCTCGCTGTGCTCTGTTCTCGTCAACTTTACCCAAAAGTGTGATGTACATTGCAGTATTATGCCTCTTGGTTTAGTGAAAATAAGTGGTCCCTCGAAAGTCGAACCATTTGATACTCGAACAGCTTGAAACTAAACCCCACAAATTCAAAGGAAATCCGGTTTGTATCTGGAAGACATCCAGACACTCGAGCGAAAACAAAGAATCACGTGATAAGTTCTCTCGGGACCGGGTCAGTGAATATCTACCAAATTCTGTATGGGGTTTCCACGTGTATTTTTTTATTGTGCTTTCTTTGCATTAAAAAATATCCTATAAATACAGATTCATAATGGCTGCAAAGTAAACAACTTGCTGAAAAGCCTAAGAGGAAGATTGTAATGGACATGATAGAACTGAAAAAGGAACTTAAATGGGAAAGTGGTACACCGGTATCTGAGCTGGCTGTTGAATATGGGATCGCTAAGTCGACCTTCTTCTAAGAAAAGGCAAGGGAACATCGAGAGAAATGATACTGGACAGTCTGGCGAGATGGTGTAAGAGGAGATCACCAACTGAGCTAATGGCCTACAAGAAGGATCGGGTACTCTGGAGAAGTATAGTAGCCAACGCCAGCCGGTACGGCACCTGATGATGATGATGATGAAGTTGACCTTATCAACCATACTAAGGAACAAGGATGCTATTAAAGGGGCTGATGTGACTAAAGGGGTAAAGATCTTTTATTAGTAAAAGATCCCCAGTAGTGGAAGAAGTAGTATAAGCCTTTGACGGTTTGGATAAATGTAAAGGTATTGTTATTATTAACAATTTTATACCGTTAATGTGATAGACAAGATAGAGATTGAAAGGCACTATAGAAGAGGATATAACAGAAATTACTGTTATCAACTGGAGAGAGAAGATTAGGAATAGAGAGGAATGGAGGCGAACTTTATCTGTAGCAATGAGACTTAATGGCTCGGAAAGCTGAAGAAGAAGAAGAAGAAGAAGAAGAATGTGTGATTTAATTTATTACACAAGTTTAAATAACCTATATTTGTACTTAACTGGTATAAGTGGTAAGTTTTAGGGGTCTCATTCATTCATTAATGTGCATGTCCCTTGTGGAACTTTGCCTCCATAACAGCACTCCTGTAGGCCTCTCAGGTGTGAGCAAGATGGCCTCATAGTAGGCTGTTCTCTCGTGGCTAGACGGCTGCTCGTCCTACCGGAGTCCGTGGTTCGAATCCCAGGTAGTTCTCTTGTGATTTTTCTTTCTCTCACGTCTCACTAAAGTGCTTTGTCTACGATTTTTTCCAGGTCTAATCCTACAAAATTTGTTCTCTTACTATACCGTACCAAAGCCTCGTAGTTTCCTATTTATAAAAAAAAATTGTTCCTTAAAACTATACCTGAAACTAACTTCGTGTAATAAGTATTCGTTCGTTTGTTATTGTTGTTCAAGTTTGCACCAGACATGGCAGGAGACCGTGTGTATGTTTGTCTAGTTGGTACCTGCTAGAGAGAATGAATCTAAGCTACGGAATTTCTGTGTCACGACCCCTCATGTCTACTGAGCAGTTACTAAAGACTATGTCAACAAAACACCTTTTTGGGGGCGCTAGTTGGCTAAGTATTGGCCAAACACCATAAGAAATAACATCTTATTAGCAGAAATGCAGATGAAACCACTGACAACAGTTATTGAGGAAAGACGCTGGCGATGGTTGGGACATGTGCTCCGAATGACTGACAACTCACTAGCAAAAATAGCACTAAGATGGACACCACAGGGGAACAGAAGTAAGGGTAGACCAAAAGAGACATGGAGAAGAACAACAGAAAGGATGTTGAGCAATAGAGGGCTCACCTGGGCAAGAGCAGAAAAAAAGGCGAAAGACAGGCATTTGTGGAAAACCCTTGCGGAAACCCCATGTGCCCTGGGCACTTAAGGTTCAGAGAGAGAGAGAGAGAGAGAATCCTACAAAATGTGTTCTCTTAATTTATCGTACCAAAGCCTCGTAGTTTCTTATTTATAAAAAAAAATTGCTGCTGATGCATCCATTTGCAGATCATCGATGATGTCTTGTAGCCATCTTCGCCTTGGTCTTCCTCTCTTTCTTTTTCCCATTATGTACCCTTCCAAGACAGTCTTCTCTAGATTATCATGACGTTTAATATGTCCAAAATATTTAAGTTTTCTCTGTTTAATACGCTTTACTAGCCAGCCTTCTTCAATATTAAGTTCTTGTAGTATGGAAGGATACATAATGGGAAAAAGAAAAAGAGGAAGACCGAAACGAAGATGGCTGTAAGACATCGTTGACGATCTGGAAATGGATGCAGCAGCAGCAGGCCATCTTGCTCACAACCGAGAGGCCTACAGGAGTGCTGTTTGGGAGGCAAAGTTCCGCAAGGGACATGCAAAGGAATGAATGAGTATGGTTATATTTATTCTTTTTTTTGTGTCCATGATATTTGAAGAACTCTTCTGTAGCATTTACATTCAAAGGCATTTACATGTTTCTCAACTGTTTTGTTAAGTGTCCAGGTCTCACAGGGATATATTGCCAGCGGAAAGATGCATGACCTTAAAAATCTTATTTTTGTAGTTCTGTCTGTTCCTCTCTACATATTCTTTAGTTGTTTTACTTTCTTTAGGGGTCTAGAACGGATTAATATTTCTTACTCGAAAGTCGAACAATCTGAAAGTCGAACTGCCTCCTGGAACTGATTGTGTTCGACTTATAAGGGTCCACCATGTTACAATTGTCTGTTTTCTTTTGTTCTTAATTATTTCTAATTAATTTAGCGGATTTTGTTTTGTTTTATTCCAGTCTATGTTACACTTTTATTTCTATACATTTTCTCACACTTTTATTTGAATACATTTCTTACGGCGCAGTTATAGCTGTACCCGTTGTTTGAAATGTTGCGAAAGTTTCATTATCGAAACTGTGTCCTGGAACTATCAGCGCTTTTTAGATTTCACCGGACACTCCCACAAGTAGCGAAAATAAACGATGACGTCATTTCGCCCCGATCAATCCTATTGGTGGATTTTTGCTATTTTTTTTTTTCTTTTGCTGCGGGACGTTAGACCTGCGCTTCTAACATTTGTTGATATCCGGTGTAGCAGAAGCAGGATCTTGGTTTAGGAGAAAGTCGTTTTGTTGAGGCATATTTTTATTTGGCGCCCATTCAGAATCGAAGGTATTTTTAAATGTAAAAAAATTTGTTTTTAATTTACGTTGTTGTGTATGACTGTAAGCAGTTCTTATCAGTCCTTCCTCTTATAACCAACAAACGATCGGTGACGACAACACAACCCACCTTCATCAGCGGTGTTGTGGCTAGGCGTTTTACTAAGACGTTATCTTCTGTGTGTTCTGCTAGAACTTAGCTTTCATAGTTGGAATACTAAAAAAAAAGCTGTACCGGAATCAGATTCTTGCAGTAAACACATTCACATTGTGGCAACTGGAAAAAATTGAGTGAAGAAGAGACCGAGGAAGACAGAGAGAGAAGTTACTGGATGGGCTGTCAGTGTGGCTAGGAAAAAAAGTCACCGGCGGATCTCATAATCAAGTCTAAAGATAGGGAATTGCGGAGAGTAATCGCCTACGCCATGCGGCTTGATACTTGAATTGAAACACATTCAATGCAAGTAAGAAAAACTATGTAAAAGAAACCGAATAAGGTGAGAGTTATAATACTAGCGTTCCGGAACTTAACTTCGCTTAATACGTGCAAGAAAGGGCTAAGGAAATAAAATACAGTAGTCATCATCATCATCAGGTGTCATGCTGATTGACGTTGGCTATTATGTTTCGTCACAGTACACGATCAGTTCAGTTGGTGATATCTCACACCATCTCATCAAACTCTCCAGGACAAAATATCATAAATAGAAACACGACGGATTATCATATCTGGAAATATTAGTTTACTTGAGTAGTTTATTTGAAATAATGGGGTACTTGAGAGAGAAATAGGAAGATACTATCAAGAGACATTAAATTAAACTTTAGAAGCCTCATCTCTAGCAGAAGATGTATGTCTAACTTGTGGAGGGAAGGAGGTCCCAGGGCATATTTACACTGAGATCTAAAAACTATTTGTTGTATATCAGTGCAAGATATCAGGCGTGATAAAGCTTTCCCTCTGGCTTGGTCTTCAGAAAACTTCCAGAATATTTTTTATCATCTCTTTGCGTGTGTATCTGCACATCTCACTGCTGTTGTTTAATGGTAAAGGTAAAATCTCTGTTTCCGTGCCATTAAGGCATATTGGGGATACGGTGTCCAACCGTTATTTCTGAGACCTTAGGCAAATGAAAATGTGATGTGGGCAGTATCACGCCTGGCTATATCTATCTTCCCAGTTTTCTCTGGTACCCATTTTTAGATGCTGGCTGGATCCCAGGACCTTTTTGGTGTTGTAGCGGTACACAGAAAAAACATCCCCACTGCTGGGACTTTAAACTGGTACCAGCGGATTAGCAGACAGCACACCTAACCTCTCAGGCAACGAGACTGCTCTCGGTTATGGGGCTTTTTATATTATATCTGGCTGTTTGTGTCTAAGATGTGTTTTGATGAGGGCAGATATCAGCTGTTGTAGGTTTTCATCAAACATTATCATGCTGAGCAGCTCCTCTTATGGCTAACTTTGTCTGTGTTGGAAATTGCAAGATCTAGTTTCCTTGTGCTTGCATGTTCTAACTTCAAGTTTGGTCCTCATTGTCCATGGTAATAATTCTGCACTTTTACATAGAATTGTTTTTTCCTTTGACCGCCTCTCACAAGTTCTTCCCAGAACTTATGGCCGCAACATTTAAATCTCACACTGATATCTCATAACTTGCACACATGCACCATGTATATAAAAAAAAGACTGTTTTGCTTTGAGCTTTGACTTTTGTAATATGGCACATATTACATTTTTGTATGTTCTGCCTAGCTGTTTGTCATTACATTTTTGTATGTTCTGCCTAGCTGTTTGTCGTTCAGATGTAATATAGACTTTGCTTTATTTCACAGATTTCATTTGTGAGTGTTCTCTGTAGCTGTATAACTCAGTCATCATGTCTAGTGCGCCTCCACCATATGGTTCAGCTCAGAATTATCCAAATGATCCATACAAGAATGGTAAGTGAGAAGCATTATAGACTAATGCTTTGAAATTATAATGAAACAGTACAACAAAACTGTGCATATTGCACAGCAGGGCACAGAAAGATCAGAACTTTGTTAAGAACAGTGAATGAAGGCCCCTGTTTCTTAAAGAGCTGAAAATCAGACGGTGAATTTGTCATTAGGGCAACAGTTTTGTTAATAAGTGTGTTATCCTTAAACAAAAATATGTTCCACCCTCCATGGACCAGCTGTGGTCTTCATCACAAAAGTCTTTCTGATATTTAACTATGGAAATGTTTATTTCTTCATTATACGTGAGAACAGTAAATGCATATAAGTTAATGATATGTTTACTAGGGAAGCACAAGACCAAGGGAGAGATGGAAAGACAACATAGAAGAGGATATAAAAGAAACTGGTGTCACCAAGTGGAGAGAGAAGATTAGGAATAGAGAGGAATGGAGGCGAACTTTATCTGCAGCAATGAGCCTTAATGGCTCGGAAAGCTGAAGAAGAAGAAGTGTACTAGGAAAGCTCAAGTATTGAGATTTAAAAATATACTGACTACTTTGTGCTTCCAATGAAATCAGTTACCTTTTCTTGCCCTGTGCCAGCTTGGTCAGTCATTTGTCTTTGAAGTCTCTTTTTTTTTTTTTTTCTCTTTTTTTTTTCTTTCTTGATGTCATATCATTGATATGACAATACATCTTACATCCTTCCTGGGCCATTAAATGTCACGTAGCGCTCACCATGTTTTTATGCTTTTGGCAAGTTTTTTTCAGCTTTGTCATGGAATTTTTTGTCCACCAATTTAGCCTTTCTCAACAATGTTCTCTTTAGAATTTTACATGTCGACCTCTTTGTCCTGTTTTGTCTCATTTAATAGCTTGTTTTTGGATTCTCTGATTGTTTCTTCTCATCATGTCACTGATCTTGTCAGTCTCCCTTTTTTTTTTTTGTTTTGATCACTGATGAGACAGGTTTTTGTGCGCTTTCATTATTTGTGCGTTGGTCTTGAATTCATTCCGTTGTATACAGAGTATTTTCTTCCCAGAAGAAGAAGAAGAATGTCTATCGTAGACATTTGTTTTCAGATACTTTGGTTTCTATTTCTTTAATTGTTTTCCAGCTTTCGGATGCATAAATACTTGTACTTGTACTATCTCCCTGTAACTGCGAGCTGTTGTTCTTTGCAGCCGATGCTGTAGAGATGTTGAAGCACAGCATCGTATCGGCGTGGGAGCGGGTTATGGTGGCCACTTTTTCAGTCCTAGAGTACAGCTAAAAATCAGGTGTGCAGTGCTTCTTTAGCAGACTCCACCACCATGGGGATTATGGTGATCCTGCCCCATTAGCCAGGTCAGGCCTGTTTCTGGGGGTACCATGGAGAAGTGGGACAGGGTCATGGTCAGCTGTTTTTCGATAACCCTGACGCTAGCATATCAGCTATGGGTAGCTGATTGCCTCATCGGACTGCGTCTTCGTGTGTTTCAAAAGGTGGATATTGTATTATGACATTACAGTGACCAAAAAAAAAAGGGTGATTCTCTGCTATCTGTCTGCCACACATAGGTTTGTAATACATGTTTGTACATATTTCGTCAGTGTTTCCGGTGACGCTTTTCAAAGTGGTGAAAGAGTGCATAGTTACGAGCGATGCCGAGCAAGAAAAAGGTAGAGAAACATGGAAAATTTTTGATAATGTAGATGGGGGTATGGACATGGCCTGTGACCACCCCACTGCTCTTGAATGTATCCCAAGTAGATCTAGACATATTAGACGACTGGAGAAGAAGTTAGGAGGTTATTTCAGACATTAATTTAGCGAGAATGCAACATAGAATCACAACACAAGATCGACAAGTAGATCTAGACATCTCAGATGGTAAGTAGTGTAAATCTAGACCTAGCCGATGGTGAGCTTGGCACAGTCATTGTCTAAAAACATCACACATTACTTCTTTTTTCCTAAAAAAAAAACTCTGCATTTATGAAATCTTCATACATTTAGTTTTATATTTTGAAACATAAGAAGTACATGGAAATACAGTTTTTCATTCCATTTTGCAACTATATCCCCTATACAGATAAAGACCCACGCTTTTACTCCTGCACCCAACTGAACGTCCACGTTTCTTCCTGTGGCACGAGAACAGTTAATAACATAAATGACCTACTACTAAACTGTATGTGAATTTCAAGTTCCAGTTTCTTTGTGTCAGCGTCTCTTAGTTTGGCCTTGATTTCTTATTGGGTAACGCATGCACAGAGCCGGTCTCTGTGTATGTTCAGTCTTCTTCCGCCAGTTCTTGCCTGTTTGTCCAAGACTGGTGGGAAAGTTTCTTACAGAGTGCCTTGCAGGTAACAGTTTCCAGGTTTTGTCTGCCTCATGACCTTCTTCTCTTCAAACATTTATCACCTTATGCTTCTTTGGGGGATATGTTGTCCTTCATTTGTACAAGGTGCCCCAGCCCTGTTAGTCATCTGCAGTGTTTAGTGTTGTTAATGTTGAATTAAAGTTAGAAAGATGAGATACATTGGCCACATCAAGAGACACAATGGTTTGGAGAGGTTGATAGCAGAAGGTGCCTGGCAAGAAAGAGAAAAGGAGGGGGGCAGCCTTGCTGCAGGCGGACTCGGGACATCACGGAAAGCCTGAATATGTCATTGCAAGGTGTGGGTCAGCTTGCTCAAGACCGCATCGCATTTAGGGAGGCAGTGAGAGGGGCAGCATTCTGGAAAGGAAGCTTCACCTGGCAAAGACAGTGTTGAGTGGCTTCCTAGATTGTGATGACCTGAAAGTTCTGAGGCTGAACATGCTGTTAAGAGTATAGACTGAAAAGCTGAGGAAAAAGGAATCAAGACTGTGAGGCGGAAAAGTTAAGGTTAAAATATAAGAAAATATTCATGATAATGGGGTTAAAGTTGCCTCGAAATTTTTTTTTGTTTCAACACAGATTCTAGATGCATTAGCTGTAGCAGTTACTTGAGGGAATGGTGATAATGGGTAAGGAGTGAAGAAATGATACCGGCAAGTGATGTATCCCTTTCTAAAGATGAGTTTGGACATTAATGTAGAGAGCAGGCTGTTGCTTAGTCAGTTTTGGTAGCCATTAAACATGTTCAGATCACTCAAGTCTTTGACAGAAATACAGAGGAGCCAACCAAAGTCTGTAACATCATATTCTTTGTTGAGGAAGGGTTTTCGCTGAATTTTTGCACAGTTTATACGCTCTTTATACAAAATTTTGTAATAAATTCATGTTTATACATAAAATGTGTGCAGCAGAAAGCATAAAGACCAGAACCAAATTAACACTTTTGAACATAAGACAACAAACTAATAATTTTGCTCGGAGACATGGAAAGTGACAAAGACAACACAGCAAAAGCTGCAGACATTTGTAAGCATTTTACCTGGGAAGGATCTTTAAAATTAAGTGGTAGGACAACATCAGGAGATTTGGGGATAAACAGAATAAGAATCAATGTTCAGAACACAAGAAGAAAGTAGACACGCCTGAAGAAAGCATAGCAAGACGAGCTTCAACATAGAACCGTCAAGGAAAGCGAAAACATGAAAGACCAAAGAATACATGGAGAAGGGACACAAAGAAGGTTCTAAAGGCAGAGGGGCTCACAATGAAAATGATTTGGGGAAACAAGACCAAAGATAGGAAGTGATTTAAAAGCCTTTGTCTTTGGCTTATGCTTCAAGGGAAGTGCTATGGAATTATGTTTCTTGTGTTTTCTGCCACATAAGACCTCACTTAATGTTATCTGTTCAGTCATTCATCATCTTCAAGAAAAAAAAAAAAGAAACGGAAAAACATCTTGACCTGGGTATCTGTGTCAGTCATGGCTTTTCAAAGTTAATCACGACTGCTTCAATGCATTACAGAGACACATAAACACACACATGCAGAGCACTGATAAGATAAATAATGCAAGCTAAACAGAGGTTGAACTGCAATCTTAACAGTGATCACAAAAAAACTGGACTCAAATTGGAATGGCTGAGTTGTTCAGATAACAGTGTTCAGTAAAGTGATAAAGTTAATCCTTATCAGAGAGAAATTAGAACAGCTTAGAACAAAAAAGATGAGAAGTGTGTAACAAGGATGGAAAATAATAAAAGAAAGATAAGGAAATATGAAACTATCAGAACAGACTTACCAAGTGGCACATGAAAAGAAAATTCTGATTAGAGATACCAAAGATTGTACAAGAACTTATTAAGTGCCAATTAGTCAGTTAATAAACAGCATTGATTTTATGTACATACAGTAGAAATGCTGTGCAGAAAGCTTACAAATGGTTCAGTATTTATTATTTCTGGATACATTATTGTGTTTTCACATACACTTCACTGTGCTGTTCATGTATGCTGCAGGTGTACCTGATTCTTTTCACTCAACTTCTGGTCACATTTGGATTTATCTGCCTCTTCATATTTGCGTGAGTATTCAAGTTGTATTAACTGTTGTTGCATTTATGTGAGTATTCAAGAAGTTATGTTACTGCTTTTGTTCATTTATATGAGTATTCATGGGGATTTATCACTATTTTTTTATATTATATGAGGATGAGTCACATCAAAGTTAGAAAATGTGAATAAAATTTCTGAAAGAAAAGATAGAATCCTTTAGTAGTATCATCTGTTAGTAACAAGGTCAATGGCACCAGTAAGCAGACAGCACCACTGCTATGAAGAAACAAGTCAAGAAATTAAGAAGTGGACCTGGACCATGATGGCGTGACAACCTTGAAGATGTTTTATACTCTCGGAAGCATATATTGACTCCCAGAATCAACAGTTGGCAAGAAAAAGGTCAAGAACAGAATGAATGAATGAATAATCTTTATTTTTCAAGGGTAAAGAATTGGGCACGCAGGCCCGTCTTACATTCTGCCCTTTATCACTCCATCTTTCATTCTTCCCACACACTTGATTTAGTACAAAAATACAAATTAAATTAGGAAAAACATATCAAAAGAGTGTAAGATTTAACTACTACATTCAAAGTAAAAGAGAAGAAGTAATTAACCTAATAAAATAGCACTCAGCACACATACACACGCAGACATATACATAAATAAAAATACACTGTAAATACAGATCTTCTAACATATGTTTTTTTTAACAAACATTAAAATAATTTCTAACAATATCTAACAAGTTGCTTTTCTAACTATGTCATTGAAGTACTTGATGGTTTACGAGCCATGTGTTGATAGAGTGGTGGTTATTTTATGGAGAGAGGAATTGAGGCATGTCTTGTCTGCAGTAATGAACCTCAGTGGCTTGGTAAGCTGGTGAATTCAGCAGCTGCTCAAAGGGAAGAAAAAAAGGAACCCAAGAGTAGCACATGTCAAGATTACAGACATACTTCAGAGAAGACATGCTTTCCTTCATCCAATTCTTGTCCACCATGGGTCTTAAATCCTGGGACATGCACTGCGAGATATCTGTTGTACAGCTATGAGCGCGTGTGCAAGTCTACAAGTGAGTTACGAAGCTCAAGATAGACATCCATAACAAGCTTAGACAGTGATGGCCATCCTGGACAAACACACAAGGTGGTGTGACTCCTGCCTGTATTCAGATGTCACTGTAGGCTGAAGAGTCGGGACAAATGCCTTTTTTTTTTTTTTTTCCCTTAATGGAATTCAAGCACTGATTCACAGATGGTGCAAATGCATTGCAAAGCAAGGAGACTGTTTTCAAAACTAGGGGTGTTATTTTTTCCTGTACTAAATAAAAGTTTTGCATAATTCACATTTTATAATTTTCATTTCATTCACCCTTGTATTAATGTGAACATTCAAGGGGTTTATCACTATAGCTGTATTTGTGTGATTATTCAAGAAATTTGTCACCGTTATTATATTTATATGACTATTAATGGGGTTTATCACTATTTTTATATTTATATGAGTAACCAGGGGGCAAAGACACTGTCTGATGTAGGAGTGAGTGATCCATAGCTGACATGCCAGTGTCAGGGTTGGTGAAGCATGGTTGGTCAAGAGTCTGTTTCTTCCATTTGTAGCCACAGTAGCAGGCCTAGCCTGGCTAATGAGGGAGGTCACCATGATGAAGATGTCTGCTTAAAAAAAAAAAAAAGTATTGGACACCTCCTGCTTTTTATTTCCACACAGGGATTGAGAAAATAACCGCTATAACCCACCCACCCCTAATCTCAACATCTTCTCCGCAAATAGACCGACTCCCAGTTCCAGGGAGGCAGAAGAAGAAGAAAGGAGTTTTTCAGATTTATAACTATTTTTATATTTATGTGAATATTCAAATTTATCACTTTTTAAAAATAGTTTTGTGAGTATCCGAGGACTTCACATCTGTTTTTTTTTTGGGTGTATTTGTATGAGCATATAAAGAGGCCCGTTGTTGCTAAGGAAGCTGTTATATCAAACTTTAAATTGCATCATTTTCCATTGACCAGACAGCAGAAGGTTTGTTGTTCATAGGGCAGAGGAGACTGTTATGGTCACCAGAAAATACTAGTGTGTTCAAGGAAAAAAAAAACAGCTCATTTTACTAAGAAAAAGAATGTGACTAATTTTACCAGAGCATCAGGGGAAGCTAGTCTTCTGTCTCACAATCTAGGAGTGTTTTGGATGTTTTAAGCATTCTGACAGATGTCTTTGAGTTATCTCTTCATCTTTCTCACACCCTTCACATCACTTGGAGGTGGAAGCGTATGTCACCAGTCTCTTGCATGGCACTGGGTCAAGACATGAAGAAGGAAAAGAGAACCTGATTGGTGGCCATTGAGGTAAATAGAGGAAATGGAGTTAACGCCCTTACATTCCTTGACCTATGGGTGTACTAGAGGGTGATGTGATCATTGGCATGCATTGATGCTGTCCCTTCCCTAGCTCTAAAAACTAGGAGTGACTGGGGCAGCTCTAACCAGGGTAGACCATCATCATCATGAGGGATGAGCATGCTAACTCAGGAGTCCTGATCTTGATAAAGGTTCAAAGTTCAGAATCCAGTGTCACTGCGTTCAAGACAGCCCCTATATTTACTCTGCAGCATGCAGGTGTTTCAGGGGAACAGAAACAAAGGTAGACCAAAGGAGGCATGGAGAAGAACAACAGAGAGGATGCTGAGCAATAGAGGGCTCATCTGGGCAAGAGCGAGGGGGGAAAAAAAGGCAAAGGACAGGCATTTGTGG
The DNA here is from genome assembly GCA_009760885.1 of Achatina immaculata. Taxonomy (NCBI): domain Eukaryota; kingdom Metazoa; phylum Mollusca; class Gastropoda; order Stylommatophora; family Achatinidae; genus Lissachatina; species Lissachatina immaculata. The sequence goes on from CM019713.1 coordinate 56,492,704, forward strand.
AAAACCCCTTGTGGAAGCCCCTTGTGCCTTGGGCGCTTAAAGTTCAGATAGAGAGAGATGCAAGTGTTTGTTTGCTAATAGTTCATGTCCAGTGTTGGTTATGTACTATGTACTTTGCCATGCAGTTTAGATTTTCCTTAATTTGTTCCAGCTCCAGCAGTCTCCTGATAACTAAATTCCTTCCATTCCCTCTCTTCAGTCTTCCCCACAGTCTGTCCAGTACAGTTTTAGCAGTGTCATTCTCAGCCCTGCCTTCTATTTGTGCATGTCCAGCAAATGAGTCCACCATTTAATTTCCATGTACCCCCACATGAGCTGGACAGTAAATCCACATAATTACCACATTTCAGTGGCATGACAGATGAAACCCATTCTTCTCAGAGCAGTTTCTTCCCAAATTTCATTAAGCATACACTGTGAATCCCATCATAATGACACCATTAACCACATCATGGGACTGCTAGCCATTCCAACAGAGTCTTGATTTCCATTCGCATACTTTGACAAGTTTCCCCATTATCATCACACCAGGACCTGTATTGAAAGTGGCTGTTTCAGCTGTTTAAACATGATAGTCAGCTCTGTTTATGGGTGAAACCTGTTAGTCGAGCAACAGCATAATCTTCCACTACAGTCATTGTGTATCGCACGCTGTTATTATGGTTAGTTATGGATCAGTATAGAAACATTTAAGAAATACTTTGTTACATGATATGTTTTTTTTTGTGTGTGTCTGTGATAGGAATGACGTGAAGAAATGGGTACAGGGCAATCTGTGGTTTTATCTTCTTGCATAGTAAGTTTTTTTGTTTGTGTATGTGATTGTTCATAATTAATTTGTCACATAAGAATTTCAGATCTTGTAATTAGTTTCTTTCTTTCTTTCTTTCTTTTTCTTTCTTTCTTTCTTTCTTTCTTTTTCTTTCTTTCTTTCTTTCTTTCTTTTTCTTTCTTTCTCCCTCTCTCCCCCACCCCCTCTCCCTTGAATGTAAACAAGGATAGATTAGTTGAGTCTCCACCCTCTCTACAGAGAGTAACCCTCAGACAGGAGACAGGGTAAACAGTGAGGCTTACTGATTGGAGTATTAGATGTGTTATTGGCTTCTCTGTGCAAATGCTTCAACTCAGCTTTAATAACAAAAATCACTTTGGATTGCAGAAATGGGCATTTGCAGTTAGCCTCAAAACATTGTGGTTATTCCACCTAGTGGATGTACCTTGTTTGGCGGGCTGCTGGGGTTGATATTTCCAGTCACAATTAAAATAATGTGAAGAAGTAAGCAGTAGCAGACAAAAAAAATATTACGAGGGGAGATTGATAAGTTCTTGGCATAAGGTACAATGGATTATTTGTGGACAACTTTTTTTGGGTTATTTCTCAGCATGGTCCCATTGCAAGTTTATGCATTTAGTCCAGCGATTCTGGAGCATACGGATTCCTTCTTTGTAAAAGTCAGCATATTGTGCCAGTAGAAAGTGGTCTACAGCATGAATGACGTCATCATCTGAAGCAAATTTGTGACCACTGAGCTCCTTTTTTGAGTTTAGTAAACAGGTAATAGTCCAAAGGGGCCAAGTCTGGGGAGTAAGGAGGATGTTCAAGAAGCTGGAAGCCGCATTCATGAATGGCAGCCATTGCCACCGCTGACTTGTGAACTGGAGCATTGTCTTGATGAAAGATGACTCCTCTCGTCAATTTCCCTCGAAACTTTTCCTTCAATTTGACCCGCAGTTGCATCACAAGATTATCATAATAGGCCCCGGTGACCATTCTACCCTTTTGAAGATAGTCTACCAATAGCACACCTTCTGAATCCCAAAAAATGGAAGCCATCACTTTGCCTGCAGACAGAACCACCCGTGCTTTCTTTGGAGATGGGGATCCATGATGTTTCCACTGCTTTGATTGTTCTTTGGTTTCTGGTTGAAAATGATGAACCCAAGTCTCATCCATAGTCACAAATTGCTGAAGAAACTTTTCAGGATCTGCAGAAAAATGGCCAAGATTGTCTCTTGACATGTTGAGACACCGTTGTTTGTGATCAGCTCCAAGAAGTTTTGGGACCCATCGAGCAGAGACCTTTGTCATTTGAAGATCATTGTGAATAATGGCATGAACATGATGCCCGACTCAGCAGCAATGTACCACTCAGTTAGTCGTCGATCCTGCATTATCATGCCATGGTTTCTGCCGGTGGTTTCATCGGTGGTTATCGTTCTTGGTCTTTCTGGACAGGGATCATCTCCTTCCACATTTGAAATGAGCTGCCCATTACTTCACTGTGCTGTAAGAAGGGACACTCTCCCCTAGAGTCTCTACCATATTCTCTTGGAACTCCTTCGATGATAAGCCCATGATGCAGAGGTAGTGAATGACTTCTCGATGAGAAATTTTATCCATTTTCTCAATTTCTGCCACCCCTTACCACTTCAGTAGCCTGTAAAAATCATTGGTTGCAGTTAATTTCTTGAAACTTAGTGTTTAATCTTACATTAACCTGCTCTGTAAATGCACTTACTATCAGCTGTGTGTTTCAAGTATTTGTACCTTAGGCCGCGAACTTATCAATCACCCCTCATGAGTTCTCTTCAGTGTTTGTACTTTCTTCCATATGTATATATAGATCTTCTTCTTCTTCAGCTTTACGAGCCATTAAGGCTCATTGCTGCAGATAAAGTTCGCCTCCCATTCCTCTCTGTTCCTAATCTTCTCTCTCCAGTTGGTGACACCAATTTCTTTTATATCCTCTTCTATGTTGTCTTTCTGTCTCTGTTTTGGTCTGCCCTTTGGTCTTGTTTCCCCTCTACATCATTTTAATTTGTCTTCCATTCTTTCTACATTCCCCAGCCAGTGTAGTCTGTTCAGCTTCAAGAGATTTATAATTCGTTGGGATTTAAATAAACTGTTCAGTTCAGTGTTTTTTCTAGCTCTCCAATGAACACTGTTGGTATCCTTTATCAGTCCAAAGATTCTTCTTAGGATCTTGTTCTCAAAGATCTGCAATTGTTGTTCATTTTTCTTTGTTGTACTCCATGTTTCTGATCCATACATAAGTTATATGGTGTTTCTATTTGCTGTAGGTTTGTATATAGTTATGTGATGCTTCTATTTGCTGTAGGCTTGTATATAGTTATATGATGTTTCTATTTGCTGTAGGTTTGTATATAGTTATATGATGTTTCTATTTGCTGTAGGTTTGTATATAGTTATATGATGTTTCTATTTGCTGTAGGTTTGTATATAGTTATATGATGTTTCTATTTGCTGTAGGTTTGTATAATGCATTAATGAAGAAAACTAATGTAGTGGTCTGATAATTGATGTTCTTTTATATTGAAGACAAGATTAAAACAACGTAGAAAGGGACACTCCAGGAGCAAGAAGAAAAGGTGGCTTGTGCTAGATGGCTGGCAGTTATTGGGGCAAGCAAAACCAGAGCTGGACAGAACCTTATTCCACCTTTTCTTCTTGCTCATAATAATAATATGGTGGTGCTCTCCTTCATCCTTTCTAGTGAGGTCAGGCTAAAATAACGTGACCTTCTAACCCAGTGGTTCTCATACTTGTTCAGCTTGCAGGTCCCTGAAGCCAAAAATAAATCGCTGTCCTGTGCACTCCCTTACGACTTGGTATAGATTTAAAAAATATTCACACGCGTCTAGTATACTGCATAATCTAGACTTTCTCCCCAGGGCCTAGTTTGAGAATCACTGCACTAACCATTTGACATGATACCAGTTCATTAAGATTATCATATCAGCTGTAGTGGACAGAAGTAACCAGTTCTAGGGAGGTCAGAGGGAAAGAAGTGTCATACATTCTAAATCATACGCAGTTTAAACCTTTTTTCATCTTGTGTATATTTTATTTAGCTTGAATTTTTTTCTTCCTACAGTGGACTGTTCCTGGTTTTGTACATTGTCCTGGTGTGCTGCCCAGGTGTCAGGTAGGTTCTTGATGTCATCGTTACCTTCTCAAAATATCTTAACCATCAGAAAATTTTTATTTTTGTTTGAGTGCATCATTGTGAAATCCTGACCAGCAAAAATACCCACAGTTCTGCCTTACTTCCTGGATGTTATCAACCACACACTAAGCTTTTCAAGCTGTTGTTATGTTTTTTTGTACCCCTTGATGTTACTGGAAAAGATTTGATCTTATTGAGAAGGTAACTGTCTTGTTTGAGATGATGGATTGATAAAGAAGATATGAGAGCAGTGCAGTAGTTTATTAAATACAGGGGTGGGCAGAAAGCCCCCATTACACCTGTTGTTATGTGTAGTGTGATTTTTTTTTATTATGCTGTATTTATGAATGTACCTGTTTTGGATCTAGAACATCAATGTGAGTTCCATCAAGATCTCCGCAGACATCAGTGCGAGTTCCATCAAGGTCTCCACAGAGATGAATATGGCGCCATGTTATCTCATTTGTTTGTAGAAATGCTCTGTAAATAGCATTAAAAAAAAACACACTACACATAACAAAGTGGGACTGATAAGCTTTCTTTAACATGTCTCTTGTCTGAGCTTTAAATGGACTGGAGAAGTAGTTAGAAGGTTATTTCAGACATTATTTTAGTGAGAATGCCACCACATGACGAGATCGGACGAAAATTTAAGTAGACTTGGAAATCGCTGATGGTAAACATTGTACATCTAGGCATCACCGGTGGTAAGCACTACACAGTTATCAGCTAAAATCATCACACTACTTTTTTCCTAAAAAACTCATTTATGAAATCTTCTTACATTTACAACTATTTTCATGCATAATATGTATACTTTTAAAGTGGAAATATTTTGTACATTCACTTTTACAACTATACCCCCTGTACATATCAAGACTCGCGCTTTTTGTATGGCACTGATGGGAACATCCGTGGTTTTTTTTTAGGTGGCATGGGAAGAGTTAAACAGTCTAGCTGTAGAAATGACTATCTAGCACCTCCAGCTGTAGAAATGGCTTTCTGGCACTTCCTACCATGGTAATGGCTATCTGGCACTTCCAGTCATAGAAATGGCTATCTGGCACTTCCAGTCATGGTAATTGCTATCTGGCACTTCCAGCCATAGAAATGGCTGTCTAGCACTTCCAGCCATAGAAATGGTTATCTGGCACTTCCAGCCATGGTAATGGCTAAATGGCACTTCCAGCCATAGAAATGGCTATCTGGTACTTCCAGCTGTGGTATTGGCTAACTGGCACTTCCAGCCATAGAAATGGCTATCTGGCACTTCCAGCCATGGTAATTGCTATCTGGCACTTCCAGCCTTAGTAATAGCTATCTAGCACTTCAAGCCATAGAAATGGGTATCTGGTACTTGTGATAGAGAATTGAATGTAGGAAAAAAAAAGAATATTTGTCTGTATGTAAAGACACACAGGGTGTCGGTGTCAGTGTTGTAAAGGATGAACAAGATATATTGGGTAAAAGTGTTGCACATTTACATTGCTGTGAATCAGTAGATTATATTACAGAACAAAACTTTTTAAAAATATCAGTAATTTTAATACAGTTATCAGTAGTAGTTATGTTAGTAGAATTTTAGCATTATTTTCCTGTATATTGGTCATGTCTATACGAATGTGTGCTGTAAAATTATTTGTCATATTGTTGTTTACAGACGTCAGTATCCTGGAAATATGATTTGCTTGTCTCTTTTTGTAAGTATGGCCATTATTGTTTGTTTTCTAGTCATTGTTGGTATTAGCAAACTTATCAAAGTATTAAGCTGGTTCTTGTAGTCCTGTAATAAGTGTGTTAGACTGCCAGCGGAAATAGAGTATTTCCTTCTATGCATTTTCCCATTTGTTTTAGCAAGCAAGCAAGCCATTAAAAGTAAGGTTTATATAGCAGATTATAACAGCTGATGGGAAATGTCACATTGAAATAAAAAGCAGACGTGCTCAGGCCAAGTCAGCATTCCAGACAGTGAGACACATCTTGTGCAACAGATCCATATCATTGGAAACAAGATTCCGAGTACTTAAATGTTACATCGAGCCAATTTTGCTTTATGGGTGTGAAGCATGGTCTGTGAATAAGAGAATACAGCAAGAAATGGAGGCCATGGAATTGTGGTTTATAAGAAGGATGTTGAAGGTACCATGAATAGCAGAGAAAACCAATGATGAATTCTTAAGAGAGGCTGGAGTTTAGAAGCAAATTATAGCAAAGATCAGAGGCACACAAGTGAGATTTCCAGATGTCCGAGAGGACATTTCCAGAGAATAGCAAAATTGAAACACACTGTGGCAACTGGAAAAATTAAGGGAAGAAGAGACAGAGGAAGACAGAGAGAGAAGTTACTGGATAGGCTGTCAGTGTGGCTAGGAAGAAAGTCATCGGTGGATCTCATAATCATCGCAGAAAAACAGGGAATTGTGGAGAGAAATGATCGCCTAGGCCACATGGATTATATAGCAGTATATGCTCCCCTTGGAACAACTGTGTCAAGAACACACTTATCGTAGCATAGTCTTTGTGAGACAGGGAACATAGATCTGCTTGCTTTAAAATTCTGACCTACTTCTGTAGCCCAGTAACCTGTAGCAATCAACACTAATTGTAATTGTTATTTTTGTAAAATGTGATGTCAGGTTGGTGGATGGATGGGAACATGGAGATCGCTGGTGGGGATGAGGAAAGTCTGATGTGAAACCAATGAATCCGGGACATGACAAGCCTATGGGTCTTTACAACAATGGCTTTCAGAATGATGTGAACAAAACAGAGCCAGCAGACTATAGGTGGCGGGGAATGGATATCATTGAAGCACTCATCAGATTCCTCATCCTAAAGTCAGAGTGTCTCTGTGGAACTGTCTCAAAGCCGTCTGGCCAGCCAGCATTGCACGCTGGATCTGACATGGAGTAGGGGGCTTAAGTACAGCCACCAGAGGCTGGAAAACAAAGTTTTGGCCAGGCCAGCCCACACCACTGTCTTCATGGCAATTCAAGCTCCTAGCAAGGAAAGGTGCTGAAGTCGAAGGTACCCAGCCAAAAGGCACATAGCAAAAATCAGGATACCACGCATGATCACCAGTTGGCATGTGAAGAAAAGGAAGAAATATATGTATTTTTTATATTAAGTCAAGAAGTAAGATATTAGTTCATATAGCAGTATATAACTTGTACAAGAGTGTGGCTTTTTTTTTTCCTTTTTTAAAATCTATCACAGTATCCTTAAAGTATGCTGCAGCGGTGTAAGTGTTGGTGCACTTTTCTGCCAATCATAAGGTCCTTGGTTCAATTTCACACATGGGCAAAATTTTTTTTGGACTGGCCAGCACCAGGGGCAACCCACTTTAAAAAAAAAAAATGGATGCCTGAGGTTTCCCTAGAAAAACAAAGTAAGAGAGGACAGGTGCTGGTATCACCGCCTCAAATGCTGTCATAGCTTAGAAATATGATGGCCCTAACACTTCTCCCCCCCCCCCCCCCCATGGCATTGCAAGTGACACAGGACATAGATTTATCATTAGAGCAGATTTGTACAAGACACATTTATTTTATTTTTGTTTATATTTTTTTTTTTTCCTGTAGACTCTGGCCTTTTCCTACATGACAGCTACCATAAGCAGGTATGTATGTTTGCTGGAACAACTTTTGTTACAATGGTTCTAGTCATTTATGTGTTCTGTCTGTGTGCAGGCAGTTTCTAGTTTGTGTTTAACTCTAGCGGTTTTTTTTTTCTCTTTTTGTTGTTTTTTTTTTCTGTGGGTCGTGGTATCACATTCATTCATTATGTGCTAGACAGACATTCCATTTTATGTGACCTCTGATGTTTCCAGTCAGTTTGGTTACTTTTCTTGTACCACTTGGTCAGCCTATAAGATATTTTTGTTGTTGTTGTTTCCCTCTATTTTTTTTTTTCCCATAAAATTTATCAGATTCTCTAACTTGTCTTCTTATAATGGGTCTTCATAATTCTGATTGGCCTTTTCATAAAGCTTTAAATGGTCCATATTCTGCTACTTCTTTCATAACTTCTTTTTTTTTTTTTGTTTTGTTTTGTTTTTGTTTTTATATATTTATTGCTTGTAGAATTGTTTCAGATAAAGGTTTTATTTTGGATTCCAGCAGGAAGGAGACTGCTAGCTTTGTTGGTGTGTAAAGCCAAAGACAGCTGTAGAAATTGGGTGACCAAACAAAGGTTGCATGCCAAAGCTGGGCAGCCCTTCCTAAAAAAAAAAAAATAAACAGTTGGGGAAGCACCGTCAGGTACCTCTGGGTCAAAGGAAAGCACCCACATGCAGCTGGGTCAGCAAAAATGTGGATTTTTATTTGGTGTTTAAAAGACTGGGCATAGAATAGATGCAGTTTCCCCTCAGAGTATATGCTAATTTACTGTATGAACATTTGTCTAAGGTAGTTTTGGGAAGGGGGGGTGGCAGGGCAGGGGTAGGCAGAGAGCTGGTCAGTGTTCTGGTGATTGTTAACTCTTTTTATACTTGGGGCTTTTCCATCACATAACCATCTCAGTAGGGTAAATTTCATAAAGTCTTTGTCACATTTAAAAGGGTCGCAAAGGCAAGCCTGATTTGCAGTATGATATATATTAGTTTAAACAGGAAAAGTTGTATATTATTTTTCTAATAAAATTGTTAGTATAGAACAAAAAAAAAAAAAAGGAGCTAAGAATTAAGAGGAAAGAATGGAAAATGATGATAAAAAATTTTTTTCTCACTTACCCCTCAAGATAATCCATTTTACTAGGCTGAAAATATCTGAAATGAATTAAATTTTACACAAGCACCATTTCCTCACACAAAATATACACTAATTATTTATTTACAATTAATTTACAATCTATAATAATCAGAAAACATGAAAACACAAGTGGATGGCTTAGAAATGCATTTTTTACACACTTTCTTTTCAACAAAGAATTTTCACTTGTTTTCCCCTTGTGGCGATGCTAAAACATACCAGAGTGGACTAGCACCACCGGTTTGGCCAGATTTTGAAAAATATTTTGGTTAAATTCAAAACTAGAGACCAAATTAGAAACCAAAGCACTACCATCTCAACCACCATCGCACTACACGTTACTGAGGAAAAAATGTTCACTGGACATTATCCAACATACAGGCGTATGTTGGGTAAGGTTTTATCTGAAATTTCAATCATCAGGCTTTGAACCAAAGGGCTGCAGGTATGGCGGGGGGGGACTTCTGTACATAGTTTTCAGTTGTTGATTTTTATGTTCAAATTAATGCTAAACTGTTTTTTTTTTTTTCCAATTTGTTTCATGTGGAACATAGTTACCATGACACTGGTATTGTGCTTATGGCTGCTGGAATCACAGCTGCTGTGTGCTTGGCCATCTCCATCTTTGCAATCCAGACTAAAGTAAGTGCAAGTTAGTTTTGGATTTATTGCAGCCTTGTCTTGCTTGGCTGTGTCCTGCTTTGCTGATGTTTGTGCCTGGCAGTTAGCCTTTTAACTTATTTTTGATCACCTCTTGTCTAGTGGCTAGAGGTCAGTGGGACAGAGTGGTTGATAAAAAAAAAAGTTGATGTAGGAGAAATTTCAATGCAACACTGAGTTTCATGCGACAGTTTATGTCTCTGTTTTTCCACTTGGAATAACTGTTAAGAATACGCTATCTTAACATAGTCTTTGTGAGACAGGGAACATAGATCTGTTTGCTTAAAAACTCTGACCTACTTCTGTAGCCCAGAAACCTGTAGCAATCAACACTAATTGTAATTATTATTTTTGTAAAATGTAATGTCAGGTTGGTGGACGGATGGGGACATGGAGATCGCCGGCAGGGATGAGGAAAGTCTGGTGTGAAACCAATGAATCCAGGACATGACAAGCCTATGGGTCTTTACAACAATGGCTATCAGAATGATGTAAACAAAAGAGCCAGCAGACTATAGGTGGCGGGGAATGGATATTGCTGAGGCTCTCATCAAATTCCTCATCCCAAAGTCGGAGTGTTCTCTGTGGAACTGTCTCAAAGCCATCTGGCCAGCCTGACATGGAGAAGGGACTTAAGTACAGCCACCAGAGGCTGGAAAACAAAGTTTTGGCCAGGCCAGCCTACACCACTGTCTTCATGGCAGTCAGAGCAAGACCACAGTCTGCCTTAACAAGGAAAGGTACTGAAGTCAGAGGTATCCAGCCAAAAGGCGCATCGCTAAAATCAGGGTACCACGCTTCATCGCTAATGCAATATCTCTGTTTTTTAAGTATCACTGGGAATGAAGATGCTGTTCACTACTGGTGATAAGAGATTCACAACTAACATGCTTGCATCAGGGTTGGCAAACCATAGCTGACCAAGACCCTGTCCCACCTCTCCATTGGTAACCCTAGTATCCAGCATAGGCTGGCAAATGGGGGCATAGTTGCTGTGGTGGTGGAGTCTGTTGTAGAAGTGCATACTCCCTGCTTACTAGCTGCACTCAGGGACCATGAGCCACTCCCAGGCTGAAACATTTTCACAGCATCAGCTACAAGGAACACCACCTTATAGTTTAGGCAGCATCAGCTACAAATAACACTACCTTATAGTTTAGGCAGCATCAGCTATGAGGAACACCACCTTATAGTTAGGCAGCATTAGCTACAAGGAACACCACCTTATAGTTTAGGCAGCATCAGCTACAAGGAACACCACCTTATAGTTTAGGCAGCATCATCTACAAGGAACACCAGCTTATAGTTTAGGCAGCATCATCTACAAGGAACACCACCTTGTAGTTTAGGCAGCATCAGCTACAAGGAACACCACCTTGTAGTTTAGGCAGCATCAACTACAAGGAACACCACCTTGTAGTTTAGGCAGCATCAGCTACAAGGAACACCACCTTGTAGTTTAGGCAGCATCAGCTACAAGGAACACCACCTTGTAGTTTAGGCAGCATCAGCTACAAGGAACACCAGCTTATAGATTCAGAGACTGAAAATGTTGATGATGATGATGACTTCTACAAGCAAAGAATAGTTGAAATTTGATAATTTTGTTGTCATCCGTTGAGCTTTGGACAAAATTTAATCATTTTATTATGAGTTTAAAATCTTTAAACATTGGTTAATAATTTTATAAAGACCAACTGATCACTAAATAATTTTGTTTATATCCTCAGATTTTTTTTGTTTGTGTTTTCTAAAATGAATAATTTCATTACAGCCAAGTTTCAGTTGGATCCCCATAATGTGATATCATCATCATCAGGTGCCATGCCGTCTGGTGTTGGCTAATATGCTTCTGCAGAGTGCATTATCCTTCATGCAGGTCATTAGCTCAGTTGGTGATCTCCTCTCACACCATCTCATCAGATTGCCCAGTATCATTTCTCTTGATCTTATCCTGGCTTTTCTTCCTTCTATTTTTCCTGTTGTTACAGTATTTTCAGTGCCCCCTCTTCTCATTGCTTGTCTTATCAAAGTACATTGTCTCTCACTCTTATTTTTTTTAACAAGATTTTTTTTTGTCTCTCCAGCTCTTCTCAAACATTCTTCATTAGTTATTTTTGCTGTCCAGGGAATTCACAGCATTATTCTGATAAATCACATTTCTACTGCTTCTAGTGATTTTTGTGCAGACCTGCTTATTGTCTATGATTCACTTCCATATAATAATATAGGTTCAATATAGCATTTTAGGACTCGTTTTCAAACATTCATTGATAAGGATGTGTTGGATAATATGTTTCTCATTCTCTGAAATGCAGTCTTTGCTTGGCTCATTCTGTTCCTAATTTCTGTTATGCATTTCCCATCAGAAGTTATTACTGCTCCAAGGTATTTGAATTTCTGCACATGCTTTAGAATGGTTCCGTTTAATTTTACACTGCATTTTGGTGGATTCTGTTTCTTAGATATAACCAAAGCCTCTTGTCTTTTTTATGTTTAAAGTAAGGCCTTTCTGTTCAGTTCCTTTGGCGACTTTATCCAAGAGATTTTGCAGGTCTTTTTGGTTCTCAGCTATCAGTACTGTGTCGTCAGCATGCAGAAGGTTGTTAATATTGTATCCTCCAATTTTTAGGCCAGGTTCTGTGATGATCATTCTTAGAATATTCTCACTGTACAGAGAAAAAAGGTCTGGAGATAGTACACATCCTTGTCGCACCCCTTGTTTTATAGGTTGATATTTTCCAATTCTATTTTCAACTTGAATTGCTGCTTCTTGCTGCCAGTATAGATGTTTTACAATCCTCAGGTCTCTACCATCTATGTTGATGTCTTCAAGCATTTTAATAATCTCGTCATGTTTCACCTTGTCAAATGCCTTGGTGTAATCAATGAAGCATAAGTAGAGCTCTTTCTGTTAGTGGTGCAAAGCATAAATGGTGTTGTTTGTTCTCTTTCCTTCAAGAAATCCGAACTGTTCATCCACTATTTCCATTTTTATCTTTTTCCTTGTTCTTCTCATAATTCTCAGAAGTAGCTTTGTTATGTAACATGAGAGGCTGATAGTCCTGTGTTCATCTATACTATTTATCTTTGCTGTTGCATTGTATCTATTTGTTATAATAATTCTATATTGTTCTGCAAATTATAATAACTCTGTATTGTTCTTGCAGTTCTTGGTCATTTTTAAGGAGTTCTACATTTAGTTTGATGTTTCTCACTTTTCTGCATGTTTTCTTTAGTTTTATTCTAATTTTTCCACAGAGTGGGTCGTGGTTACTATTGCAGTGACTGGCATGGTTTTTGTTGTCAATAATGCATTCCAGAATCGTTTGTTGATTAATACATAGTCTATCTGGTTAAAAGTCTTTTTTGTCTGGGCTGCACCATGTTGCCAGTCTTCGGGGATGTTGTTTAAACCAGGTGTTTCCTACAGCCATGCTGTGTATTTTCTACAACCATGCTATGTATTTTTGCCAGTTCAATTAATTTACTACCTCTGTCATTCCTCTCCCCCAGTCCATAATCAACAACGTTTGAAGTTCTTCCTTACCAACTTTGGCATTAAAATCTCCTATGACTATAGTAGCTTCATGTGACTTTGTGTGTTTCAGAGCTGTCTCTGTGTCATTATAAAGTAGCTGTACATCTTCTTCAGAACTTTCAGCTGTTGGAGCACACACTGTTTATTCCTCTTTCATCTGGGCTAGTAGGACTCTGTCCGAGATGTTCAAATATCTCACATCTGTCCTTGCTGTTTGTCAAATATTTTTCCTACTCCTCATTCATGTTTCTCACTTCCTGAATATATCATTGTATATTTATCATCTTCCCTGCACCTGTCCATCTAACTTCAATCATTCCTGATATGTTGATCTTCATCCTTTCCATTTCCCTTTTTATATTTTCTAATTTTCAAGGCTGGAATAGAGTTCTAACATTCCATGTTGCTATTTTGATCTTGTTAGTTTTTCCACCAGTAGTTTGACGATGATCTGGCCTCACCGGATGAGGCTGTTCCAAAGGAACATCCATTAACGTCATTCATAATGAATCTGTTACTTTGTATAAGCATAACTATTCTTGGGAGCTACAACAGTGGTTTCCCATTGCCTTCTGTTGGTTTGTGTACGGACATTCCGCTAGCCTTTGGACTCCCTGTCCTATCCGCGAGGCAGTGGGAGCGAGAGATTTTAAGGCGCCTCTTACCCGCCTGGTATTCCCTTCACTGAGCACATGAGGCACTTTATAGGAGTAGTAATGCCACCTATCACTCAACTTAGCTCTCTGAGACTACCGCCAGTTGGTCCGCGCCTGCTTATTTGGGTAAACCCTTATTCACAGGGATCCTCCATATCTGAAGGACTTTCACCATCCACCACCTGTGACACGCTGGGTTGGGGGTGGTCCTTTACCCCAGTGATAATGTGATAACATTGTATTATTATTTAAGATGCATTGTGTCCAAAATTGTATACCATTGTAAGCTGATTGATTGAATGATTGATTGATAGATAATAAATGATTTTATTACAAGAGAATTGACAAAATATGTATCTTTTCTGTACACAGATTGATTTTACAATGTGCAGCGGCCTCCTGTTTGTCTTGGTCATGGTCCTGTTCTTCTTTGGCTGGGCCTGCCTCATCACTTACTACGCCTGGGGGTCTAGCAGGGTATGTATGCACTGTTTTATCCACCCTCCATGTTTAGCAGTTTCACCTTATGCCAGACCCTCTACTTAAAAAAAAAATGGCATGTTGTTAGATGGACTTCATGATTTGTATTATTTGAGCTTGTTAATAGCTTCTGTGAGACCTGGACACTTAACAAAACAGCTGAGAAGCACATAAATGCCTTTGAATGTAAATGCTATAGAAGAGTTCTCCAAATATCGTGGACACAAAAAAGAACAAATATATCTATACTACAAGAGCTTAATATTGAAGAAGGCTGGCTGGTGGAGAGGATTAAAGAGAGAAAACTTAAATATTTTGGCCACATTAAACGTCATGATAATTTAGAGAAGACCATATTGGAAGGATACATAATGGGAAAAAGAAAAAGAGGAAGACCGAAACGAAGATGGCTGCAAGACATCGTTGATGATCTGGAAATGGATGCAGCAGCAGCAGGCCATCTTGCTCACAACCGAGAGGCCTACAGGAGTGCTGTTTGGGAGGCAAAGTTCCGCAAGGGACATGCAAAGGAATGAATGAATGAATAGCTTCTGCAGGCAACCGTCCATTTTTGTGCCAGTGTAATTAGCAAAGACGTTGGGCACGTTCTGTTTATTACTACTATTTCTTCTTTTTATCTTTTTGTGTCTCAGTTTTTATATTTTTTTTTACTGATGCCTCAGGTTCTCTTTTTTTTTTTTTGCTCCCATTTTTTTTTCCTCCTGGCGACTTTTTTTTTTTTTTTTCTTCTTCCATTTTTTTTTCTCATCTAAGTGCTTATTCTTTTCTTCCTTCTCTTATTCCATCAGTGCCTGTTTTTCTACTTTTTTTTCATCAGTTTCTGTTTTTAATAGCTTTCCTTGTCTCAGTGATTGCATATTCTTCTCTCCCCCCCTCCCCCCCATATCTTTTTCTCTCAGTACCTATTGTTTCTACTTTTCCTTCCTTCTCAGTGCCTATTTATCCCTCTCTTCCTCTGTTGCTTCTTTCATCTGTTACTAATCCCAGAGTTCAGTCATTCTTGACTGCTTCTACTGTCCACACATGTAATCCCAGAGTTCAGTCATTCTTGACTACTTCTACTGTCCACACATCTGATCCCAGAGTTCAGTCATTCTTGACTGCTTCTACTGTCCACACATCTAATCCCAGAGTTCAGTCATTCTTGACTGCTTCTACTGTCCACACATCTGATCCCAGAGTTCAGTCATTCTTGACTGCTTCTACTGTCCACACATCTGATCCCAGAGTTCAGTCATTCTTGACTGCTTCTACTGTCCACACATCTGATCCCAGAGTTCAGTCATTCTTGACTGCTTCTACTGTCCACACATCTGATCCCAGAGTTCAGTCATTCTTGACTGCTTCTACTGTCCACACATGTAATCCCAGAGTTCAGTCATTCTTGACTGCTTCTACTGTCCACATCTAATCCCAGAGTTCAGTCATTCTTGACTACTTCTACTGTCCACACATCTGATCCCAGAGTTCAGTCATTCTTGACTGCTTCTACTGTCCACACATCTAATCCCAGAGTTCAGTCATTCTTGACTGCTTCTACTGTCCACACATCTGATCCCAGAGTTCAGTCATTCTTGACTGCTTCTACTGTCCACACATCTGATCCCAGAGTTCAGTCATTCTTGACTGCTTCTACTGTCCACACATCTGATCCCAGAGTTCAGTCATTCTTGACTGCTTCTACTGTCCACACATCTGATCCCAGAGTTCAGTCATTCTTGACTGCTTCTACTGTCCACACATGTAATCCCAGAGTTCAGTCATTCTTGACTGCTTCTACTGTCCACACATCTAATCCCAGAGTTCAGTCATTCTTGACTGCTTCTACTGTCCACACATCTAATCCCAGAGTTCAGTCATTCTTGACTGCTTCTACTGTCCACACATCTGATCCCAGAGTTCAGTCATTCTTGACTGCTTCTACTGTCCACACATCTGATCCCAGAGTTCAGTCATTCTTGACTGCTTCTACTGTCCACACATGTAATCCCAGAGTTCAGTCATTCTTGACTACTTCTACTGTCCACACATGTAATCCCAGAGTTCAGTCATTCTTGACTGCTTCTACTGTCCACACATGTAATCCCAGAGTTCAGTCATTCTTGACTGCTTCTACTGTCCACACATCTCTGGTGATTCCAACATTTTATCTTGTCCCTGTTTAATGTTCCTTGTATGCAGCCAGATCTTTGCTGCTCATGATTTACCTGGAGTAAAATGAAGCACCCTACTTTTCTGCGTTTATTTAATACTGTGAGGCTGTGTTTAATCATTTTAAGACAGAAAAACTTTAAAAGAAAAACAACAACAGCAACAGTGTTTGAAAAGCAGGCATGGTTGAGCCTAGGTAGCTTTCTCTTCTCAATATGAAATGGGGCCTAGCTTCAGTCGTGAAGGGAAAACAGTTGAAACCATGTAGGGAAACAGTTTGACATGAGAGTATTTGCTTGTGAGGTAAGAAGACATACAGATCACATTGAAAGCTTGGCTGTCCAAATAAGAGAAAACAAGGAATAATGTGTCCAGGTGGAAAACCGTGTATCTTGAGTGCGTATTAGATTTCCACTTAAAGATGCTGGTGATGGTTGGGACATGTGCTCTGGATGGCTGATGGCTCACTGTCAAAAGTAGCACTAAGATGGACACTACAGGGGAACAGAAGTAAGGTTAGACCAGAAGAGACATGGAGAAGAACAACAGAGAGGACGTTGAGCAACAGAGGGCTCACCTGGGCAAGAGCGGGGGGAAAAAAGGCAAAGGACAGGCGTTTATGGAAAACCCTTGCGGAAGCCCCATGTGCTGTGGGCACTTAAGGTCCACTTATATTGTAACTGTTGGGCACTTAAGGTCCACTTATATTGTAACTGTTGGGCACTTAAGGTCCACTTATATTGTAACTGTTGGGCACTTAAGGTCCACTTATATTGTAACTGTTGGGCACTTAAGGTCCACTTATATTGTAACTGTTGGGCACTTAAGGTCCACTTATATTGTAACTGTTGGGCACTTAAGGTCCACTTATATTGTAACTGTTCCAGAAACTTGTGTTGAGACTTGTTCAAGAAGGAGATTGATGTAGACAAGACAGCTTTGTATGTGATTCTGGACAAACAGACAAGAAAACTCTTGTGATTCTGGATGTGTAGATGAGAAAACTTTTGTTGTGATTCTGGATGAATATTTGAGAAAGCTTTGGTTGTGATTCTGGATGAATGGATGAGAAAACTTTGGTTGTGATTCTGGATGAATAGACGGGAAAACTTTGGTTGTAACTCTGGATGAATACAGACAGAGAACTTGTGACTCTGGACAAATAGACAAGAAAACTTTGAAAGCTTGGCTGTCCAAATAAGAGAAAACAAGGAATAATGTGTCCAGGTGGAAAACCGTGTATCTTGAGTGCGTATTAGATTTCCACTTAAAGATGCTGGTGATGGTTGGGACATGTGCTCTGGATGGCTGATGGCTCACTGTCAAAAGTAGCACTAAGATGGACACTACAGGGGAACAGAAGTAAGGTTAGACCAGAAGAGACATGGAGAAGAACAACAGAGAGGACGTTGAGCAACAGAGGGCTCACCTGGGCAAGAGCGGGGGGAAAAAAGGCAAAGGACAGGCGTTTATGGAAAACCCTTGCGGAAGCCCCATGTGCTGTGGGCACTTAAGGTCCACTTATATTGTAACTGTTGGGCACTTAAGGTCCACTTATATTGTAACTGTTGGGCACTTAAGGTCCACTTATATTGTAACTGTTGGGCACTTAAGGTCCACTTATATTGTAACTGTTGGGCACTTAAGGTCCACTATATTGTAACTGTTGGGCACTTAAGGTCCACTTATATTGTAACTGTTGGGCACTTAAGGTCCACTTATATTGTAACTGTTCCAGAAACTTGTGTTGAGACTTGTTCAAGAAGGAGATTGATGTAGACAAGACAGCTTTGTATGTGATTCTGGACAAACAGACAAGAAAACTCTTGTGATTCTGGATGTGTAGATGAGAAAACTTTTGTTGTGATTCTGGATGAATATTTGAGAAAGCTTTGGTTGTGATTCTGGATGAATGGATGAGAAAACTTTGGTTGTGATTCTGGATGAATAGACGGGAAAACTTTGGTTGTAACTCTGGATGAATACAGACAGAGAACTTGTGACTCTGGACAAATAGACAAGAAAACTTTACTTGTGACTCTGGACAAATAGAGAACTTGTGACTCTGGACAAATAGACAAGAAAACTTTACTTGTGACTCTGGACAAATAGAGAACTTGTGACTCTGGACAAGTAGACAAGAAAACTTTACTTGTGACTCTGGACAAATAGAGAACTTGTGACTCTGGACAAGTAGACAAGAAAACTTTACTTGTGACTCTGGACAAATAGAGAACTTGTGACTCTGGACAAGTAGACAAGAAAACTTTGGCTGTGATTCTGGCTCACAAGTTTGTCATGTGTGGCACTGTTGCTAATGACTTTTATATAATTAATAATATAAAAATATCATTTGGACACATTTAGACACTAGCAAACCATGGAATTTTGTATTTTGAAGTACAGAGCAATTTAAAAAAGTGCAAAATGAGGTGAGTCTGCACAAGTGAGTTAACTTGCATTAATCTGTAAGGTTAGTTATTGAAGTGCAGTATCTTTGACCCATCTCTGCCAGAGAGTGGGGGTAGAGTGCTTGTTTTTTGTTTTTGAGGTGTTAAGTGTAATATCTTTCCTTTCTCAGATCATGAGTTGTGTGTATGGAGCTCTTGCTGCCTTGGTCTTTGGTTTGGTAAGTGTCTTTTTTTTTTTTCACTGTTTCCTGCCGTTTATGTGAAATTATAAGTTGGTTTGACAGTCCATCATTTATCTGTTGGTCTGTGAAAGGTGAGTATAAATGTGGCCATGTCATGCCTTAGATAGAGATATACTGTGGGTGTGTTGGGGGGGGGGCATGGTGGTAGTGCACACATTGTCCATGACCTGTCAGCACATTAGAAGGTGATGTGGTCAGTCCAGGGTTACCTGCCTTTCCACTCAGCATGAGTGGGGTACCCCATTTCTTCAGCTGGGTGACTGCGACCAGATTTGAGCCATCAGCCTTTTGTCATGAGAGACGTGTGCACTGATTTGTTGATGCCCCCCCCCCCCCACGCAGGCTTAGTCCCCATTACATCGTACAGAGGGAGTGGAGGGGAAGGGTTGATACCCCCATACAGGCTTAGTCTCCATTACATCATACAGAGTGAGTGGAGGGGAAGGGTTGATACCCCCCACGCAGGCTTTCTCTTCTCAATATGAAATGGGGCCTAGCTTCAGTCGTGAAGGGAAAACAGTTGAAACCATGTAGGGAAACAGTTTGACATGAGAGTATTTGCTTGTGAGGTAAGAAGACATACAGATCACATTGAAAGCTTGGCTGTCCAAATAAGAGAAAACAAGGAATAATGTGTCCAGGTGGAAAACCGTGTATCTTGAGTGCGTATTAGATTTCCACTTAAAGATGCTGGTGATGGTTGGGACATGTGCTCTGGATGGCTGATGGCTCACTGTCAAAAGTAGCACTAAGATGGACACTACAGGGGAACAGAAGTAAGGTTAGACCAGAAGAGACATGGAGAAGAACAACAGAGAGGACGTTGAGCAACAGAGGGCTCACCTGGGCAAGAGCGGGGGGAAAAAAGGCAAAGGACAGGCGTTTATGGAAAACCCTTGCGGAAGCCCCATGTGCTGTGGGCACTTAAGGTCCACTTATATTGTAACTGTTGGGCACTTAAGGTCCACTTATATTGTAACTGTTGGGCACTTAAGGTCCACTTATATTGTAACTGTTGGGCACTTAAGGTCCACTTATATTGTAACTGTTGGGCACTTAAGGTCCACTTATATTGTAACTGTTGGGCACTTAAGGTCCACTTATATTGTAACTGTTGGGCACTTAAGGTCCACTTATATTGTAACTGTTCCAGAAACTTGTGTTGAGACTTGTTCAAGAAGGAGATTGATGTAGACAAGACAGCTTTGTATGTGATTCTGGACAAACAGACAAGAAAACTCTTGTGATTCTGGATGTGTAGATGAGAAAACTTTTGTTGTGATTCTGGATGAATATTTGAGAAAGCTTTGGTTGTGATTCTGGATGAATGGATGAGAAAACTTTGGTTGTGATTCTGGATGAATAGACGGGAAAACTTTGGTTGTAACTCTGGATGAATACAGACAGAGAACTTGTGACTCTGGACAAATAGACAAGAAAACTTTACTTGTGACTCTGGACAAATAGAGAACTTGTGACTCTGGACAAATAGACAAGAAAACTTTACTTGTGACTCTGGACAAATAGAGAACTTGTGACTCTGGACAAGTAGACAAGAAAACTTTACTTGTGACTCTGGACAAATAGAGAACTTGTGACTCTGGACAAGTAGACAAGAAAACTTTACTTGTGACTCTGGACAAATAGAGAACTTGTGACTCTGGACAAGTAGACAAGAAAACTTTGGCTGTGATTCTGGCTCACAAGTTTGTCATGTGTGGCACTGTTGCTAATGACTTTTATATAATTAATAATATAAAAATATCATTTGGACACATTTAGACACTAGCAAACCATGGAATTTTGTATTTTGAAGTACAGAGCAATTTAAAAAAGTGCAAAATGAGGTGAGTCTGCACAAGTGAGTTAACTTGCATTAATCTGTAAGGTTAGTTATTGAAGTGCAGTATCTTTGACCCATCTCTGCCAGAGAGTGGGGGTAGAGTGCTTGTTTTTGTTTTTGAGGTGTT
Source organism: Achatina immaculata (assembly GCA_009760885.1). Taxonomy (NCBI): domain Eukaryota; kingdom Metazoa; phylum Mollusca; class Gastropoda; order Stylommatophora; family Achatinidae; genus Lissachatina; species Lissachatina immaculata. Next base: position 56,513,552 of record CM019713.1, read on the forward strand.
AAGTGTAATATCTTTCCTTTCTCAGATCATGAGTTGTGTGTATGGAGCTCTTGCTGCCTTGGTCTTTGGTTTGGTAAGTGTCTTTTTTTTTTTTCACTGTTTCCTGCCGTTTATGTGAAATTATAAGTTGGTTTGACAGTCCATCATTTGTCTGTTGGTCTGTGAAAGGTGAGTATAAATGTGGCCATGTCATGCCTTAGATAGAGATATACTGTGGGTGTGTTGGGGGGGGGGCATGGTGGTAGTGCACACATTGTCCATGACCTGTCAGCACATTAGAAGGTGATGTGGTCAGTCCAGGGTTACCTGCCTTTCCACTCAGCATGAGTGGGGTACCCCATTTCTTCAGCTGGGTGACTGCGACCAGATTTGAGCCATCAGCCTTTTGTCATGAGAGACGTGTGCACTGATTTGTTGATGCCCCCCCCCCCCCACGCAGGCTTAGTCCCCATTACATCGTACAGAGGGAGTGGAGGGGAAGGGTTGATACCCCCATACAGGCTTAGTCTCCATTACATCATACAGAGTGAGTGGAGGGGAAGGGTTGATACCCCCCACGCAGGCTTAGTCCCCATTACATCGTACAGAGTGAGTGGAGGGGAAGGGTTGATACCCCCCACGCAGGCTTAGTCCCCATTACATCATACAGAGTGAGTGGAGGGGAAGGGTTGATACCCCCCACGCAGGCTTAGTCTCCATTACATCATACAGAGTGAGTGGAGGGGAAGGGTTGATACCCCCATACAGGCTTAGTCTCCATTACATCATACAGAGTGAGTGGAGGGGAAGGGTTGATACCCCCATACAGGCTTAGTCTCCATTACATCACACAGAGTGAGTGGAGGGGAAGGGTTGATACCCCCATACAGGCTTAGTCTCCATTACATCATACAGAGTGAGTGGAGGGGAAGGGTTGATACCCCCATACAGGCTTAGTCTCCATTACATCATACAGAGTGAGTAGAGGGGAAGGGTTGATACCCCCATACAGGCTTAATCTCCATTACATCGCACAGAGTGAGTAGAAGGGAAGGGTTGATACCCCTATACAGGCTTAATCTCCATTACATTGTACAGAGTGAGTGGAGGGGAAGGGTTGATACCCCCATACAGGCTAATCTCCACTACATCGTACAGAGTGAGTGGAGGGGAAGAGTTGATACCCCCATACAGGCTAGTCTCCATTATCATACAGAGTGAGTGGAGGGGAAGGGTTGATACCCCCATACAGGCTTAGTCTCCATTACATCGCACAGAGTGAGTAGAGGGGAAGGGTTGATACCCCCATACAGGCTTAGTCTCCATTACATCGCACAGAGTGAGTGGAGGGGAAGAGTTGATACCCCCATACAGGCTTAGTCTCCATTACATCGCACAGAGTGAGTAGAGGGGAAGGGTTGATACCCCCATACAGGCTAATCTCCACTACATCGTACAGAGTGAGTGGAGGGGAAGAGTTGATACCCCCATACAGGCTTAGTCTCCATTACATCATACAGAGTGAGTGGAGGGGAAGCGTTGATACCCCCATACAGGCTTAGTCTCCATACATCATACAGAGTGAGTGGAGGGGAAGCGTTGATACCCCCATACAGGCTTAGTCTCCATTACATCATACAGAGTGAGTGGAGGGGAAGAGTTGATACCCCCATACAGGCTTAGTCTCCATTACATCATACAGAGTGAGTGGAGGGGAAGGGTTGATACCCCCATACAGGCTTAGTCTCCACTACATCATACAGAGTGAGTGGAGGGGAAGGGTTGATACCCCCATACAGGCTTAGTCTCCATTACATCGCACAGAGTGAGTAGAGGGGAAGGGTTGATACCCCCATACAGGCTTAGTCTCCATTACATCATACAGAGTGAGTGGAGGGGAAGAGTTGATACCCCCATACAGGCTTAGTCTCCATTACATCATACAGAGTGAGTGGAGGGGAAGGGTTGATACCCCCATACAGGCTTAGTCTCCACTACATCATACAGAGTGAGTGGAGGGGAAGCGTTGATACCCCCATACAGGCTTAGTCTCCATTACATCGCACAGAGTGAGTAGAGGGGAAGGGTTGATACCCCCATACAGGCTTAGTCTCCATTACATCGCACAGAGTGAGTAGAGGGGAAGGGTTGATACCCCCATACAGGCTTAGTCTCCATTACATCGCACAGAGTGAGTGGAGGGGAAGGGTTGATACCCCCATACAGGCTTAGTCTCCATTACATCGCACAGAGTGAGTAGAGGGGAAGGGTTGATACCCCCATACAGGCTTAGTCTCCATTACATCGCACAGAGTGAGTAGAGGGGAAGGGTTGATACCCCCATACAGGCTTAGTCTCCATACATCATACAGAGTGAGTAGAGGGGAAGGGTTGATACCCCCATACAGGCTAATCTCCACTACATCGTACAGAGTGAGTGGAGGGGAAGGTTGATACCCCCATACAGGCTTAGTCTCCATTACATCATACAGAGTGAGTGGAGGGGAAGCGTTGATACCCCCATACAGGCTTAGTCTCCATTACATCATACAGAGTGAGTGGAGGGGAAGAGTTGATACCCCCATACAGGCTTAGTCTCCATTATCATACAGAGTGAGTGGAGGGGAAGCGTTGATACCCCCATACAGGCTTAGTCTCCATTACATCACACAGAGTGAGTGGAGGGGAAGCGTTGATACCCCCATACAGGCTTAGTCTCCACTACATCGTACAGAGTGAGTGGAGGGGAAGCGTTGATACCCCCATACAGGCTTAGTCTCCATTACATCATACAGAGTGAGTAGAGGGGAAGAGTTGATACCCCCATACAGGCTTAGTCTCCATTACATCATACAGAGTGAGTAGAGGGGAAGCGTTGATACCCCCATACAGGCTTAGTCTCCATTACATCATACAGAGTGAGTGGAGGGGAAGGTTGATACCCCCATACAGGCTAATCTCCACTACATCGTACAGAGTGAGTGGAGGGGAAGAGTTGATACCCCCATACAGGCTTAGTCTCCATTACATCATACAGAGTGAGTGGAGGGGAAGGGTTGATACCCCCATACAGGCTTAGTCTCCATTACATCGCACAGAGTGAGTAGAGGGGAAGGGTTGATACCCCCATACAGGCTTAGTCTCCATTACATCGCACAGAGTGAGTGGAGGGGAAGAGTTGATACCCCCATACAGGCTTAGTCTCCATTACATCGCACAGAGTGAGTAGAGGGGAAGGGTTGATACCCCCATACAGGCTAATCTCCACTACATCGTACAGAGTGAGTGGAGGGGAAGAGTTGATACCCCCATACAGGCTTAGTCTCCATTACATCATACAGAGTGAGTGGAGGGGAAGCGTTGATACCCCCATACAGGCTTAGTCTCCATTACATCATACAGAGTGAGTGGAGGGGAAGCGTTGATACCCCCATACAGGCTTAGTCTCCATTACATCATACAGAGTGAGTGGAGGGGAAGAGTTGATACCCCCATACAGGCTTAGTCTCCATTACATCATACAGAGTGAGTGGAGGGGAAGCGTTGATACCCCCTACAGGCTTAGTCTCCATTACATCGCACAGAGTGAGTAGAGGGGAAGGGTTGATACCCCCATACAGGCTTAGTCTCCATTACATCGCACAGAGTGAGTAGAGGGGAAGGGTTGATACCCCCATACAGGCTTAGTCTCCATTACATCGCACAGAGTGAGTGGAGGGGAAGGGTTGATACCCCCATACAGGCTTAGTCTCCATTACATCGCACAGAGTGAGTAGAGGGGAAGGGTTGATACCCCCATACAGGCTTAGTCTCCATTACATCGCACAGAGTGAGTAGAGGGGAAGGGTTGATACCCCCATACAGGCTTAGTCTCCATTACATCGCACAGAGTGAGTAGAGGGGAAGGGTTGATACCCCCATACAGGCTAATCTCCACTACATCGTACAGAGTGAGTGGAGGGGAAGAGTTGATACCCCCATACAGGCTTAGTCTCCATTACATCATACAGAGTGAGTGGAGGGGAAGCGTTGATACCCCCTACAGGCTTAGTCTCCATTACATCATACAGAGTGAGTGGAGGGGAAGAGTTGATACCCCCATACAGGCTTAGTCTCCATTACATCATACAGAGTGAGTGGAGGGGAAGCGTTGATACCCCCATACAGGCTTAGTCTCCATTACATCACACAGAGTGAGTGGAGGGGAAGCGTTGATACCCCCATACAGGCTTAGTCTCCATTACATCGCACAGAGTGAGTGGAGGGGAAGCGTTGATACCCCCATACAGGCTTAGTCTCCATTACATCATACAGAGTGAGTAGAGGGGAAGAGTTGATACCCCCATACAGGCTTAGTCTCCATTACATCATACAGAGTGAGTGGAGGGGAAGCGTTGATACCCCCATACAGGCTTAGTCTCCATTACATCATACAGAGTGAGTGGAGGGGAAGCGTTGATACCCCCATACAGGCTTAGTCTCCATTACATCATACAGAGTGAGTAGAGGGGAAGAGTTGATACCCCCATACAGGCTTAGTCTCCATTACATCATACAGAGTGAGTAGAGGGGAAGCGTTGATACCCCCATACAGGCTTAGTCTCCATTACATCACACAGAGTGAGTAGAGGGGAAGCGTTGATACCCCCATACAGGCTTAGTCTCCATTACATCGCACAGAGTGAGTGGAAGGGTAGGCTAGTAAGGTTGTTTCCATTTACAGTTCACAGGTTAACTTGCAGCATATGAGCAGATTGTTTCAGATGTGTCACAAGATTTTTTAGTAGTGTTTATCACTTGTGTAGTACTTTTTTTTTTTTCATAAATCAGCTTTGTGATGTTTTTAAGGAGTGGTAAGACGAAATAGTTAAAATCATATTTTAATGTCATTTTCTATCAGTTTTTTTTTTTTTTTTGACAAATTGCAGCACGTACATCTGTCACAGAATTTATATATATATTTCTTATCAATTTTTTTCTTTTCTTTTTGTTGTCCATTTTATGTTGCTAACACAAGGAACCATTCTGTAATTTTCCTGCACCTCACTTTATTGACTGCTTCCATCAGATTACTTTTGTAGCGGGAATTGTCTTAAAATCTGTTTATTTTAAAAAAAAAAAAAAGCTGTGATTCTTAGAGAGTAATAAAGCAGTAATAAAGGTTTTATTATCTGTGGCATATTTTATCATCATTTATACATGAATATTTAAATATATGTGCATAATTAGCATATTTTTAATGTTAGTAGATGCACGTACTTTAATGTGTCCACTTGTACGTTCCAGTTTCTGATCTTTGATACCCAGCAAGTGATGGGAGGTCGTAAATATGAGCTGTCACCAGAGGAATACATCTACGGGGCCTTGCAGCTGTACATTGATGTGGTCTACATCTTCCTCATCATCCTTGGTTTCATGGGTAAAAAGTAGGATGGTTCTCGTCGTGCAAGTAGCGGCAGAAGTAGATGGACGTGGAGTATGGTGTATACACATACAGATGAATGCCGGTTGTCCAGGTTAATTGATGTAGGTGATGATTGGTCTCAGAGTAAGATTTTGTCTGTCATCTTCAGCCTTCTTTGCTGCTGAGTTGGCATTGCATTACAGTTAATTCTTGTTCAGATATAGCGCATTACAGTCTGTTCTAAATTTTCTATTTCTACATTTTCAGCTCATGTTTTTTTTTTTTTTGGGGGGGGGGAGGGAGAATCCAAAAAGATTTAGAATGTCATTTGACATCAGAGTTTCACATGAGTGACTTTTTTTTTTCCCTTTTGCTTGACCATAGAATTTTAGGTGGGAATTATCTGTTGAAGAGGGAGGAAAATCTTGGAAGAATATTTCTGGAAAGCACGTGTCAGAGATGTCAGTCAGAAATTTCATGACATTGAAGATATTAAGAAATGTCAATTTTTTTCTTTTATCTGACATTTAAGTCAGTAGTTTCATCAGACAAGACATTAAAAAAAAAAAAAAAGCAAGCAGCCAGAAATAGCAGTAGAATACTATGAAAATAAAAGGGATAATTTAGTGGCCCGTTTCTTTTTTTTTTGTTTTTGGTAGAATTGTTTGAGTTTCCTAATATGAAACCAAATCTTGTCTTCTAAACACGCACTCATGGCCTTTCTGTTAAAACTTCTTAAGGTTTTTAATTATTGTTTGCTTTTATGATTATTATGATGATTATTTTGGATCTGGTACAGTTTATCATTATGAGAATTGAGTCATGTGATCAGTAGTTGTAAATTCATTGTTGCTGTTGAGGATTTCTCTTCCTGGATGGGATCATCCAATTTAAAAAAAAAAAAAAGTATACACCACCCCCAGCCATCATTGTAACATGAGAGTTTGGATAATTGGCATTCTTCTGTACCTGTTATATGTATAGCCATGAGATTTTTCAGGATAAATAAAAAAAAACCTACTATGTGAATAAACAAGCCAACAAGTCTTTTGGTTGTGCTTCTCTTAAACAGTCCCTAAATATAAGCCACAGAAGTTAAATAAGTACACACCACATGAATAATCATGATATTCAAATAGGTAGGAAAATGAGGCCAAGAATTGTTAGAGGATTATTTAACGAATTAATGTGTTACATACTAACACATTATCACTGTCATATTTGTTATAGTTCATAAGAGTGAAATGTCTCTGATGGGATTTTTTTTTCATTTAAAAATCTTATTTCTCAGATATTTCATAACTTTGTGTAATGCAGGTATACTAGACATTTTAGATTCTTAAAATATTGAGACTAACTAATGTAATGTCAGCATTTTGTTGCCCTGTTACATAATGATAAAAATTGCTGTAGTAGCAAAAGTGGCCAGCTGTCAATATTTTTACATAAAGAGAACAGTTAATGCAGAGATGGCTACATTTTAGATTGTTACATAACACAAAAAAAAAGGTTATTCTAATGCCAGTATGATCAACATTTGAGATTTGTACTTAACAAGAGCAGTTAATGTATTGCAAGAATGGTCAACACAGCAACATTGTGATGGTAATGTACATGTAGGATTAGATTGTCTTACCAGTGTCTAATTGTTGTATCATTACGGCGGTTAATGTAACATTAACATGTAACTGTTTTTCAGCCCCAGACTGTGTAAGAGGTTTATTATTGTTGTCTTATTATGGCAGTTAATGTAGCATTTGAATGTAACTCTCGTAAACCCAGGTACTAATTTTTACAAATAGGAAGCACCAAAGCCTTCACACAGTAAAGTAAGAGAGTACAGTGTTAAATGGTTAGACCTAGAGAAATTCATAGACAAAGCACTTTTAGACATGAGAGAGAGGGAGAGAAATGATAAGATGATCAACTGGGACTTGAACCGCGGACTCCGGTAAGATAGGCGACCGTCTACCCACAAGAGAAACATCACATTAATTAACTTAGCAGTGCTAGATGGCCAATTGATTAACGCACTGTTCTCTTTTGGCTGGGTTGCTCGTCCTACCAGAGTCTGTTGCTCAAGTCCAAGGTAATTCTCTTATCATTTTTCTCTCTCTCTCTCTCATCTAAAAGTGCTTTGTTTATGATTTTTGTGAAATCAAACTATACAATACTCTGCACTGGGGTACTTCATAAACCCAGACTGTGTATTAAAAATAAAAAAAAGTTGAACATTGCTGTATCACAAGGGATGTTTATGTAACGTTTGTTTGAATGTAACTGGAAGTTACAATGCTGTTATATCATTACAAAAGTTTATGTAATATTTGAAAATAGTTCTATATCATAAACCCAGGCTGTGTGTATGAGGTTTATCATTGTTGTATAATTATGGCATTTTATGTGACATGTGAGTGTAAGAGTGTCATAAATGTACACTTTGTAAAAAATAAGTATATCACTATTGTATCATTAATGACTTTTGTATTAGCCATCTGTTGTCACATGTAACATTTTGTCAACATTCTTTTAACATCATTTCATCTTTACAATTTCAAATGAATTTTTTTTTTTTTTCCTGAGGTAAAAATGAGATTTTCAGCAATATAAATGGGAATTGTTTTCTTTTGTATTCAACTAAAAAAAAAACATTTTACTATACAGTTAGATTGTAATATCCTGTATTCAGTGTTAGCTACATTGAGCCCTATCCTACTCTGTGGAAGTGAGTCGTGGACAATCAACAGATTGATGCAAAAATCACTAGAGGCAGCAAACATGTCATTTCTTAGAAGAATGTTAAAAGAGTACCGTGGACAGCTAAGATGACAGACAGGAAATATGTTAAAAAAAAGAAAAGAAAAGAAAAAGCAGATGTGGAAAGGAACCTAATTAAATGCATAAGAAAAATGCCAGTCATCATTCAGTGGATATAAAATGAGAAGGAAATGGCTTGAAAACCTCATAACAACAGGAAAGATAAATGGGAAGAGAGACAGAGGAAGACCAAGAGAAAAACAAAAAATTACCTACAGTCTAACGTGATGGGCCAGTAAAAAGTCGGCAAGTGAGCTGATGGAAAATATCAAGGATTGAGATCTCTGGAGGAGCTTAAACACAAAAGGCTACCACCTTGGCACATGATGATGATGATCATACTGCCAATTAGGATATGAGACCTCAGCCTTGAGGGAGATGTGTATTTCAGAGCTGAGAATCTTTTTTTTTTATTTTCTTTTTGAGTGGTTACACATGTTAAAAATTACGTATAAAAGTGAAAACTGATGTATTTGACTGTAAATTGTGTCTTTGCTTCTAAGAAAATTGTAAAACTTTAGACACAATGATTAAAATGAAGCTAAATGTTTTCATTTTCACAAGCAGTACAGAGGTATGGTAACTATAAAAATCTTGCTTTGGAGGGAAAGTTAATATAGCATTTGAATGTAACTCTCGTAAACCCAGGTACTAATTTTTACAAATAGGAAGCACCAAAGCCTTCACACAGTAAAGTAAGAGAGTACAGTGTTAAATGGTTAGACCTAGAGAAATTCATAGACAAAGCACTTTTAGACATGAGAGAGAGGGAGAGAAATGATAAGATGATCAACTGGGACTTGAACCGCGGACTCCGGTAAGATAGGCGACCGTCTACCCACAAGAGAAACATCACATTAATTAACTTAGCAGTGCTAGATGGCCAATTGATTAACGCACTGTTCTCTTTTGGCTGGGTTGCTCGTCCTACCAGAGTCTGTTGCTCAAGTCCAGGGTAATTCTCTTATCATTTTTCTCTCTCTCTCTCTCATCTAAAAGTGCTTTGTTTATGATTTTTGTGAAATCAAACTGTACAATACTCTGCACTGGTACTTCATAAACCCAGACTGTGTATTAAAAATAAAAAAAAGTTGAACATTGCTGTATCACAAGGGATGTTTATGTAACGTTTGTTTGAATGTAACTGGAAGTTACAATGCTGTTATATCATTACAAAAGTTTATGTAATATTTGAAAATAGTTCTATATCATAAACCCAGGCTGTGTGTATGAGGTTTATCATTGTTGTATAATTATGGCATTTTATGTGACATGTGAGTGTAAGAGTGTCATAAATGTACACTTTGTAAAAAATAAGTATATCACTATTGTATCATTAATGACTTTTGTATTAGCCATCTGTTGTCACATGTAACATTTTGTCAACATTCTTTTAACATCATTTCATCTTTACAATTTCAAATGAATTTTTTTTTTTTTCCTGAGGTAAAAATGAGATTTTCAGCAATATAAATGGGAATTGTTTTCTTTTGTATTCAACTAAAAAAAAAACATTTTACTATACAGTTAGATTGTAATATCCTGTATTCAGTGTTAGCTACATTGAGCCCTATCCTACTCTGTGGAAGTGAGTCGTGGACAATCAACAGATTGATGCAAAAATCACTAGAGGCAGCAAACATGTCATTTCTTAGAAGAATGTTAAAAGAGTACCGTGGACAGCTAAGATGACAGACAGGAAATATGTTAAAAAAAAGAAAAGAAAAGAAAAAGCAGATGTGGAAAGGAACCTAATTAAATGCATAAGAAAAATGCCAGTCATCATTCAGTGGATATAAAATGAGAAGGAAATGGCTTGAAAACCTCATAACAACAGGAAAGATAAATGGGAAGAGAGACAGAGGAAGACCAAGAGAAAAACAAAAAATTACCTACAGTCTAACGTGATGGGCCAGTAAAAAGTCGGCAAGTGAGCTGATGGAAAATATCAAGGATTGAGATCTCTGGAGGAGCTTAAACACAAAAGGCTACCACCTTGGCACATGATGATGATGATCATACTGCCAATTAGGATATGAGACCTCAGCCTTGAGGGAGATGTGTATTTCAGAGCTGAGAATCTTTTTTTTTTATTTTCTTTTTGAGTGGTTACACATGTTAAAAATTACGTATAAAAGTGAAAACTGATGTATTTGACTGTAAATTGTGTCTTTGCTTCTAAGAAAATTGTAAAACTTTAGACACAATGATTAAAATGAAGCTAAATGTTTTCATTTTCACAAGCAGTACAGAGGTATGGTAACTATAAAAATCTTGCTTTGGAGGGAAAGTTAATATCAAAAGCAGAACTTGACAAGAAGGTGGCTAGAGCTTTTTTTATTTAATGTTTCCAATACAGGGTTGAGCTTTTGTTTCATTTCTGTTATTAGAAATATGAGAGATAAGAGAAATGAGGTGGAAATGTGAAGTTGTCTAGGAATGCTTAGCAAGCAGTTGTGTACTCTCAGTGTCCTCTAGTCTGTCTGAACCTTGCTTCATCCACCCCATCCCCATATTGTCTTCTTACTCTGTTATCATCTGGGTTTCTTTTATTTAGGCCATGGTTTTGTGATTGGGGGCGGGGGGCAAGCTGTGGCCATCTGGGGCATAATTCCACGCTGTTTGCCACATGGTGCCCTTTGTGGTGTTCTCCTTATAGCATTTCTCAGCCAGTCGGTGGCTTCCACTTTGTGCTCTGCTACGTCTATCTGGGCACAAACTTTCTTAATAGGAAGAGGTCATAAAAGCTAAGTTTATATTTTTCATTTGTTTTTTTTTTTTTTTGTGTTTCTATCTGTTCTGTTAGTTTTGTGCGTGATCCTTGAAAAAAATTTTTTTGCCAAAATATTGGATTGTTGTATGTTCTTCATTTGTATGTGCTCATCTTGTTTTCTGGCATTCTTGCTTCTGGCCACTTGCTTCACTCTAAAGCTGAACCAAATGCTTCCATCTACTTTCATTGTTAGAAATAAGATCTACTTTCATTGTTAGAAATAAGGTCTACTTTCATTGTTAGAAATAAGATCTACTTTCATTGTTAGAAATAAGGTCTACTTTCATTGTTAGAAATAAGGTCTACTTTCATTGTTAGAAATAAGGTCTACTTTCATTGTTAGAAATAAGGTCTACTTTCATTGTTAGAAATAAGGTCTACTTTCATTGTTAGAAATAAGAGTGGTTTTATCATGGACTAAAGTTGATTTGTGTGAGTGGTGTGTGTTTCTTTCTTTGTTTTACCATTTTTTACATGAAAAAAATGTTGGCATAAGTCACAGAAATTGAACATTCATTTTGCATTTTTTGTATGTGTGATTATTATTTAAATACAGTTATTTTTCTCATTGTGATAACCATTTTAAACTTCTTTTTGTTTTTTTTTTTTTTTTTACTGTTTTCTTTGAGTATTTTTTTTTTTACTTTATTAATTCATAGATTAAAAAAAAAACACAAATGAACTTACATTCATTTTTGTTGAACTGGTTTGGAGTTGCATATGCTGCAAGATAGGGTAATCAAGGCACCAGTGATGAAACCAGAAGCTGAAAAGACTCACATTCATTTTTGTTGAACTGGTTTGGAGTTGCATATGCTGCAAGATAGGGTAATCAAGGCACCAGTGATGAAACCAGAAGCTGAAAAGACTAGGCCACACAGTAAGAATGTACAGCGTACATAGCTGAAACCTCAAAGTCTTAGGAAAATAAAAGATTTGGACATATGGGGGGGAAAGAGTAATTATTAGAGGGACAAAGTGATGGGGGGGGGGGGAAGGTGCACCTGGGATGTGCCAGTGTCAAGGCCATGTTTGTTATGGGGAAGTCTGTGCCTTCATCGTCCACAGGGAACTGTGGGGAGTTAAGATTGGAGCTCTCCCTCGCATTACTCCTACTATCAGGCCACACTACAGTTTTTTTTTTTTTTTTAAAAACACAGCTCAAGCCTTACAGAAGAAGAAAGAATGACAACATATTGACAAAAGTATTTCCATACAACAACAACAACAGAACTGATATTTAAAAAAAAAAATCCTCCAGGAAGACCACAAAAAGGCAAGAGAAGGCACTTTCAGTTTATTAAAAACGGGCTCATATTTTTTTAAAAAAAATACCAGTGATATTTTCACGTGTTCTTCTGTAATCACTGCTTTGCTTTTGTTTATTTTCATTGTTGTGTATATAGTCTCAGGTTGGTGAAGGATGTTGAGTTTCAACACCAGTTTCCAATGTTTGGAGTATAATGTTTATTGTTATGTATATGGATGCACTTTTTTTGGTTTTTTTTTTTAAGCATTGCTGTATAATAGCTGTGCTTATATGTTTATCAGTATTTATTTTTTCTTTACATTTACTGCTAGTCTGAATTACTTTGAATTAATGGTATTTAGTGGCACTTTAGAGACAGTGTGCATTGCTCAGTGACATCAGAAATTAGACCTATCTGCAGTTTTGTGTAAGGTTGTCTAATCGAAGTGTGGGATGCAGACCTTTACAGTCATAGATTGAAGAACATTAGTCTGGAGCTGTCAGTGTGTTTATTCATGCTAGATGTGCGTTATAGATCTGTTTTGTTTTGATAGCCAGTCTGAAAATATTTCTCATCATGCTAAGATACTTGCTTCGGTGAATGTGGAATGCAGTATTTTACACTGTCACTGGTGCCCTAGACCTGCTGTCTCCTCGTCTGCCCCTGTTCTCATTTTCCAGAAGCCATAAACTCCATTGTTGTTCGCTCTAGGCCATTATGTATTCTGTCTCCGTTATTGTTTTCTCTAGGCCATTATGTATTCTGTCTCCATTATTGTTTTCTCTAGGCCATTATGTATTCTGTCTCCATTATTGTTTTCTCTATGCCATTATGTATTCTGTCTCCGCTATTGTTTTCTCTAGGCCATTATGTATTCTGTCTCCATTATTGTTCTCTCTAGGCCATTATGTATTCTGTCTCCATTATTGTTCTCTCTAGGCCATTATGTATTCTGTCTTAATTATTGTTCTCTCTAAACCATTATGTATTCTGTCTCCATTATTGTTCTCTCTAGTCCATTATGTATTCTGTCTCCATTATTGTTCTCTCTAGGCCATTATGTCTTGATTTGCTAAAAGCGAAGGCAGATTTTTTACTACTTTATGATGGATCCATCTCAAATGTTCACTGACATAGCCATTTGGGGCCATCTAGTTCTTCATTCTATAACATTGCTTGAGATAGCTTTTATAGTTTTCATATCAGCTGACTGCAGTTATGATTGTATAACTACTAGGGATATACCAAATACTGTTTAACAGCACAATTTGAATATTCATATTTCAGAAGAAATTGAGACATTAAAATTTGAGATATTTACACATATTTTTCAGGAATGGGGAAACAGAATTGTAATCAGGAATGTTTACCTGTGTACTAATGCCAACGACATACAATTTGACATTAAGAAATAAACAAGAGTTTAAACTGCTAATGTCTTGAAATCCCTGAAGTCTGTGAGATGTTGGTTTCAGCTGCTACACAAGATTGAATTTACTGAATTTGCTAGGACATTTCTATAATACTTACTGTTTGTATCTCGTGGGAATCTTAACACCCCCCCACCCCCCTTTGTTCTATCCTCATGCTTTGCTATAAATCTCATTTGTTGTTACACACAATGGCTTGGCAGTTCTGCCAGCTGATAAAGACACACAAGGGAGTCGAGTCAAGTATACTTTGGCAACCATACATAATGATTTTAAACCAGACAGTTCTCTTGTTGTATCTTTCTTTTATCCTTTGATCAGGAATGACAAGGAATAGGGTTTGTTTAAATCATTTAAAGCATGGAGGATTAAAGAGATTAAGGAGATATACGCATGCTCCAGAATGATTAGAACAAATTACGTACTTGCCTGACATTCATGAAGTTGGGCCAGTTAAGGCAGTCTACTAATTAGCTTAAAGAGATAGTGAAACTTTCAAAATATTGTCAAGTGTTTGTTAAACTGATTTATAATTATTACTGCCCCAGGAAATGTCTGTGAGAGTCTAATGATGAACGAAAATTGTCTTCTTTTGTGTTCACACACAAAGGGTTTTGGTAGCACTTTTTTTTTTTTCTCTCTCTCTCTCATATTTATCAGCCTTATGGTGTGTCCTGAGAACCAGGGTTGCCTTTCCCACTTTGGTCTTTATGGTGTGTCCTGAGAACCAGGGTTGCCTTTCCCACTTTGGTCTTTATGGTGTGTCCTGAGAACCAGGGTTGCCTTTCCCACTTTGGTCTTTATTCATTTGGCCAGACTACAGTCTCTTTCCTCCCAGGGTGGTAGAGTAAGGTCTTGGCCGAGCTATGGTCTGCCAACTTTGATGCAAGCTGTCAACTGAGTGAGTTACTGGCTGCTGTTTCTTGAACTCAGATGCTGAATGTCCCCATCCCCCCTTCAGTTCACTGTCGAAGTGTGAATGAAACACTCATAAAATTTGTGTCAAATTTCTCTGTATGCATATAATAACAATTCCATACACATTATTCATACTTGTAAATTTAGAGAGAGTGTTTTGTTGTCATCAGTGCACTACTTTGTGTCTCATTCATCAGCAGATTTTGAATATTTGTATTCAGCCAAACATTAACATGCCAAACATTGTATCTGGTGGGTCCCTAATAACTGCATATTCCAGTGTTCTGTGTATATCACGTGCAGGCCCAAGCTTATCCTGTTAGCACGTGAGCCGGAGAGGACATGAAGCATCCTGTATTATGGTTCCCCATTTGTCACTTTAGGTGAAATAAGTTCCCAGACTGATGAAATGTTTATCTTTCCTTGGTGGAAGTGGATGTGGATGAGCCTTCACGATTGTGACCAAAAAAAAAATGTATTAAAAAATTGTGACATTTTAATGTTAAAATTTTTGCACACAAAATTTGTTTTCCCTGATGGAAACCTTTTAATCTCATCAGGTAGGAAGACACAACAATGGCTTGTGTTTGGAATTTTTGTCTATATGGTCTTACTGGATTGCTAGAACTGAATTTTGTTTTCTTGATATTTATAGAAGCTTTTGTTTTATGTACAGTGCCATTATTTTCTAAGAACTGTAGTTTATTTTTGTAGGAAATAAACGCATACTTACAAGAAAACTTAAGTTTTTATGCACCGTAGTGTCTAGATTTGTTGGGTTGCTGGCCGTTCATTCTCTTACTAATGTGCGTTATGAAAAAATACATAGCAAGATTTTGGATATCTCACATAAACAATGCAATCTGCTTTCTTACAGAATTGCAGGAATTAAAATGATTTGTAGTTACAGCAAATATAGAGAATGTTTAAAATACACAGTAAGGCAAAGGAGTATTTCTTGCATCTTAACTCTTCCTGCGCCCAAGAAAAAAACGCGGACGTTCCTGTCAGTGCCACACAAAAAGCGTGGGTCCTGATCTGTATAGTGGGCATAGTTGTAAAATGGAATGGAAAACAGTATTTACATGTACTTCCGTGTAGTTATTATGTTTCAAAGTATAACTAAATATATGAAAATTTCATAAATGCAGAGTTTTTAGGAAAAAAGAAGTAATGTGATGTTTTTAGACACTGACTGTGCCCAGCTCACCATCGGCTAGGTCTAGATATGCACTACTTACCATCTGAGATGTCTAGATCTACTTGTCGATCTCATATTGTGATTCTATGTTGCATTCTCGCTAAATTAATGTCTGAAATAACTACTTCTCCAGTCGTCTGATATGTCTAAATCTACTTAGGATACATTCAAGAGCAGTGGAGTGGTCACAGGCCATGTCCATACTCCTATCTACGTCGTCAAAAATTGAAAAATTTCAATGTTTCTCTTCTTTTTTCTTGCTCGGCATCGCTCGTAACTAAGGACTCTTCCACCATTTTGAAAAGTGTCACTGGAAACACGAACGAAATATGTACAATCTAAATGTTACACCAGTTGGTTTTATTGAAACAAATGGATTGTCACTATAACGACTATGGCACGCAACTCAGTAGTCGGAAATCCTCACTATAGCGACTATGGCATGGGAAGAGTTAATATGCTTGAAAGTGTTTGGTGAAGTTTGAAGAGTTAAGAAGGGATGGGGAGAAAAAAGTGAGGGAAAGCAGCAGACATAAACAGACAATTAATAGACATGAGGGGGGGGGGAGAGAAGTGGGAAGAATGACATGGACAGTTTATAACTCACATATGTCAAGGGACAGTTTATAGCTCACATGTGTCAAGGGACAGTTTATAACTCACACATGTCAAGAGATGGTTTATAGCTCACACATGTCAAGGGCAGTTTATAACTCAATGTGTCAAGGGACAGCTTATAGCTCACACATGTCAAGGGACAGTTTATAACTCACATGGTCAAGGGACAGTTTATAGCTCACACATGTCAAGAGATGGTTTATAGCTCACACATGTCAAGGGCAGTTTATAACTCAATGTGTCAAGGGACAGCTTATAGCTCACACATGTCAAGGGACAGTTTATAACTCACATGTGTCAAGGGACAGTTTATAACACCCATGTCAAGGGACAGCTTATAACTCACACATGTCAAGGGACAGCTTATAACTCATACATATCAAGGGACAGTTTATAACTCACATGTGTCAGTGTACAGTTTATAACTCACATGTGTCAGGGGACAGTTTATAACTCACATGTGTCAGGGGACAGTTTATAACTCACATGTGTCAGGGGATAGTTTATAACTCGCATGTGTCAGGGGACAGCTTATAACTCACATGTGTCAGGGGACAGTTTATAATTCACATGTTTCAGGGGACAGTTTATAATTCACATGTTTCGGGGGGACCGTTTATAACTCACATGTTTCGGGGGACAGTTTATAACTCACATGTGTCAAAGGACAGTTTATAACACATGTGTCAATGGACAGTTTATAACTCACACATGTCAAGGGACAGTTTATAACTCACACGTGTCAAGGGACAGTTTATAACTCACACGTGTCAAGGGACAGTTTATAACTCACATGTGTCAAGGGACAGTTTATAACTCACACGTGTCAAGGGACAGTTTATAACTCACATGTGTCAAGGGACAGTTTATAACTCACACGTGTCAAGGGACAGTTTATAACTCACATGTGTCAAGGGACAGTTTATAACTCACACGTGTCAAGGGACAGTTTATAACTCACATGTGTCAAGGGACAGTTTATAACTCACATGTGTCAATGGACAGTTTATAACTCACACATGTCAATGGACAGTTTATAACTCACATGTGTCAATGGATAGTTTATAACTCACATGTGTCAATGGACAGTTTATAACTCACATGTGTCAATAGATAGTTTATAACTCACATGTGTCAATGGACAGTTTATAACTCACACATGTTAATGGACAGTTTATAACTCACATGTGTCAATGGACAGTTTATAACTCACACATGTTAATGGACAGTTTATAATTAACACGTGTCAAAGGGACATTTATAACTCACATGTGTCAAGAGACTGTTTATAGCTCACACGTCTCAAGAGACAGTTTATACATGTTATAGCTCGCACATGTCAAAAGACATTTTTGTTTTTTTTTTGGTGCCTTTTATTTCTTGTTTCTTATGCTGAGGATGTGTTAGACAGTCTCCAAACTTCATGTGGAATCTAACAGATTCTTGAGCATGTAGATGAGCATGTAGAAAATATGAAGGTATCATCCAGAAAATGATATATGATATTTTTATCACATACATTTAGCACAGCTCATGTGGAATATTTGTTCAGCTGGATCAAGTCAGACAAAATGTAGTTTTATCCATTACTTTTAGTTTTTTTGTTTGTTTTTGTTTTGAAAGATTATATTGCATGGCAAGATGAAGAATCCTCAAGGAGAAGAGAAATGATGACAGTGCTCAGAGACAAGGGATGTACATAGAAGGAAGCAGAGAATAATTCCAAGAACAGGGATGACTGGAGAGCCTTTGTCTGTGGCCTATGCTCTCAAAGGACTGAAAGGCGATGATGATGATGATGATGATGATGATGATGAAAATGAAAGATTGATAGTTTCTAGGAACATCTGAAAAAAATCATATATATTAGACTATCATTGATGTCTAATGTGCATTGGATTATTATTGATGTCTGAT
This sequence comes from Achatina immaculata, assembly GCA_009760885.1. Classification (NCBI taxonomy): domain Eukaryota; kingdom Metazoa; phylum Mollusca; class Gastropoda; order Stylommatophora; family Achatinidae; genus Lissachatina; species Lissachatina immaculata. The sequence goes on from CM019713.1 coordinate 56,531,859, forward strand.
ATGCATTGTGTCAGATATACATTAATTATCATTGATGTCCAAATATACATTAGATTATTACTTTAATATACATTTGATTATCACTGATTTCTTATATACATTAGACTGTCATTGATATCAAAGGCTGCTGTATGAGATATAGTTACTATAAAACTTTGTTTTTGTCAGTTGCAGTGTTTTCCTCTACTTGAATCTCTCTTATTTCCATGCCATTGTATTTGTATGTGTTTACATATGAGAGAGAGCCGGTTACACATCATCTCAAAGTTTATCAGAATCTTGTGATTCAAGAAAGTCATCCAGAAGCATATGTGTTTTTGAAAAAAAAAAAAAATATATATATATTGCAAAACTTTAAGACCACCTGTCATTTTCTGGAAGTTTCACAGTTGTAGAAAAATAAGTAATCTAATCTTGAAGACATTTGAAAGAATAATGACACAGCAGATGACACTCTTTTCAACAAAAAGCCGCTGGTATCAGTACTTGGTATGGCCAGCTTGGGTTTTTTTGTTATTACAGATAGAATATGACATGGCAAACTGTCAGTTAGGGATCTGTAGTAGTCACATGAAGTATTGTTGTATCAAACATACTTTACTGCTTCAGTTAAAGCTTGGGAATTTGGCAGCTGTTTTTATGCAACCTTATTCTTTAAAAGGCTCCACAAAGTCTCTGTGGGGTTGAGGTCAGCACTGTTACCCAGCCAGTCAAGCATGGTAATTATGTTCCACGTCAGGTAATCCTTCACGGCCTTGGATCTATGGGGTGCCATCATGCATGAAAACTGAGCATCTGTGCATTGTCATATGAGTTACCGAGATTATCTTAACATTTCCACATAATGAGGACTTGTCATTGTAGTTCCCTTCAGCAAAAAGTGTAATGAAGCAGTACCGGATTTTGACATTGCACCCCATATCATTTGACTTTGAGGATGTCTCACGCCGCTGACAATGTATTTGTCATGAAAACTTGTATCTTTTTGGTCATCGAACATGTGAGGCAAGTTGGCGTACAGGTAATTTACCTGAAAAAAAAAGAACTTCTCTCAACAGTCCGTGATTGATGATGCTTAGCAAACTCAAGTCTTTTCTTTTTCATTAATGGGGTTAATCGAGATTTCTTTTGCAGGTTTATACAATTTTAATCCAGATTCTTTGCTGAGATGCTGAGAAACAGTACGGATATTATCTGTCCTCGCTGGTTGTGGAAGGGCCGGATTTTCCTGTACGAGCTCTCACAGAACACATAACAATTCGGCATAAGGTATTGTCACCAAGTGGGGTTGTTTTCCTGAAATGTCCACTTCTCTTTCAGTCGGTGAAATCTCCAGTATTTCGATATTTCGTGATTGCGTTATGAACAAGTCTTATTTCATGTTCAGAGTATCCTTCATGACATAAACTCACTATTGCTGTCCTCTGACTTACACTTAATGGTGTTTTTTTCTCCCATTTTTAACAACACATACAATATATACACAACCTCCTTCTCAGCTTGAAAACCAGAAGCAGACTGACGCCCGAACGCTTGCCTACACTCTCTGTATAGCTGCTAATGTAATACGATGCAACATCGACACTCTATTTGGCAGTATTGGGGAAAATATGTCACATTTGGCTGAAATATCATAAAAACAAAAAGTTGATCTTAAACTAATGCAAATGACTGCATGTCTGTGTATGTAAAAGCAAGAACAGAATGTTGAAATGTTTTTCTAGGTTTTTTTAGTTTATATTTGTGAGTCCTATAAAGCAGATTTTGCTGCCATATTATTTTTTTTAAATGGTAAAGCAACAGGAATGTGATTATAAAATTGACTGAATACTTTACTGGTTTTTTTTAAATTCTGAGTTGTGGTTTTGTTTTTTTTTTTTTGTGTGAAAGCATTTACCCAGTTTCAGTTAAAGCAGGGATCTTCAAACTTTTGAAAGTCGTGGGGCCAGTTTGAAAATTTCAGTGCAGGTTGCAGGGCCACACATCATACAAGCCATGTGCCAAGTTTAAGCCGAGTTTGGAGGCAGCACCAACAAAGAAAGAGCTGAAAGAGAGCACTTTCATGTTGAGCTGTATTTGCTATAATGTGTTTATTTTTACATTTTTGAACTTGGGGAAAAATATTTCCCTTGAGAGTTGTTTCTGAGTTTGATAGGGTGTTTTAAAAAGAGACCAAACAAACAAAAATTAATTAATAATAATTAATCATTAGTAATCGCGTAAGTATATATTCCTTGACAGTTTCTAGGAAGGTCCAGAAACTTGAAAACGTTTTTTTTTTATGGTGAACAAGAAGGCATGTGAAAATGAAGAGAGTCACTTGATACAGTCAGTGTAAGCAGTTTGCTCTCATGTGCAGATTTTTCTTATTTTCAGGGGCTCTTTCCGTAACGCACATTTTATGTACTCGTTTTATGATAGGATTGTTTTGTTGTTTTTTTTTTTTTTGCATCTATGCCAGGTTATAATTTACAGACTATTTATTGAGAAAATAACTCACTAGCAGCTGCACCACTCATAAAATCTGACTTTGCATTGAGAAAATAGGTTACTCAATTCAGCTACATTCAGTATTTAACACAAGCCTTGAACTTTTGAGTTGTGGTCATCACATTCTCATTTAAATAGATTATGTCAGGCAGTCTAAAATATAGAAGGTGTGTGAAGGCGAAGGAATTTATACTACTCAATTATGCTTTCAGTTATAATTTGTCAGCTCTTGGTAAAGTCCCTGATACTTTCAACATATTTGTTTTTTTCTCAGCTGCTGTGCCATGTTTATTTCCTGCTGTTCTCTTCTCTTATAATCTCTGATGTAGTGAGATGTTCCATCATACACAAACCATTGGTTCTAGATCTTCTAGACAGGTAGTAACTAAACAATACATCAAAATAATGATGAGAATAGCAACTACTTGCAGTTACAGGAGTTTTTAGGAATGGTTATGTGCACTTTACAACGGACCCTGCAAAGCATGAGAAAGTGATGTCAGCGAAGAAACTGATTTCAGTTTTTTTTTTTTAAAATTTTTTTTTCTCTGTTGGGGTACGAGCCTGTAACTAGGGGAAAGGGAAAGGGGGAGGTTTGATAGACGTAACTTAAAACATAAGGAACTAGTCAACGCTGCTCTGCTTGCCAGCACAGAAGATATGTGAAAACTTCCAGCACTGTCTTTCTTTTATTCATTTTGTCCCCTTGTTTTTTTTTTTTTTTGTTTTTGTTTTATAACCAAGTATCACATTTTTTCTCTGATTTCTAAAATATGCAGCTTTTTTTTTTTTTTGTTTTTTTTTTTTTTTTTGTTTTAAATAGATGTTAAATTTGATGTTAGAAATGCACCTGAACATTTTTATTATAGAGTTCGAAATATTGAAAATTTTTTGTCATTTCTAAAAACATGTTCATTTTCAAGAACTTACATATTTTTGTGTATAAAAAAATAGCCTACAGTACATCTTAAAAATAGTGACACATCATGAACTATTAATGTCTGTTGTTTGGCTGCAGGGTAAGACTCGCTGATGGCCTTACACATTTTTCCCTGGTCAGCAGTGTCTCAAGACAAATTTTCCAGTGTCTTTAGACAAATTTACAAGTGTCTTGAGACAAATTTCCCAGTATCTTGAGACAGATTTCCCAGTGTCTCGAGACAGATTTCCCAGTGTTGGCAGTCTGACAACGTGAAGTGGAGTGGGCTGGTGTGTTCTGACTGAAGCTGCACATTTCTATTCTTGTCCTGGAACATAACATTATAGCACATCACTTACACAAACTTACTGTGTATAATTTGTTGGATATTTATACTGGACGTGTATAGCAACAAATAAAAAAAAAACATCTTGTCTTGGTTGTTTTTTTTTTTTAAAGTATTTGTTTTATATGGTTCATACTTGTGTTCTAGGCATGTTTGTGCTAGTGAGCCTCAGTCTTTGTTTTAGTATGTAATCTTATGCCCACATGTAGAATTCTCATGAAGTGTGTGCATCACCAGATTATCTACCCTGTTTTACTGTATGTAGCAGGAACTGGACTCTGTTTTACTGTATGTAGCAGAAACTTGGACTCTGTGTAGCAGGAACTTGGACTCTGTTTTACTGTATGTAGCAGGAACTTGGACTCTGTTTTACTGTATGTAGCAGGAACTTGGACTCTGTGTAGCAGGAACTTGGACTCTGTTTTACTGTATGTAGCAGAAACTTGGACTCTGTGTAGCAGGAACTTGGACTCTGTTTTACTGTATGTAGCAGGAACTTGGACTCTGTTTTACTGTATGTAGCAGGAACTTGGACTCTGTTTTACTGTATGTAGCAGAAACTTGGACTCTGTGTAGCAGGAACTTGGACTCTGTTTTACTGTATGTAGCAGGAACTTGGACTCTGTTTTACTGTATGTAGCAGGAACGTGGACTCTGTTTTAATGAAGAGTACAAATGCACAAGTTTTAGAACAGCTCCAAGTGCAGTGTGGAACTTCTCACAGAAATAAGCACGAAGAAAACAAAATACTTTGGCCATTTCAAAGGACATAAAAATACATTGAAGACCATACTAGAAGGAAAGGTGGCAGGAGGAAGACATGAGATGTAGACGGGAAGGTAACATACGAGAATGGACAGGACACATCAAGGCGAGGAAGCAGGGAAACTGGATATTTAATACCGCCAACCTTCGTTCTGAAGAAGGCACATGATGATGATGACCTGAACTACTAGACAAAGGTTGTCAAAGAAAGCAATAAATAAACTCAGCAGTAACAAAACGTAATAATCTTCATATCAAACAGAGTAATTCTACGGAACTGTAAATATCCCTGCTAAAGAGAAGACACTGACGGTATAGATTCATTTAACGCAGAACAACGGTAGATGTCAGACAAGAACGGGACAGACAAAAACATGATAAAGATAACAAGTAACAGAATGTCCTTGTGATAAGAAAAGACTTACAATCCAGAACCAGTTTTACTAGATGGCATTCAAGACCTGAATAATTAATAGGCGGGTCAAACAAAACTGATAGCAACAGGATTTTTTTTTTTTACAATTGCAACATATGCACCATTCACAAACATACCTAATCAGTCAGTCAACCATTTGCATGTCCCTTGCGGAACTTTAGTCTCCCTAACAGCTCTCCTGTAGGCCTCTCGGTTGTGAGCAAGATGCCCTGCTGCTGATGCGTCATTTCCAGATTATCAACGATGTCTTGCAGCCATATTCGCTTTGGTCTTCCTCTCTTTCTTTTTCCACATTATGTATTCTTCCGAGACGGTCTTCTCTAAAATCTCATGACGTTTAATGTGTCCAAAATATTTAAGTTTTCTCTCATTAATCCTCTTTACTAGCCAACTTTTTTCAGTATTAAGTTCTTATAGTATGGATATATTTGTTCTTTTTTGTGTCCATGATATTTGAAGAACTCTTTTGTAGCATCTACATTCAAAGGCATTATGTGTTTCTCAGCTGTTTTGTTAAGTGTCCAGGTCTCACAGGCATATGTTGTGATGGGAAAGATGCATCATCATCAGGTGCCGTGCCGACTGGCGTTGGCTATTATGCTTCTCCAGAGTACCCGATCCTTCGTGCAGGCCATCAGTTCAGTTGGTGATCTCCTCTCACACCATCCCGTCAGACTGTCCAGTATCATTTCTCTTGGTCTTCCTCTTGATCTTCTTCCTTCTATTTTTCCTGTTGTTATAATATTTTCAATGCCCCCTCTTCTCATTGCATGTCTTATGAAAGTACATTGTCTCTCTCTTATCTTTTTGACAAGGTTTTTTGTCTCTCCAGCTCTTCTCATACATTCTTCATTAGTTATTTTTGCTGTCCAGGGGATTCGCAACATTCTTCTAATAAACCACATTTCTGCTGCTTCCAATGATTTTTGTGCAGACTTGCCTGTTGTCCATGATTCACTTCCATATAACAAGATAGGCTCAATATAGCATTTTAGGATTCGTTTTCTAACATTCATTGATAAAGATGTGTTAGCTAATATGTTTCTCATTCTCTGAAATGCAGTCTTTGCTTGGCCTATTCTGTTCCTAATTTCTGTTCTGCATTTCCCATCTGAAGTTATTACTGCTCCAAGGTATTTGAATTTCTGCACCTGCTTTAGAATGACATGCCCTTAAAAATCTTTGTTTTGTAGTTCTGTCTGTTATCTCCACACCTTTAGCCCAGTAGGTGGATCATAAATGAACTCTTGTAACCACATCAGAGAAAGACCTACAGTAGAACATGGATAACTTAATAAAGGACTTGTAGAAGACACAATATTGAAGATCAGTGCTGAAAAAAAAAAACTCAAGTCATGACCATAGCAAGAGAAGAAGTCCGAACAATCAGATTTTTAAACAAGTGAAACTTTTCACACACCTGAAGAATGCAGTATCATCCTCTGGGAAAATCGATGCCGAAACTTAGAACAGATGCAATAGAGCAAATCAGGTGACTGGACAAATGACACATTTGCTGAAAAATAAATGCATCACAAATGAAATAAAAAGAGAAATTTCTTCAACTTTCCGAGCCATTAAGGCTCACTGGTGCAGATAAAGTTTGCCTCAATTCCTTTCTATTCCTAATCTTCTCTCTCCAGTTGGTGACATCAGTTTCTTTTATATCCTCTCCATCTCTGTCTTGGTCTACCCCTTGGTCTTGTTTCCCTCATCTCTTGTGCGTACATAATCTTCATTTGTCTGTTCTCTTTCATTCTTCCTACATGGCCCAACCAGTGTAGTGTGTTCAGTTTCAAGACATTTATAATTTGTTGGGATTTAAATAAGCTGTTCAGTTCAGTGTTCTTTTCAGCTCTCCATTCTCCACTGTTGGTATCCTTTGCGGGCCCAAAGATTCTTCTTAGGATCTTGTTCTCAAAGACCTGCAATTGTTGTTCATCTTTCTTTGTTGTACTCCACGTTTCTGATCCATACATGACGGCTGGTCTTATTATAGTTTTGTAGATTGTTATTTTGGACACATCAGCAGCAGGGCATCTTGATTACAACCGAAAGGCCTACATAAGAGCTGTTAAGGAGGCAAAGTTCCGCAAGGGACATGCGATTGACTGAGATTGTTATTTTGGTGTTCTGGGACAGGACTTTGAGTTTTAACTGGTTCTACAACGAGAAGTATATTTTATTCCCTATCTGTACTCTGTTTTTAATTTCCTCGTTTACTATGTTGGAAAAAGAGAAATGTACAACATAATTTTCTTCAAAACTCCACGCTATCAATGTCAGACGTTAACACTAACGGCCAAAAAAAAAAAACAAAACAAAAAACGAAAGGAAAATCACCACAAAAATGAAATGTTTAAGGAGAATACTATACATAAGAAGATACCACATCAGGGCAAGGGCTTGAGTAAAACTTGCACATCCAGAATCAACAAATCAAATGTTTTGGCCAATTTACACTGCTACCGCCATATTGGTGTACTATATAGAGCATCAACACTAAGAATTGTAGAAAACAGAGGCGCCCGCGCAGGCAAGGGAGGAAACTACAGAAATCTTAAATATCCCATCATATGAAGCCAATTTCCCACACCAATCAAGACGTATATTTGTCCCATTAATACCGAAGGGTATATGAGCAAGGATTCAAAAGAGTAGACAAGCAGCATATGCTTTGGAGAGGCAGAAGAAAAAAAAACACACAAAAGTTCTCTGAATAATGAGAACTAATTAAAATATAAAGGTAGCACAAAGAGATCTAACCAAAACAAAGGTGACAATGAAAGTAAATTAAAACAGAGGTAACACAATGAAAGAATAAAGATAACATAATTAAAACTAAAACATAAAGACAGCACAAAGAAAATTAATTAGAAGATAAACCAGTGAAACTCTAACTAAAAAAAAACAAAGATGCCACAATGAAAATTAAAACATTAAGATAACTCAGTGAAAATTAATTAAAGCATAAAGATAACACAATCAAAACTACGAGTAAAACATAAAGGTAACACATTGAAAAATAAAACATAAAGATAACACAGGCCTTTTGGCTGAGATCAAAGTGTAGTTCTGCGCTCTGTAGAATCTACACTTTGATCGTTATTTTGGAACAAACGAGATACCCGAGGCCCGCCCTGCACATTGAATCCCGGGGGTAAGGTCCACATCTCTTTACGGGTGGACCCGGTTTGCAGTACCACCTGGTCACGGCCTGTTGTTTTCGTTGTTTAAAAAAATTAAACGCATATAAAACATACAGATAACACAATTAAACGCAAATAAAACATAAAGATAACACAATTAAACGCAAATAAAACATACAGATAACACAATTAAACGCAAATAAAACATACAGATAACACAATTAAACGCATATAAAACATACAGATAACACAATTAAACGCAAATAAAACATAAAGATAACACAATTAAACGCAAATAAAACATAAAGATAACACAATTAAACGCAAAAAACATAAAGATAACACAATTAAACGCATACAAAACATACGGATAACACAATTAAACGCAAATAAAACATAAAGATAACACAATGAAAAGCAAATAAAACATAAAGATACCACAGCGAAAACTAACTGGACATACGAAGACTTACATTTGAGAATCTGATAACAACCTGAAAACTCAAGAGGGAGGGAAAAAAGTGAGGAAGCGGAAGACACTATAAAGAAGTGATACATGAAGTGTAAAGTAAGAGTCTGTTTTGAAGCAACAGGGGGAGCACACAAGACGGAGAGGTGTGACTGTCAGGAAATGACGCATTCAGGACGGTGATCGAACTCAATCACTCCTTTTATGCCAATTATTATTAAATCGATTATTTTATATTGATACGAGCTCATTAAAATAGTAAAATACGTTGTGCTGGATGAGACTCGGCATCAAAACATCAGGTGTTCTCAGCCTTTTTTCAGACGGTGGACTCTCTTAAAGTCAAAGATTCGGTCGGACTACTTCCAACACCTTGGCCCTCCTACTTAGCGGCTTAAGCTTTAAACTTGTAATATGTTTTTATAAGAGTTCCCACAAAAGCAATGCCGACCCTGAGAAAAACGCATGCGATTTCTGAACTGTTTCAAACATAAATAAAACTCCTTCTCTAGAACGCTGCTTGGTTTTACATTTAAAAGAAGCAGAAAGGAAAATAAAACATTACACATTTCTACTATCATACAGGATTATGCATAAATATGTGAAACATTTCAAAACTTTGCAACAAATAAACTGCGTAAGGGATCATGATTATTCTTACGCCAGGAGAGAGGGAAGCTCTTCAAGTTTGTTTTTTTTTTTAATAAAGAAGCCATGGTTTGCCTCTATGAGGCAGTATTATCAAATATGGCGTTCAGTAAACGTGAACAGCCATTTTGTGTTTTAGAATACGCAAGAACCTCATCCGCTGTGACTGTGCAGCGACGATTTCGAGCGAAATTCCAGAAGGCAGAGCCTGTTTTCAACAGTATCAAGAAGTGGCATGCGAAATTCCGGGATGAAGGCGGGAGTTTCGCTGGGTAAGCTTCTCTAATACGATTCACAGTTTCTTTGCTTGGTCCTGGACGTCCCTGCCGAGGAGTTGTGCACAGATAGTCTTCATCCTGGAATTTCGCATACCATTTCCTGATACTGTTGAAAACAGGTGCTGCCTTCTAGAATTCCACTCCAAATCGTCTCTGCACATTCACAACGGACAAGGTTCTTGACTATTCCAAAATACAGAATGACTGCTAGATTTACTGAACGCCATATTTGCTACTGCTTCCTCTTAGCGGTAAACCACGAGAGCTCTGGGCGCTGGCTTTATTAAAAAAAAAAACTTCAAGAGTCTCTATCTCTCTTTCTCTTGGCGTAAGAATAATCATGATCCGTTACGTAATTTATCTGTTGCGAATTTTTAAAATGTTTCACGGACTTATGAATATCCATGTATATAAGCTAGACTTGCTACGCGAACTTCCCCATGGCCGTTTGTAAAATTTACCAGGGGCTATATTACCCCAGGCTGGGGACCGCTGATTTATTGTGTCAAACATATTACATAAAAACTTGACTCGGTAGTTAATGCCCCTCACAGGAGTCAAATGTCAGCGAGCAGTCGTCTGTGTCAGTTAAACATAGCCTGGCTCAGTGACATAGAATCACATCGCCAGATGTTAGCACAGTACACACTTTGCACCTCTGACAGCTGTAACTCACTAAACTGAAACCTTTCTGCATTGACATTTCCATACATGGACATACGTGCGTGTGTCTGGGTGATACTACTGCGACATACAGTGACGATCCTACCGATAGTGCAAAACTTGCAACTGGCAGGCAAGACACGAATTTGAAACGCATGCTCTTAGTCTCAAAGATTTAGAATTTTTATGTATAGATTAGGAAAGAAATAGGAACAGCTTTATTACTTGTACTCGTTAAGTAATAAAGCTGTTCCTACTTTTTTTTTCCTAGTTTATACATTTTATTATCACAGTTTTACCGCAGTGGCTTCATGTATAATTATATACTTAGTTTTATATACTTATACACTAATTATTGGTGTGTTACTAGAATTTTTATGCTGTCTTGTTATATAACACCATGTTTTATATGAAATTAGTGTCGCTTGTAGATTTATATAAGCTCAACAGTGGCCAAAACTCGATTGGAAGGACATGTCATGATTTCTCTTGAGCATGAAATATGTAAAAAAAAAAAGACTATACTGACCGCGTTTTGATTTTGTGATTAAGAAAAGCAACGAAACCTTTTTTTTTTAAATCAAAAGCTTGATATCTTATCTTATATCTTATATCTTTCCCTTACCGTTAAACGTCACATAGGGCTCGCAAAGTAGTTCGCCAATTTTTCCTGTCTTCGGCGAGTCTTTCAACCTCATCAAAGGATTTTATGCCTGTTAATTTGGCCTCAAAGCTACACTACTGTAGCCGTAATGGACACCGAATTTCAAACTTGTATCAAAATTTTGTTTTACGGAATTAATGTTTCAATCTTGGCATGAAGAAACTCTAAGACTTTAACAATGAAATGATGTTCATTAAACTTGATTTGGACTTTTATTCTTTGCAAATGTGGCCTCCGTTTCAGTAAGGTGTATGGCCTCCTCGGGCCTGTATCAGAGAACGACATCTCCTTGACATGGATACGATTAGCCATTGGATCTGTTGTTGTGGGTTGGCTGCCCATTCTTCCCGCAGTGCAAGAGACAACTGTCGGAGATTGGCTGGCGCCACGTCTAGCTGGTGGACTTGTCTGTTGAGTTCATCCCATAAGTGTTCTATTGGGTTCATGTCTGATGATATGGATGGCCACGGAGTGGTCTGGACGTTTTTATCAGCGAGGAACTGGGTAGTGAGTTGTGCCACATGAGGTCGAGCGTTATCCTGCTGAAAAATCGACCCTGGTGCAGCCAGAAGTGGAAGGACGTGAGGGCGAAGAATTTTAGCGACGTATAGTTAGGAATTCAGGCGTCCTTCAATTTGCACCAGGTCACTTCTTCTCATGAAGTTGATCGTCCCCGATGCCAGTACACCTCCACCACCATGTGGAGGAGCCTCATCCACGCAGTTCTGGGCGTAGCGCTCATGGACTCTGCGGTAAACTCTTCTCCGTCTATCGTGCCGCTGGAGCAGAAAGAATGATTCATCACTAAACCAAACCCTTCTCCAGTCATTCGCAACGGTCCATTGATGATCTTGGTTCGCCCACTGCAGTCGGTTCTGGCGATGCCGGTCCGTAAGAACAGGACCTCTATAGGGTCTTCTAACCCAAAGATCAGCATCGTGCAGCCAAGTTCTGACCGTTTGATCTAAAATTCGACGAGCTGCTGTCATTGACTGGACTGTTGAGGACGCAGATGCAAATCGATTCCTGAGGTGACGCAGCCGTATGAAGCGATCTTCGGCAGGAGTTGTGACTATGGGCCTTCCACTGCGCGGCCGGTCTGCAAGTGAGCCAGTTTCTTAAAATCGTCTCCACAGGCAACTAATGGTGCTTCTAACCACATTAAATTATCTGGCCACTACACTTTGTGACTGTCCAGTCTGTAAACTGATGATGAGTCGTTGTTCTGTAGTGAGATGAGCCATATTTGCGCATTGAATTTTGAAATGAATTGATTCGAGGAGCGTCAGTCTTTTATAAGCATTCAATAACATGGTCAGTGAGTTTTGTGTTCAGTAAGTTTCACAAGATTCTCGCGAACCTGTCATGAGCTATTGTCAAAAATGCTGTTTTGACTAGTGTTGCTTTTCTGTGCTCATCAATCATCTGCAGAGTACAGTTCAGGTCAGCACGTGAAGCTGATGTCCAAGTGAACGTTTCAGCCCTTCTCTGATCAACAAACTTCTGTTTAAATAGCAACATCGTATTTGTTGAGTTTCTGTTTTTTTTTTAACAGTATATTTACTTGAAACAACAGAAGTGCACATAACGTGAAGACATGCGTGTCTAAAACTAAAACATACACAAGCCATTGTCTGTGGTTTAAACGCTCATCCTTCTACTCTTGATGAGCTTTGTGGTGATGTAAGTAACATATCTACAACCATTTATTTTAACTCTTTATAATTTTCTAATAAATTTGTGGTTTTATCTTAGGAGTTCTTTCATTCTCGTATAACTTGTTATTGATGTTGCTTACAAGTGTTAGGTGGACATGACGAAGCTACAATAAAGCGCTAATTCGAGAACTTTAAGGCTCTGCGAGGTATGATACTGCACGGAGAGACATTTCTATGGCCGGCCATGATCGTAACCGTCAGAATGACTTGTCTTGTCTTGTGCTGTCTCCCTGTATCTCCGAGGTGGTGGTCTTTGTGGCCAATGCTGTAGAGATGTTGAGGCACATCATCGTATCGCCGTGGGAGCAGGTTATGGCAACTAATTTTTTCAGTCCCGGAGTACAACTAAAAAGCAGGGGAGTGTGTGCAATGTTTCTTTAGCAGGCTCCACCACCATGGAGACTATGACGATGCCTGCCAGGGTATGCCTGTTACTGGGGGTACCAACGGAGAGGTGGGACAGGGTCTTGGTCAGCTATGGGTCGCTGGTTGCCTCATCGGACAGCGTCTTCACCACCGATCGTCAAAATGACAGGAGAAAGAGTGAGTGAGTGAGTGAGTGAGTGAATGAGTGAGTGAGTGAGTGAGTGAGTTTAAACTACACACAGAACATACAACTGTCTGTGTTTGAACACTAAAACAAAATAAGAGAGAATTGTCTGGTATTTCTGTAACTCAGTTAGGAGAAATTATCTTTCGTGATCTTTCCGACTAAAAAAAAACAAAACGTAGTTTTACAATCAAGGATAAAGAAGTGGTAAAGATGATATACTTCACAAGCATTTGCTACAAATGTTTGGAAGTTGTTTCCAGCTAGATCCAAATAAGTTCTTCTTCTTCTTCTTCTTCTTCTTCTTCCTCTTCCTCTTCTTCTTCTTCTTCTTCTTCAGCTTTCCGAGTCGTTAAAGCTCATTGCTGCAGATAAAGTTTGCCTCCATTCCTCTCTATTCCTAATCTTCTCTCTTCATTTGGTGTCACCGATTTCTTTTATATCCTCTTCTCTGTTGTCTTTCCATCTCTGTCTTGGTCCTGTTTGCTTTATCTGTTGTACATACATCAGTTTTCATTTGTCTGTTCTCTTCCAGATAAATTAGTCTTGTGGAAATGAAAGAGAAAGGAGAATGTTTGTCAGGGATAGCCTCTTCTATAGCTCCAGTCAGAGCCTAAACAAGGTGGACAGTGGTAACATCTTTGTGGAGGGAGGTAGAAAGGAAGACTTCTCATCCGAGGACTAATGACCTGGGCGGAGAATGTGATGAAATAGGTAGGAGAATGTGATGAAATAGGTAGGAGAATGTGATGAAATAGGTAGGAGAATGTGATGAAATAGGTAGGAGAATGCGATGAAATAGGTAGGAGAATGTGATGAAATAGGTAGGAGAATGTGATGAAATAGGTAGGAGAATGTGATGAAATAGGAAGGAGAATGTGATGAAATAGGAAGGAGAATGTGATGAAATAGGTAGGAGAATGTGATGAAATAGGAAGGAGAATGTAATGAAATAGATAGGAGAATGTAATGAAATAAGAAGGAGAATGTTATGAAATAGGTAGGAGAATGTGATGAAATAGGAAGGAGAATGTGATGAAATAGGAAGGAGAATGTGATGAAATAGGAAGGAGAATGTAATGAAATAGGTAGGAGAATGCGATGAAATAGATAGGAGAATGTGATGAAATAGGTAGGAGAGTGCGATGAAATAGGAAGGAGAATGTGATGAAATAGGTAGGAGAATGCAATGAAATAGGAAGGAGAATGTGATGAAATATGTAGGAGAATGCAATGAAATAGGAAGGAGAATGTGATGAAAAATGGCGGAGAATGTGATGAAAAAAGACGGAGAATGAGACAGGACGGAAAATGTGATGAAACAGGACGGAGAATATGATCAAAAATGATGGAGAATGTGATGAAACAGGGCGGAGAATGTGATGAAACAGGGCGGAGAATGTGATGAAACAGGGCGGAGAATGTGATGAAACAGGACGAAGAATGTGATGAAACAGGGCAGAGAATGTGATGAAACAGGGCGGAGACTGTGATGAAACAGGGCGGAGAATGTGATGAAACAGGGCGGAGACTGTGATGAAACAGGGCGGAGAATGTGATGAAACAGGGCAGAGAATGTTATGAAACAGGGCAGAGAATGTGATGAAACAGGGCAGAGAATGTGATGAAACAGGGCAGAGAATGTGGTGAAACAGGGAGTAGAATGTGGTGAAACAGGGCGGAGAATGTAACGAAACAGGGCAGAGAATGTAACGAAACAGGGCAGAGAATATTATGGAGCTGATGTAATCAGTCTCACCAGTCATCATGAAAAAGAAGGTGGACACATATAGACCACGTGATGAAAAGAAACCAATCAGAGAATCACAAAGCAGGCCACGAAATGTAAAAAAAAGGCATCTAGAAAAAAGAAACAGGCCGACCTCAAGAGATTTTAAAGAGAACACTGACATGAGAGACTAAGATGATTGGCATCAAACCCCTTGATGAGATTCAGAAGCCTGCCGAGAGAATACAGACTCGTCGAGACTTCCTGCGAGCCTACATGGAGGGGAGGGTGTAAGAGAAGCGACCAGCTGCCGGGCACCAAACGATAAAATAATGAGGAGATTCTACCAGGTTTGGGCTTGTCCGAAGTGCACGGATGGACCGTCAAAAGAAACCCATTTAAACCTTACTCAGCTTTCCACAGTACTTCAGCCTGAACCTAAAACATGGATGTTTTCCTGGATGTTTTTATGCTTGTGTTGGTGGTCCGAGCAACAGATGCGATGGCGAGATATTATTGATTATAAAATGTGGACATGAGATCACACTTGACTGTTGCTTAGACGCACCACATCAAAAATAAAAGTGGAGTGTTACAACTCAACATTCGGACACTAGCTTTACACTTCTTTCTCTTTCTGTTCTCCTTTATTATTTTTTTTTTTTTTGTCCCTTGTGAAAAGGTAAAGGTAAAATTCCCCTTTTGCATGCCATTAAGTCAGATAATCCCAAAACAAGCTATCGAGTGGAACAAAACAGGCCGAAGAGAAAGAGGTCGATCATGTGATACTCTAAAGAGGACATTGTTAAGAGAGGCCAGATTAGTAGGCATAAAATAGCTTGATAAGGTCGAAAAGCTCGCCGAAAACAGGAAAACTTTTGCGAACTACCATGCGAGCCCTATGTGATGTTTAGCGGCACGGGAAGGATGTAAGATGTAGTAAGATGCCAGGTGTCACTAAAGTTCGGCTTCAGGTGTCTGAGTTCGGTGCCGAATGTCACTATAGTGATACATGCTTTGTTTCACATTAAAAAAAAACCTGTGTAAATTTTGATTGTAAACAGTTAGTGCGCATGTCTAGTGGCCATTGTCACCATTATGAAAGTGTTATTAGCAACGAGGGTGAAACCCGATGTTTCGATCGAGAATTTTCAACTTTTGTGTGACTCCAAGACATACGGACATGCTCTATGACCAGACCACTGTTCTTGAATGTATCCCAAGTAGATTTAGACATATTATATGGACTGCAGAAGTAGTTAGAAGGTTATTTCAGACATTATTTTAGTGAGCATGCCACATATCATCTCAAGACGAGATCGTATAGATATACAAGTAGATCTAGACATCGCCGATGGTAGTAGTGTAGATCTAGACCTAGCCGATGTAGGACACAATTATCAGCTAAAATCATCACACTACTTCTTTCTTCATAAAAAAATAACTCTGCATTTATTAAATCTTTATATATTTACAGTTATTTTGAAGCATAGTAAGTACACTTTTAACTTGGAAATACTTTGTTTCATTCACTTTTACTAATATACCCTTATACATATCGCGCTTTTACTCTGGCATGGCTGGAGTGTCTGCGTTTCTTCCTGTGTCACGGGAAGAGATGGCGTTTGGGATACGGTGTTAGGCCTGTACATCCACGATTTTCGGCACTTAAAAGTGTGATGTCTGGTTCCCTGTTGCTACTACGAACTGTTTCGGTATATGAATTGTATCTCCTTACGTGCGAGATGCGTTGTCTGGCAAGTCGCTTTATGTGTTGTCTTCGACGTGATGTGCGAGTTCTGGAGGGTACTCTGTTTCTAATTTCTTCTATTCTAAGTATACAAGGTGAACCAAACCACGACAGGTATATCCAGATCAGCGAAGAAGATGTACGTTTTTTTCAACCCAAGAGCAATAAAATGTACATTGTTACGAACTTAAACAAATGTGGCTTTCAGTATTGCCACATGTAACAAGAAGAATGGTGAGAGATGTAGAAAGGTGCACGGGGCAGAAAAACAAACACACCATACACTTTCATGTTGATGGGCACACAATTCTGCCTCGTTGTTGACTGTGGGGTAGGGATTTCAGTCATGAAATTAAGCTGGACGAGCTTTAGTCAGCTCTGTAGCACGCAAATAATTAGTGTGTAGTCATACAACTATACACAAAGCACTGCAGTAAAGCTGTGATACAAAAACAAACAGGACGAAGAATTAGAGAGAAGAGACAAAGTATGGATTACATCAAACTAATGTAAACGAAGTAAAAAAAAAATGAAAAAAATCAATTTTAAAAAAATGAACGAAAAATAGTAACGGAATGCAAAATTATCTCAGTTCTTGTAAAAAAAAGCCTTTACAAGAAATGAGATAAGTTTGTTTTTGTTTGATAAAGGCTCGCGCCGAAACATTACAAGTTTATTATCATTAAATAATAAAGCTGTTTCTACTTTCTTCCTAGTTTATACATTTTATTCAGCTTTATCTTTCGCCAGCGCAGACACTCGCGAAGGCCCTTAAAAAAAGACCGCACATAATGACATACATTGATTTTTTTTATCTCAAAGTCAATGCCTGGGTCAATGTTAAATTCGCGCCCTAGCCACGACACCTAAAAAAAGAAACATCACGTGACTTTCAACGTTGATTTGCAGCCAATCAGAAGAGTCTGGCTGTTAACTTGTCAACAACATTTGACTTTAAGGACACGAGATACAATCATCCAGGGAAACATCCCACGTGACTGAGGGTACATAAGGCGTGTAAGCTCCTGCAGGTTAATTCACATAAGATACGTGACATACCCACACAAAGAGACTGGGTCAAAGTTACACCCGTGCCAGGACTTGAGCAGTTACAAGTAATTATCATATTTCAGGTGAGTTACTTAAATCAGATCGCGTTCGCTGACATCAGATTTGACTCGTTCAGTCATTTCCTTCGTCTTCTTTTATCTGGTGGTTGAGCTAAAGAGAAACATACTGCGCAATAAAGCTCTGTCGATTAACACACAAAAAATTGTCCAGTGTTACATGGAACACGTGACGTTATATAGATGCCAAGCATGGACAGTAACCAGGGGCACTCAGAATGTGGGTCCTGCGGCAGAGATGTGGCTCCTGCAGTAGAGATGTGGTTCCTGCAGTAGAGATGTGGTTCCTGCGGCAGAGATGTGGTTCCTGTAGCAGAGATGTGCTTCCTGCAGAAGAGATGTGGCTCCTGCAGAAGAGATGTGCTTCCTGCAGCAGAGATGTGCTTCCTGCAGCAGAGATGTGCTTCCTGCAGCAGAGATGTGGTTACTGCAGCAAAGATGTAGTTCCTATAGCAGAGATGTGGTTCCTTCGCAGAGATGTGGTTCCTGCAGCAGAGATGTGGCTCCTGCAGCAGAGATGTGGTTCCTGGAACAGAGATGTGGTTCCTGCAACAGAGATGTGCTTCCCAAGAAGAATAACCATGGACAACCAAGAAAACAAATGGTGAGGTCCTAAGAGAGACTGGTTAAAAGAGAGAAATTATGGCAAAAATTCAGAGCAAAATAATCCAGATTTATATAGCATATTTTGGAAAGAGGCAAACTGGAACACCTAGTAACAACAGGAAAACCGGAGGGACAAAGGGGCAGAGGAAGGAAAAGAAAAAAGATACTTGAGGGACTAAAGGGAGTGCCACAGAACACGGCCTAACATACATCTTATAGAAAGAGCAAAGGGTTGTGGAAATCAATGACGACCTCTATGGCGTGGACCAGAGAGAAAGAAAGAGAGAGAGAGAGAGAGAGAGAGAAAGAGAGAGAGAGATTATTTGCCCATATGGCTTGAATCTTTCTCAGCCCTCGTTGAATGGATGAGATCGATGTGTGCGGAAATCTGGTAGAAGTGCTAGAACTGGCAGAAAACGAGTTGGAGAAAGCATCATTATCATTTGCCTGTAGGTTTTCTCTGTCCCCTTTCCTTTTAGCGAGCTTGACAACCACTTGTTAACACCTTTATGCCTAACAGTCACAGGGAAAAAAACAACTTACTGAACAACAATGAACAGTTTTAACTAACACAATCCAGAAATACTTTTTTTCCCGCATTCAAATAAGTGCAGTTGGAAACGGCAAGCAGAAAAAGTTCCACACTGGGACCGACCATCAGAATTAAGTAGGAAATCTTCTTCTTCTGCGTTCGAGGTTGTTGGTCACTTCAGATCCTGACCCCTGTTGACATGGTAAAGCCCGCAGTCCTCACCAGATCCTGATCCCTGTTGACATGGCAAAGCCCGCAGTCCTCTCCAGATCCTGACCCCTGTCGACATGGCAAAGCCCGCAGTCCTCTCCAGATCCTGACCCCTGTTGACATGTCAAAGCCCGCAGTTCTCTCCAGATCCTGAGAGGAGCCCCCAAAGCTTTTGCCCCAAGCTTGTGTCCTCTGGCCATGTCAGACGCCTCAGGTCTGCATGGTTTAGGTGTAATCTTGAGGAAAGAAGGAAATAAAACATGATGCTAACCTGCTGCCTTGTCTTCTGTCTGCCTGGAACTGCCAGCTGCTGTTCATTTGCAGCCGATGCTATGAAGATGTTGAGGCACAACCTAATAGCGGGTTATGGCGGCTATTTTGTGTTTATTTCTCTCCCTGAATGCAGCTAAAAAAAAGCAAGGGGTGTGCAATACTTCTTTAGCAGAGTCCACCACCATGGGGACTATGGCGATCGCCTGTCCCGTTAGATACGTTAGGCCTGTTGCCGGGGTACCAACGGAGAGGTGGGACTGGGTCTTGGCCAGTTATCGTTCGCCAGTGATGACGTGAGAAGTCAGCTATGGCTGGATGGCTGTCAAAATGAACAGGGCCTTCGTTCCAACACCCCAGCGCGAAAACCTCTAGAAACCTGCAGTACTGAACCTCGACATTTCGAGACAGATCGGGAGACAATTACACTCTGCCCGTGAGCATGTGTTATCTTTCCTTTCTCTAATGCTCAGATTAGTCAAATCTGATGAGGGTCTTTGAAAACTATGAGAATATCCACCTGCAAGGCCAGTAGGGACAACACATTGTATTGTTCGTGTGTTATTAGAAAATACATTTGGTAAACACCAGTCTCATGTTTATGTGATGTGACTTAATTTTATACCAGGCTGAAAATATAGACATCGTTAACCGGCTGTTGTTAACTGCCATGTCTGACCTCAGCGTGACCAGATATTCAAGCAATTTCTTCCATTATCTGTCATTTATTTTAATCTTTGTTTACATCATGACAGATGTTGGATCGATTTAGTTTCATTATGTTTCATTTGTTCTCTCCTGGTCTTGTTAACTTCTCTTTATATCTTCTCCAGGATTCCCAGGTCTTGTTAACTTCTCTTTATCTCTTCTTCATGCTCTCTGTCTTGCTAATTTCTATTTCTCTCTTCCCCGTGCTCTCCCGTCTTCTTAACTTCTCTTTATGTCTTCTCCAGGCTGCCCTGGTCTTGTTAATTTCTCTTTATCTCTTCTCCAGTTTCTCTTGATCTTGTTAATTTCTCTTTATCTCTTTTCCACGCTCTCTCGATCTTGTTAATTTCTCTTTATCTCGTCTCCAGGCTTTCCTGCTCTTGTTAGTTTTTTTTTATCACAGGCTCTCCTGGTTAATTTCTGTTTATCTCTTCTCCAGGCTCTCCTGGTCCTGTTAATTTCTCTCCTACAGGATCTCCTGGTTAATTTCTCTTTATCTCTTCTACGATCTCTCCTGCTCTTGTTAATTTCTATATGTCTATACTCCAGGCTCTCCTGCTTTTGTTAATTTATCTATATCCTACAGACTCTCCTAGTTAATTTCTCTTTCTCTCTTCTCTAAGCTCTCTGGGTCTTGTTAATTTAATTTCTCAACATTTCTTATCTCCGACTGTTGCTAATCATTTTTCTTAGACCTTTTATCTCCCTTCTAAGTCTTCGTTCATGTCAACTCAACACATTTTATATAAAAATGTCTAACTAAGATAAGCATTTAACAATTTACTGCAAACACAAGCCCAGAATACGTAATAGAGTGAGAAGAAAATGGAGAAAACAGAAAAAGCTGATGATCATTGACCGCAAGTCTAAAGTCGAATTTGTATAAATCGTTTTGTTCTTTTATCTGTTACACAACACAAACAAAGAATGGGGACTTGAGAACAATATCAAGAAGACCAAAAATAATGGCTTTCAGCAGGGAAGCCCAGAAGCCACAGATGGATATAACCATAAGAGACCAGAACAGGTGACAAACTACTGCTTACATGGGACATACACTAACTGAAGATGGGGGAGATGTGAGATGGAGAATGGCAAAAACATACATTCAACACATTGAAGACGGCGCTGTTATCCAGAAATCTGCCCATTAAAAAACAAAATTAAGATTTGTAAAATGTTATATCTATTCTGTTTTACTATATGCAGTAGAAACCTGGACTCTAAGCAAAAAGATGGAGAGAAAGATTAATGCAGTAGAAACGCGGTTCTACAGAAAACTAGGTCATATAACATGGAGAATGAAAAGAACAAATGCACAAGTTTTAGAACAGCTCCAAGTGCAATGTGGAACTTCTCACAGAAATAAGGACGAAGAAAACAAAATACTTTGGCCATATCAAAAGACATTAACAATATACTGAAGACCGTACTAGAAGAAAAGATGGAAGGAAAAAGAGCAAGAGGAAGACAGAGATGTAGATGGGAAGGTAACATACGAGAATGGGCAGGACACAGCCTGGCTGAGTTCACCATCAAGGCGAGGGACCGAGGGAGATGGAGATTCATTACTACCAACCTTCTTTCCGAGTAAGGCACATGATGATGATGATGATGATGATTTTTTTGTTGAATTTTGCATCAAATTGCGTTTATATCTTCACCATGAAAGCTTTTGACTTTATCAGATTTATCAAGGAAAACGTGTCCAAGTTCACAGTTGCTGCGTTTATATTTTTTAAAAAGGCTTTAATTCCTGATCTTTTGTCTCTCAGTTTATGGTACTTTCATTCAACAACTTCTCTGATGGCTTAGACTGATCACATAAAGTGAAGTTTATTGTAAGCTTCTTATCTTAAGATGATTATCTCAGATTAAATCTTTGTGGAGGCGGACAACTATAAATCGAATCCTACCAGAAGCTGATTACTAGTGGCTTAATCCGCTATTGTGTGTTGATTAACTTGTTCTGTTCATGGATAAGATAACTTGCAGATTTTCTTTCAGTATTTGCACTGTTGTATTCAGTCAGTTTGTTGACATGTTGGGAATACATACATACATACATACATACATACATACATACATACATACATACTCTATCGTTCATTTTTCTGGGTTTTTTTTTTTGGTTCATTTTTTCTTTATTTCTCTGTCAATCTCTCCTCTCTCTCTCTCTCTCTCTCTCTCTCTCTCTTTATCTTTCAGTTTCTCTGTCCTTCTGTCAGTCTCTCTCTCTTTGTCTTTCTATCTTTCAGTTTCTCTATCCCTCTGTCAATCTCTCTCTTTTGTCTTTCTCTCTCTCTTTATCTTTCAGTTTCTCTGTCCCTCTGTCAATCTCTCTCTTTTGTCTCTCTCTCTCTCTATCTTTCAGTTTCTCTGTGCCTCTGTCAGTCTCTCTCTCATTCTCTCTCTCTCTTTCAGTTTCTATGTCCCTCTGTCAATCTCTCTCTCTTTTTTCTCTCTCTCTCTCTAACTTTCAGTTTCTATGTCCCTCTGTCAATCTCTCTCTCTTTTTTTCTCTCTCTCTCTCTAACTTTCAGTTTCTCTGTCCCTCTGTCAATCTCTCTCTTTTGTCTCTCTCTCTCTAACTTTCAGTTTCTATGTCCATCTGTCAATCTCTCTCTTTTGTCTCTCTCTCTATCTTTCAGTTTCTCTGTGCCTCTGTCAATCTCTCTCTCTCTTTCTCTCTCTCTCTCTGTGTCTTTCAGTTTCTCTGTCCCTCTGTCAATCTCTCTCTTTTGTCTCTCTCTCTAACTTTCAGTTTCTCTGTCCCTCTGTCAATCTCTCTCTTTTGTCTCTCTCTCTCTCTCTAACTTTCAGTTTCTATGTCCCTCTGTCAATCTCTCTCTTTTGTCTCTCTCTCTGTCTTTCAGTTTCTCTGTCCCTCTGTCAATCTCTCTCTTTTGTCTCTCTCTCTAACTTTCAGTTTCTCTGTCCCTCTGTCAATCTCTCTCTTTCTCTCTCTCTATCTTTCAGTTTCTCTGTCCCTCTGTCAATCTCTCTCTTTTGTCTCTCTCTCTATCTTTCAGTTTCTCTGTGCCTCTGTCAATCTCTCTCTTTTGTCTCTCTCTCTCTCTCTATCTTTCAGTTTCTCTGTCCCTCTGTCAATCTCTCTCTCTCTCTTTTGTCTCTCTCTCTCTCTCTCTGTCTTTCAGTTTCTCTGTCCCTTTGTAAACCTCTTTCCCCCCTCTCCTTCTGTCTGTTTCTCTCTCTCTCTTTCTCTCTCACTGTTTCTCTATCAGTCAGACAGTCTCTCTCTAACGCACACACACTAGGATTTCTACACATACTCTCACACACACTAGCTACTACACATACTCTCACACACACACACTAACTGCTACACATACTCTCCCACACATACACTAGAGCTACCACACAACCTCACACACACTGATATTTTCGTAATTAACCATATATCTCTCAGTGCTTTTTTGTTTGTTTTTTTTTTATTATTTATTTTACTGATGAGATATCTTCTACCTCAGCTGTGAGGAGAATGCTGATACTGTTGGCTGTGATTTTGCTGGCTTCTGTCCAGTCTAACGAAGCTGAGAAATGCGATAAAGACTTTTGCAGTCTTGTCGACTGCTACCCCGTGACCAGATCTGAGTGTAAGGGCGTTTTTATCGAAAAAGGAGGCCTATGCGGATGTTGTGATGCTTGCTACGATGCCATCGGTAAGATATCATCATCATCATCATCATCATTATCATCATCATCATCATCATCATATCATTCTTGACTGCAGCGGGCATAAATAGCTCCGTCTAATCTTTCTCTCTTCTAGTTCATCTCTCCTACACTATGTAACTGTGTTTGATAGTTTCGTCTCCTTATTCGTTTGTTTCTGCTTAGCTCTATGTCTATACCTTGGATCATTGTTTTGTTTGGTCTTCTGTTATTTCCTATGAACTCGATTTGATCAGTCAGTCTTTCACATTTAAAAAAATAATGATATAAATATCACTCAATGAAGTAATTATTCCTCGCTCGTATATTTGTTTCCCTCGAACCACCCGCCATCACAGTTAGAGACGGGTGCACTAGCCTTAGAGACAGGTGCACTACCTTTAAAGACAGGTGCACTAGCCTTTGAAACAGGTGCACTAGCCTTAGAGACAGGTGCGCTACCCTTAGAGACAGGTGCATCAGCTTTGGAGACAGGTGCACTAGCCTTAGAGAAATATGCAGTAGCCTTAGAAACAGTACTAGCCTTAGAGACAGGTGTACTAGCCTTAGAAACAGGTGCGCTAGACTTAGAGAAGTTTTATATTAAAACTGCCTTAGAGACAGGTGCACTAGCCTTAGAGACAAATGCACTAGCTTAGGAGACAGGTGCACTAGCCACTTCGCTGTCGGGTCGCCAAAAAGGAGGTTAAGTCTCCATTAAGACAAAAAAAAATGGTAGGAGGGGCACGGTGAACCAGGCCCTGAGAAGGCTGTACCCTCTATCCTACGTCCCAGATCTGCTACCGAGATCAGGTCTTAAGTCATGCATGTCTGATGATGTCAATAAATGTGAGCAATTCCATGATGTGTGAGCCCCTGACGAAGCCTGTTCATGGGCTCTTCACCAAGAATCCTCACAAGCAACGATTGGCCAGTTCAGTTTAAACTAAGAGCATGACAGATGTGGTTCATAATTAAAAGATCCAAAAAAAAATTACGTGTAATTAGCTGTTTCTTATATACCTACTATATACGGCTATTCCTATGTTGGTCACTTGATGAGAAGAAATGATCAGAGAATCCCAAAACAAGCTATCAAAAGACCGAGAGAAATGATACTGGACAGTCTGACGGATTGTGTGAGAGGAGATCACCAAGTGAGCTGATGGCCTGCATGAAGGATCGTGTACTCTGGAGAAGCATAATAGCCAACGTCAGTCGGCACGGCACATGATGATGATGATGATGATGACGATGATTATGATAAAACTTCCCATCAGCAATGACTACTGGGAGGAACTGGCAAATGACTCAGACAAGTGGAGTCACTTTCAAGTGAATTTGCGGTGACCTCTGAGGAAAAATCAACTGCAGATACCCAGGCCACAAGAGGCAAACACAAGGAGAATGGATCTTATAGAACAAACAATGCTTTTACTATGGAGAATGGATCTTATAGAACAAACAATGCTTTTACTATGGAGAATGGATCTTATAGAACAAACAATGCTTTTACTATGGAGAATGGATCTTATAGAACAAACAATGCTTTTGCTATGGAGAATGGATCTTATAACACAAACAATGCTTACGCTGTAGAGAATGGATCTTATAGAACAAACAATGCTTTTGCTATGGAGAATGAATCTTATAACACAAACAATGCTTACGCTGTAGAGAATGGATCTTATAGAACAAACAATGCTTTTGCTATGGAGAATGAATCTTATAACACAAACAATGCTTACGCTGTAGAGAATGGATCTTATAGAACAAACAATGCTTTTACTATGGAAAATGGACCATACAGAACAAACAATGCTTTTACTATGGAGAATGAATCTTATAACACAAACAATGCTTACGCTGTAGATAATGGATCTTGTAACAAACAGTTTTGTTACTATGGCAGGAAGTGAAGACGATGTTCGATTAAACAACAAGCGACCCATAGCTGATATACTAGCGTCAGGGTTAGCGAACCATAGCTGAAATACTAGCGTCAGGGTTAGCGAACCATAGCTGATATGACAGTGTCATGGTTAGCGAACCATAGCTGCTATGCTAGCGTCAGAGTTAGCGAACCATAACTGATATGACAGCGTCAGGGTTAGCGAACCATAGCTGACATGACAGCGTCAAGGTTAGCGAACCAAAGCTGATATGACAGCGTCAGGGTTAGCGAACCATAGCTGATATGATAGCGTCAGGGTTAGCGAACCATAGCTGATATACAAGCGTCAGGGTTAGCGAACCATAGCTGGTATACTAGCCTCAAGGTAAGCGAACCATAGCTGATATGGCAGCGTCAGATTTAGCGAACCATAGCTGATACGCTAGCGTCAGGGTTAGCGAACCATAGGTGATATGCTAGCGTCAGGGTTAGCAAACCATAGCTGATATGCTAGCGTCAGGGTTAGCGAACCATAGCTGATATGCTAGCGTCAGGGTTAGCGAACCATAGTTGACCAAGACTCTGCCCCATCTCTCAGTTGGTACCCCTCGTAACAAGCCTAGCCTGGCTAACGGGGCAGGGATCGCCATAGTCCCCATGGTGGTGGAGTCTGCTAAAGAAGCATTGCACACCCCCTGCTTTTTAGCTGTACTCCGGGACTGAAAAAGTAGCTGACATAACCCGCTCCCACGCTGATACGATGCTGTACCTCAACACCTTCACAGCATCAGCTACAAAGAACACCAGCTCTCAGTTACAGAGAGATAGAAAAGACAAGGCAAGACAAGGCATGTTACTATGACAGATATTGCATATTATGCAAATTAAATATTTGGTAGAATCAGCCATAACAGGAACTGTTAAACGCAAACTAATGCTGGGTGAGTTTCATAACGGCCAAACATTTAACTAGATCACAATGGCAAGATAGGACGAAAACGTATCATTATATAAAACCTGCTAAATTTGTATGTCGGTTTAACAGAACCGGGACAGCCGTGTCAGAGGCTTGACCTAAGCAACCCACCACAAGCGCTGTGTAAAGACGGCTACTGGTGTGACGGAGGTATCTGCAGACCATTGCTCGGATGAGCGTACTGTGTTCTGAAACTATGGTGAGCCATAATATCATATTTGCGATTAAGTTTTTTAAACATAACAAATCTGACGATTATATTTTTAGATGTGTTTCTCTCTCTCTCTCTTTCTCTCTCTCTCTCTCTCTCTCTCTCTCTCCCCCCCCCCAACCTCGATTTATCTGTGTTAATAAATATGACAAAAAATTTACAGCAACACATGTTTCCCAGATGTGGGACTCTCTCATTGTATTATATACATGTCAGCGAGTATATACACTATAACTAATACACCAGCAGACGTGTTTTTTTTTTTGTACGCGGTCTTTCCCAAATTCTTCCTTTTCTCTTACTACGGAAGCCACACAAATAAATTATACGGAGAGAAAAACGGCAAAGTTCTTATTCCAGGGATAAAAACATTACACAGAATAAGACCTGCGATGTCATTAACAGCCAGTTATTACAGTGCATGATTAAAGTGATCTATTGTTTAATAGTACATTTTTAGTAAATGATGCGCGTATGTTCTTTCATATTTAGCTAGTAAAAGTAACAAAACCAGTTTATGAATGACATCACTGGTAGAGACAGTCGTGTGCTGAGATTAAACAAAAAGTTTCGTGTTGAGATTAAACATAAAGTCGTGTGTTGAGATAAAGAAAAAAAGTTTCGTGTTGAGATAAAAGGGAGTCGTATGTTGGGATAAAATGTTGTGTATTGAGATAAGAAAAAATGTGTGTTGAGATTTTTAAAAAATCGTCTGTTGAGGTAAAAAAAAAAGTCGTGCGTTGAGATAAAAAGGGCGCTAACACTATATCCCTATGTGGCTCTAAGGCATGACAGGATTACCTTTACCTTTTTTACTTTATTGAGACAAAAAAAAACACGTTTTGTGTTGAGATAAAAAAAAGTTTTACGTTGAGATCAAAAAGTTTTATTTTGAGATAAAAAGAAAGTCGTGTGTTGAGATCAGAAAGTTTCGTGTTGCTACCAAAAAGTTTTGTGTTAAGATAAAAAAAGTTTTATGTTGAGATAAAAAAAAGTCGTGTGTTGAGATAAAAAAGTTTTGTATTGAGATCAGAAAGTTTTATGTTGCTATCAAAAAGTTTTGTGTTGAGATAAAAAAAAACTTTTTATGCTGAGATAAAAAAGCCATGTGTTGAGATCAAAACTATATCAACATCCACGTATCATATTTCTTGTCTGGACTGTTGTGTTAGCGTTTGAAGTCCTGGTGACTTTTCTCTTTGTCTGTTTTCCAGTTCCAGTTTCAGGTTAAACAAATTATGGCCCCTGGGAAGAGCCGGTTCCAGTTTGAAGCACAAGTTAAAACTATTTGATGACGTGTGGAGTGGAACAAAAATAAAATATTTTTCTTCACTGACCACATATCACGAGTTACTTGCTCCTTGTACACGACGACACTGTCAGTATTTGTTTTCGTAATTTAATTGTTAACGTTAAAAAGAAATTAACGAGTGGAATATGAAATGAATCAGAGATAGACAGTCTCCCACAGTGGTAAGACTATAGACAGATAATCTCACATAGTAGTAAGGCTATAGACATTCCCCCACAGTGGTAAGACAATATAGACATATAATCTCACATAGTAGTAAGGCTATAGACATTCCCCCACAGTGGTAAGACTATAGACAGATAATCTCACATAGTAGTAAGGCTATAGACAGTCTCCCATAGTGGTAAGACTATAGACAGATAATCTCACATACCATGCCAGGAGCTGACTGCAATAGTGACCATGATCCACTCTGTGGAAAAGTTAGAATAAAACTAAAGAAAGCAGGCAGAAAAGTGAGAAACATCAAACTGAATACAGAACTTCTTAAAAATGACCAAGAACTGAGAGAACACTACAAAGTTATTATAACAAATAGATACAATGCAATAGCAAAGATAAATAGTATAGATGAACAATGGGAAATGTTAAGAGATTCTATCCACCAAACTGTTAAGGAGATAATACCACCAAAAAAAGAAGCCCCTAAAAATAAATGGATGACAGACGACATCTTAGGACTGATGGACAAGAGGAGGAGGAGTAAAAATAACGAGAAAAAATATAACAAGATAAATAAAGAAATAAGACGCAAATGCAGAGAAGCAAAAGAAGTGTGGTTAAATGTGTAGTGCAGACAGATAGAGGACTCTCATATTAAAGACAGAAAAAACATGCACAAACGAATTAATGAACTCACAGGCAGGAAAACAAAATATACCACAGGATGCCTGAAATCGAAAGAAGGTAAAATGTTAATGGGAAAAGAAGACATTGTGGACAGGTGGACAGAGTATATCGGTGAGTTATATGGAGGAGAAAGACCAGAATTAACACCAGATACTGAAAACTGTGAGGGACCACCAATACTTGAAGATGAAATCATAGATGCCATCAAACACATGAAGAAAGGAAAAGCGACTGGGCCTGATAATATAACAATAGAAGAAATAGAGGCACTAGAGGAGACAGGAATAAAAAATAATAACCAAGTTACTGAATGACATTTACAACAGTGGTTATATTCCCAGTGACCTGATTAAATCCACGTTTATAGCACTACCAAAGAAACCAGGTGCAAAGGAATGTGACGACCACCGGACTATCAGCCTCTCATGTCACATAACAAAGCTACTTCTGAGAATAATTATGAGAAGAACAAGGAAAAAGATAAAAATGGAAATAGCAGATGAACAGTTTGGATTTGTTAAAGGAAAGGGAACACACAATGCCATTTATGCTTTACGAACACTAACAGAAAGAGCTTTAGAAGTACAGAAAGATCTCTACTTATGCTTCATTGATTACACCAAGGTGAAACATAATGAAATTATTAAAATGCTTGAAGATATCAATATAGACGGCAAAGACCTGAGGATTGTAAAACATCTATACTGGCAGCAAGAAGCAGCAGTTCGAGTTGAAAACAGAACTGGAAAATATCAACCTATAAAACAAGGGGTGCGACAAGGATGTGTACTATCTCCAGACCTTTTTTCTCTGTACAGCGAGAATATTCTAAGAACAATCATCACAGAACCAGGCATAAAAATTGGAGGATACAATATTAACAACCTTCGGTATGCTGACGACACAGTACTGATAGCTGAGAACCAACAAGACCTGCAAAATCTCTTGGATAAAGTCGCCAAAGAAAGTGAACAGAAAGGCCTTACTTTGAACATCAAAAAGACAGAGAGTATGGTTATATCTAAGAAACAGAATCCACCAGCATGCAGTATTAAATTAAACGGAACTGTTCTAAAGCAGGTGCAGAAATTCAAATACCTTGGAGCAGTAATAACTTCAGATGGGAAATGCAGAACAGAAATTAGGAACATAATAGGCCAAGGAAAGACTGCATTTCAGAGAATGAGAAACATATTATGCAACAAACCCTTATCAATGAATGTTAGAAAACGAGTCCTAAAATGCTATATTGAACCTATCTTGCTATATGGAAGTGAATCATGGACAATAGACAAGTCTGCACAAAAATAATTGGAAGCAGCAGAAATGTGGTTTATTAGAAGAATGTTGCGAATCCCCTGGACAGCAAAAATAACTAATGAAGAATGTAGGAGAAGAGCTGGAGAGACAAAAAACCTTGTCAAAAAGATAAGAGAGAGACAATGTACTTTCATAGGACGTGCAGTGAGAAGAGGGGGCATTGAAAATGTTATAACAACAGGAAAAATAGAAGGAAGAAGATCAAGAGGAAGACCAAGAGAAATTATACTGGACAGTCTGACGGGATGGTGTGAGAGGAGATCACCAACTGAGCTAATGACCTGCATGAAGGATAATGCACTCTGCAGAAGCATATTAGCCAACACCAGATGGCATGGCACATGATGATGATGATGATGATGAATCTCACATAGAAGTAAGGCTATAGACAATCTCCCATAGTGGTAAGACTATAGACAGTCTCTCATAGTGTTAAGATTATAGACAGTCTCCCATAGTGGTAAGACTATAGACAATCTCCCACAGTGGTAAGACTATAGACATATAATCTCACATAGTAGTAAGGCTATAGACAGTCTCCCAGATAATCTCACATAGTAGTAAGGCTATAGACAGTCTCCCATAGTGGTAAGACTATAGACAGTCTCCCATAGTGGTAAGACTATAACTATAGACAGTCTCCCATAGTGGTAAGACTATAGACAGTCTCCCAAAGTGGTAAGACTATAGACAGTCTCCCATAGTGGTAAGACTATAGACAGTCTCCTATAGTGGTAAGCTATAGACAGTCTCCTATAGTGGTAAGACTACTGACAGTCTCCCATAGTGGTAAGACTATAGACAGTCTCCCAAAGTGGTAAGACTATAACTATAGACAGTCTCCTATAGTGGTAAGACTATAGACAATCTCCTATAGTGGTAAGACTATAGACAGTCTCCTATAGTGGTAAGACTATAGACAGTCTCCTATAGTAGTAAGACTACAGTCTGACTGGCAGACAAACCGACATCTTAGCTTTACTTCAATAGCTAAAAACAGTTGCCATAATCCACTCCCAGTCCGACATTATATTCGTTTTACAAGATCATCATCATCTTCATCATCATCATCATAATCTGTAGAGAACTTTGGGATATTAAGCAGTGCAATAGCATTACCCGTACAACGGGTAAGGACGGCAGAACCAACTTTAAAGTCGGTATGCGATCTTAGTGTTGGCTGACATATTTTTTGGTACTTTTGCAACATAGAGGTTTCAAAACTTCTTCTTCTTCTTTGAACAGGTGCTGAATCCAGCAGCTGCTCGAACCACAGAGACTCACTGCTGCAGACAATTCACATCTCCATCCCTGTCTGTTCTTGATCTTTTCTTCGCATTTGTTGATTCCAAGAGCGCCTATATCTTTTCTTCTTTGTTGTCTGGGCCTACCTCTTGGTCTATCCCCTTTCATCATTTCTGTACAGGCCATCTTTGCTTGCGTTTGCCATTTATACTATCCGATTTCGATGTTCTCCTGTCTCTCTCATAAGGTTAACCAGTTTTACAGAGGTGGGGTCGTTGGCCTCATGCTCCAACCCTCAACATGGAGGATCATCTTACCCCGTACCAACGCAGACCTTCCTGGCTTGGAGTTAAAACTTCAGCAGGTATAAACTCCAGCTGGTATAGCTCTGGGGGTGGGGGTGGTGGTCAGAGTACTCTAGCTGCCACGCCACAACAAGCCGCCAGCAACATGTAACTCCTCATCTGGGAACTAAAATAAATGCAAACGAGCTATTTTACTCTGATCATCTATGCAGTACATTCGGTAATACATAGATCAATGCAAAGACGTAGGTAAATTCACAGAGTATCAACGCTGGACCACACAAAGACGTAGGTAAATCTACAGAGTATCAGTGCGGGACCACACAAAGATGTAGGTAAATTTACAGAGTATCAGTGCTGGACCACACAAAGACGTAGGTAAATTCACAGAGTATCAACGCTGGACCACACAAAGACGTAGGTAAATCTACAGAGTATCAGTGCGGGACCACACAAAGATGTAGGTAAATTTACAGAGTATCACCTCCGGACTATACAAAGATGTAGGTAAATTTACCGAGCATTAGTCCTGGACTACACAAAGATATAGGTAAATTTACAGAGTATTAGTGCTGGACCACACAAAGATGTAGGTAAATTTACAGAGTATCAACTCTGGACTACACAAAGATGTAGGTAAATTTACAGAGTATCAACCCTGGACTACACAAAGATGTAGGTAAATTTACAGAGTATCAACTCTGGACTACACAAAGATATAGGTAAATTTACAGAGTATTAGTGCTGGACTACACAAAGATGTATGTAAATTTACAGAGTATTAGTGCTGGACCACACAAAGACGTAGGTAAACTCATAAAGTAGTCGTGGTTCAGTTTGTTGAAAATTGGAATAATGCGCGGGAAGTAGTTCCTACTATTATTCGTGGATTCGATTGTCACTTTCTTGTGACTTTATCTCGCGTCCATGTGCTGTGTCTTTAACTCGAAGTTTTCCTCCTACCTCTGTTATAACACTTCTTGAAAGCAATCTTTGGTTGAAAGACCTGCATATTTGATTTAGACCTCTCACAGGCATAAAAAACAAGAAGACCCTTTTTATGATAATGACGAACGTAATGATTATGATGATCTCACAACTCTAAATCACACAAGAGTTCAGTAACAAGAACTGTACTCCGCCGCTGTCTAACCAAACAACAGCTGACACCAACATCTGCTGGCAAACAATTGTTATCTGGTCAGGTTACAGTACAACAACAGCCGTGTGTGTAAACCATCAGCATATGTGTGTTCCCCGTTGAGTTAAGAACACAAGGGGAAAAGACAGGAAAAAAATAAACGAACAAGTTGATCCGGTAATGTCAAGAGATTTGAGTATCTAAAAGGTAAGAGAACACAGTTTTATAGGATAAGACCTCGAAAAAAATCGTAGACAAAGCACTTTAGTGAGACGTGAGAGAAAGAAAAATCACAAGAGAATTACCTGGGATTCGAACACGGACTCTTGTAGGACGAGCAGCCGTCTATCCACGAGAGAACAGCGTACTATTAACTTAGCCAACTAGCACCCCTTCCACCAAAAGGCGTTTTATTAACATAGTCTTTAGTAACTGTTCAGTAGACACGAGGAATCGTAATACGAGGAAAGAAACGAGATCGTGACGGAGAAATTCCGTAGCTTAGATTCAGTCTCTCTAGCAGGTACCAAGTTTTATTTCCGGGTGTCACGATCCCTCGTGTCTACTGAACAGTTACTAATGCCAGTAAGCACCTTTTTTGGGGGGAAGGGGGGTGCTAGTTGGCTAAGTCGATAGTACGCTGTTCTCTCGTGGCTAGACGGCTGCTCGTCCTACCGGAGTCCGTGTTCGAATCCCAGGGAATTCTCTTGTGATTTTTCTGTCTCTCACGTCTCACTAAAGTGCTTTGTCTACGATTTTTTCGAGATCTAATCCTACAAAACTTGTTCTCTTACTTCACCGTACCAAAGCCTCGATGTTTCCTATTTATAAAAATAAAAATTGTTCCTGAGTATCTAAAAGCGCACGAGGCGGAAGGAAAAGGAGGGAAAGAGGAACTCTTATATTAATGTAGAGTTTTGTGAAGTTGCTACGCTGTCTGTTATGAATATGGGGCGAGAACAGAATCGAACTGTATTTCATACGGTCTTGGATTGGCTGCTCCCTTCGCCAAACAAAACATGACTGGGCTATAATCTGGCTGGGACTAGCGAATCAGAGCTGCCCTCCCCCCCCCCCCCCCCCAGCGACGTACTTCACCCCTTTCTAGTCTACTAACAGGCTGATGGCTTCCTTCATCCCGGCTAACAGGTTATGTCTCCCGTGAATGACTGTGATCTGCACTGTCTCGTTACAGGTTATCTACAGATCTTTAAATAAACCAAATGTGTTTAACAAAAAAGTGGTTTCAAATGTGGTTAAGAGCGGGAATGCTGGCATTAGCATTATAAGTATCCAGTTTTGGTATCAGAACAAAGTTTTTTAATGGTCAGACCTTGAAAACAACCATAGACAAAGCACTGTTAAACGTGAGAGAAAGAAAAATGACAGGAGATTTACTTGGGACTTGGGTATCCAGTTTTACTGTGTGTTATGACAAGAACGAGGAAAGAGTAACAAATGGTTATCAGATAATCCACAAGCCACACACCAACACTCTCTCTCACGTAACCTACTTTTCACACGTTAGTTACAGAAACTTGCAATAAGAAGTCTGATATACAAGGCGTATCCGGTAAGTAATGAGACTGATTTTATTCAGCCAATCAGCACAGCCGGGGGGGGGGGGCGAATTCAGTGGGCCTGAAGTTTAGCGGGGGATGTTAGGTAAAGGGTCGATATCTCGTAATTTGACTTTGAGCTTTTACAGAGTGCGGATCGCTTGTAAAGTGGACAGCTGTTTAAGTGTCGCGTAACGGTCCAAATTCAGAGGAGTGTTGAGCAGCGATGAAGCTTTGTGTTAAACTTGAAAAGTCCGCCACCCAGACGCTTGCTATTATATAGAAAACCTACAGGAAGGGTTCTTTATTGAAAGTACAAGTGTGTCGGTGGCACAATGAAGGAAGAGAGAGCGTCGAGGATGAACAATGCACAGGACGCCCATTAACGTCTCACACTTCCGACAATGCTTGATAAGGTGAAAGCGGTTTTGGACTCTGACCGATGTCTGAGTCTTAGATTGATAGCAGATCAAGTGGGACTTCCAAAATCTATTGTGTGTGACATTGTCACGAAAGAACAGAGTCTGCCTAGAGATCGCCAACACCTGGATTCTTCACCACGACATTGCACCGAACATGCGTCGCTGCTAGTGAGAGGGTTTCTGCGAAACAAACCGTGGCAACGCTGTGGCTACCTCCCTCCTTACAGCCCAGACTTGGCCCCGGCTGACTTATTTTTGATTTCCCCGGCTCAAATCAAGCTTGAAAGGCCACAATTTTGTGACTGTTAATGACGTGCAAGCTGCTGTGACGAGTGCTTTGAAGAAGATTCCTGTTCAAGACTTCCAGGCAAGATACGACATGTGATAGAACGGTGTATTGATGCTCAAGAATGTTATTTCTGCGAATTTTAAGTATATGTAAGTATATTCTGAAAAAATCTAATTTTGTGGAATCAGTCTCATTACTTACTGGACATACCTTATAGCCGCATGTACCAGTAGAGCAGATGTAAGGGAGATAATAAAAAATGGAGCCGGTACACACAGTCATTGGTAGCAACGCTTTCTTACTTATTATTAAACAAATCGTCGTTTGTTATTTTCCAGCTTGTATGCGATCAAAAGTAAGATTTTTAAGGGCGTGCACCTTTATTTTTAGTCGAAACATATGCCTGTGAGACCTGGGCACTTAACAAAACAGCTGAGAAACACATAAATGCTTTTGAATGTAAATGCTACAGAAGAGTTCTTCAAATATCACGGACACAAAAACAGAACAAATATATCCATACTACAAGAACTTAATACTGAAGAAAGCTGGCTAGTAAAGAGGTTTAAGGATAGAAAACTTAAATATTGTGGACATATTAAACATAATGAGAATTGGGTTGGCCGGTTTAGGGGCCGCAACATTGCTATTGGGTCTAAAATTTACTATGTGTGTAAACAATGTTTTATACACTATATGTGTAAACAGTGTTTTATATACTATGTGTGTAAACTATTTTTCATTCTTCTACTGCGATAAGATTTTTACCGTAAACGTTTTGCCTCCTAATTGTCCATTTAGACATTCTTACTAGTATACCACCAGCCAAAGTTTATCATCGATAACTTAATTAAAAATTTCTAAGTCACAAATTTTAACTTTTAACCTATTGTTGGTACATACTATCTATATTTATTTTAATTTTTCTACGAAGTTAAAAAAAAATGTGTATTGCACTTAGTAAACGTACACAGCTTTAGAGGTTAATTTAAGAAAAGAACTTACCGAAATGATTAAATTCATCAGCCAAGTGGCAACTCAAATGCTTATTTTTCTGGCTTTTCTTGGTTGCAAAATCCTGCACAATTTCCTTCAGATTCCGCGCGCGCTCCAGGTCAACGGAATTGACCATTAACAGTTTCTATAGCGTACTTCACCTGCGATGATTTAAAAAAAAAATTTTCAGTTTAGACAAGTTCCTTTCAGTGTTGGCTACGGTGAGATTAAAGCTGGATTCTCGTGTGGTTCTATCTCCTGCTCTTGTGTGTGTAGAATGTAAACTGTGGATGTTTTGCTATTCATTTCTGTGTATATTTCCACTACTGTCCACTGGAATAATGTTCTTTCTTACATTACTATTCTACGTTGTTTTGTGTCTGTTTTGTTACTCACTTCACAGACTTACTTGCTCCCAGGTTCATTCTCTCTCAGTGGAAATAGTAATACAGAAGCAGCAACTTTACAGTTGAAATGACTTTAATGATGCACGGGGTGACGATGAGTCGATGAGCGATATGACGAGAACGACAAAGGCATCAACAAAATCCATGGACACATGACTGGACATCTCCACGATATATGTTCCCGGCAGACTACTGTCGCCATCAGAACAACCTAATACACTCTATTCTACATCTATTTCACTAAACAACATTTCTAACAGCCTAATCTACTTCTATCTCAGACGATACACAAAACACAACTGTCCCTCAGTCATATGCTTTCTCTCTCACCTGACCTTTTTCCTGTCATTCCCCATCCGTGACCCTCGTGCAACCCGAGATAAAGGAGATGGACTCTACTCACAAACAGCTGATTACTTTAGAAGATAACTCATTTTATACAAATATTCGAATTCTCAGATGAGTTATCTATCTTACATCCAAACATTCCATATACTGCTTTAAGTTCTGCTGTTCATTCGCGTCTGTGCTAGACTTCTAAACTCTTTTAAGTATCTAGTCACAGTTCTGCTGTCTTATTCGTATCTGTTCTAGAATTCTAAACTCTTATAAGTATCTAGTTACAGTTCTGCTGTCTTCTTCGTATCTGTTCTAGAATTCTAAACTCTTATAAGTGTCCAGTTACAGTTCTGCTGTCTTCTTCATATCTGTTCTATAATTCTAAGCTCTTATAAGTATCTAGTTACAGTTCTGCTATCTTATTCGTATCTGTTCTAGAATTCTAAACTCTTATAAGTATCTAGTCATAGTTCTGCTGTCTTATTCGAATCTGTTCTAGAATTCTAAACTCTTATAAGTATCTAGTCATAGTTCTGCTGTCTTATTCTAATCTGTTCTAGAATTCTAAACTCTTATAAGTATCTAGTCATAGTTCTGCTGTCTTATTCTAATCTGTTCTAGAATTCTAAACTCTTATAAGTATCTAGTCATAGTTCTGCTGTCTTATTCTAATCTGTTCTAGAATTCTAAACTCTTATAAGTATCTAGTCATAGTTCTGCTGTCTTATTCGTATCTGTTCTAGAATTCTAAACTCTTGTAAGTTTCTAGTTACAGTTATAGTGTCTGTTAAATGTGGAGTACACATTCTGAAAATACGTTTAGAAAATATCGAGTTCCTTTTAAAAGTCCAGTAGTGATGAATGTACATTTCGCGAGAAAAACATTTCGCACTTGTAGTTTTGTTTTGTTTTGTTTTGTTTTTGGTCACATCTGCGTGTAATAAAACACACGTTACTGCTGAAAAGTTCCCATTTGGATGTCGTTGTTAGATTCAGGGATTGCTCGTGTACGGGTTTGTTTTGTTGTCATATTCAAAGCTGAACACACACAACCTGCGATCTGTAAACTTACCAAGTGTTCTCTGTCGCTAGTGGCTGTTGTTTCTCCTATTTCATATAGAATATCCTTATTTCTTCACTATCCTAGTTTCCCTATTATACTTTCGCTGACATTTATGTCTATATAAACCGTCCATTATGAGCTAAACTTAGTAAAACGTCTTAGAGACCTCGCCCAGGTGAGTAGATAGCCTAACTCTAGCATGGTCCTCATCTAGGAGAGTAGATAGCCTAACTCTAGCATGACCCTCATCTAGGAGAGTAGATAGCCTAACTCGAGCATGACCCTCATCCAGGTGAGTAGATAGCTTAACCTATGCATACCCTCATCTAGGAGAGTAGATAGCTTAACTCTAGCATGACCCTCATCTAGGAGAGTAGATAGCCTAACTCTAGCATGACCCTCATCTAGGAAAGTAGATAGCCTAACTCGAGCATGACCCTCATCCAGGTGAGTAGATAGCTTAGCTCGAGCATAACCCTCATCTAGGAGAGTAGATAGCCTAACTCTAGCATGACCCTCATCTAGGAGAGTAGATAGCCTAACTCTAGCATGACCCTCATCTAGGAAAGTAGATAGCCTAACTCTAGCATGACCCTCATCTAGGAGAGTAGATAGCCTAACTCTAGCATGACCCTCATCTAGGAAAGTAGATAGCCTAACTCTAGCATGACCCTCATCTAGGAGAGTAGATAGCCTAACTCGAGCATGACCCTCAACCAGGAGAGTAGATAGCTTAACCTATGCATACCCTCATCTAGGAGAGTAGATAGCTTAACTCATGCATAACCCTAATCTAGGAGAGTAGATAGCTTAACTCATTCATGAGCCTGAGTGAAGCTAAGGCGCATTGCACTTTTCTGCAGGCTCCACGCCACTTAGACTAAGTTTGACCTGCTGTTGGGAGTACAAGGTGGGTGCAAGTTATGGCTTGCCAACTTAATCCCAGGCAGGCAGCTGTGGATCGCTAAGAACTTGAATTGAGCCTTCGCCAACGATGATGATGATGATGATGATGATATTTTATATTTAACCCGCTGAGAATGAGAGAACGACACTTTTTTAAAATAAAATAATTATTATATCCGTTTTCTTATCTTTGACATTCTCCCCCCCCCCCCCCCCAATATTTTAAAACTTTCAGCTATGAAAATGATGAGACTCGCACTGATGTTGATGATTGTTACGACAATCTATGGATGTATGGAAGATACGTGCTCAAAGGTGCAATGTGCTGCGGTCACTTCTGAAAATTGCAATGAGACGATAATCGAAAAAGGGGGAATCTGCCATTGTTGTGATTCATGCGTTAGGATACTTAGTAAGTAGCTAGATAAGTTGTTGAGACAAGGTAGAAAATGAAGCCAAAGCGCTGTTCGAGTACTCGGTTGAAAGTACTTTTACTAAAGTAGTTCCTTAACTTTGTCTTTATGAAAGTAGCTCTTCAACTTTGTCCTTTAAGAAAGTAGCTCTCCAACTTTGAAAGTAGCTCTCCAATTTTGTCCTTTATGAAAGTATCTATCCAGTTTTGTCGTTTATGAAAGTAGCTCTCCAATTCTGTCCTTTATGAAAGTATCTCTCCAATTTTGTCCTTTATGAAAGTAGTTGTCAACTTTGTCCTTTATGAAAGTAGTTCCCCAACTTTCTCTTTTATGAAAGTGGTTTTCTACCTTTGTCTTTTATGAAAGTGGTTCCATAACATTCTCTTTTATGAAAGTGGTTCCATAACTTTGTCTTTTATGAAAGTAATTCACCAACTTTGTTCTTTATAAAAGTAGTTCCCCAACTTTCTCTTTTATGAAAGTGGTTCCATAACATTCTCTTTTATGAAAGTGGTTCACT
The DNA here is from genome assembly GCA_009760885.1 of Achatina immaculata. Classification (NCBI taxonomy): domain Eukaryota; kingdom Metazoa; phylum Mollusca; class Gastropoda; order Stylommatophora; family Achatinidae; genus Lissachatina; species Lissachatina immaculata. Next base: position 56,571,728 of record CM019713.1, read on the forward strand.
AACTTTGTCTTTTATGAAAGTGATATGAAAGTGGTTTCCTAACATTGTCTTTTATGAAAGTGGCTCCCTAACTTTCTCTTTTATGAAAGTGGTTTCCTAACTTTCTCTTTTATGAAAGTGGTTCCCTAACTTTCTCTTTTATGAAAGTGGTTTCCTAACTTTCTCTTTTATGAAAGTGGTTTCCTAACTTTCTCTTTTATGAAAGTGGTTTCCTAACTTTCTCTTTTATGAAAGTGGTTTCCTAACATTGTCTTTTATGAAAGTGGTTCCCTAACTTTCTCTTTTATGAAAGTGGTTCCAGAACTTTGTCTTTTATGAAAGTGGTTCCCTAACTTTCTCTTTTATGAAAGTGATTCCCTAACATTTTCTTTTATGAAAGAGGTTCACTAACTTTGTCTTTTATGAAAGTGGCTCCCTAACTTTCTATTTTATGAAATTGGTTCCCTAACTTTGTCCTTTATGAAAGTAATTCCCTAACTTTCTCTTTTATGAAAGTGATTCCCTAACTTTCTCTTTTATGAAAGTGATTCCCTAACTTTCTCTTTTATGAAAGTGGTTCCTTAACCTTGTCTGTCTGTCCCCCCGTCCCCCCCCCCCCCCCCCCGGCCTCATTCTGAACGTGCCAGAAAACTGTTTCCCTTCACTTGGTTCTTATCTCCCCTGCATTACGGTTTCTCTTTACTTCCCCTTGGACATTATATAGAAAACTGAGTAAGATACTGTATGAATAGCTAACAGAAGATACTATATGAGTAATTAAGACAAGATAGCTTAGACAAGATATCTAAAGCAAGATACTTTATGAGTAGCTAAGACAAGATATCTAAGGCAAAGTAGCTAACACAAGATACTCTATGAGTAGCTTAGACAAGATACTATATGCGTTACTAAGACAAGAAGGCTAAGACAAGATAAGATACTGTATGAGTAGCTAAGACAAGATACTGTATGACTAGCTAAGACTACCTAAGATAAGATACTCTATGAGTAACTAAGACAAGACAAGATACTGTATGAGTAGCTAAGACAAGATACATCAGACAAGATACTGTATGACTAGCTAAGACTACCTAAGATAAGATACTCTATGAGTAACTAAGACAAGACAAAATACTGTATGAGTAGTTAAGACAAGATAAGACACTGTATGGTAACTAAGACGAGATACCTCGGACAAGATACTGTGTAAGTAGCTAAGACAAGATACTGTATGACTAGCTGAGACAAGATACCTAAGACAAGATATTTTATGAGTAGCTGACCTAAGATACCTAAAACAAGATACTGTATGAATATCTGAGACAGAGTTTATTTAATTCTTTAGTAGACTGTGTACATTAGACGGAATGATTTAGACTGAAGTGGTCACTTTATGTAGGCCTCATTTTTTTTATTGTTTGGCTGTCAACTTGTAGCTCCGTCACGAGTTAACTTGACAAAAGAAAGAAATTTTGAAACTAATAATCAGCTTGCAGTATAACAAAAGCTGACTACATATACTAAAAGAAGGAGATAACTTGTTATTGTCCTGTTGGATGTTATCAGGCTCATCAAAGCGATGATATCTTTGTCGATCAGTGTATCAAAACATGTACGGGAGAGAGGATCGGTGACTAATTGGCTGCTATAACCGAAGATCTACTGGGCATAAGGCTAAAGCATATTTTGAGAAACTGAAAACATTTCCACAAATGCAAATAACATCCGCACAATAGGAGATACAGCTACGTTGACCGCATGTCTATAGTTCAAACTAAACCCTTTCTATGTTCATTACTATCATGTGCCGTTCCAATAGGCGTTGGTGGCGTTCTTCACAAATCTTGATCCTTGATATTTCCCATTAGCTCAGTTGGCGGATTTTTTTTTATTGTGCCATCATATTAGACTGTCCATGACATTTGTATCTTATCTCTTGGTCTTTCCTGTTGTCATGGCTCCGGAGTCTGCAGTGTCCCGTTCCTAGACGGAAGACTAGTTTGATGCTATCTCCGTAGTTGATGAATGGAGCCTTGTTTTGTTTCTATTTTCATTTTTGGTTTACAGTTGGCGTTCAGTTTGTTATGGACGATGACACAAATCCTCTAATATCCCTAAATCCAAATCCTTTGCGGTAATGAAGACTATCGAGTAGGTAAGCCCGTTGTAAAGACTAAAAACCTCTACGCGTGAAGTTCTCAGTCCGTACTGAATTCTTAAGACACCACATGGCGTCGGAAATGATAGAAAAATAGACAACCTTAAAGCAGGGTAAGGTATTAGACCCTCAACATTTATTTAATGTCAAAGTTTATATCTCCACCAGGTCCTGGAGAAAGGTGTCCAGTGGGGCTAATGTCTAAGTTTATGTCTCCACTAGGTCCTGGAGAAAGGTGTCCAGTGGCGCTAATGTCAAAGTTTATGTCTCCACCAGGTCCTGGAGAAAGGTGTCCAGTGGGGCTAATGTCAAAGTTTATGTCTCCACCAGGTCCTGGAGAAAGGTGTCCAGTGGCGCTAATGTCAAAGTTTATGTCTCCACCAGGTCCTGGAGAAAGGTGTCCAGTGGGGCTAATGTCTAAGTTTATGTCTCCACCAGGTCCTGGAGAAAGGTGTCCAGTGGGGCTAATGTCTAAGTTTATGTCTCCACCAGGTCCTGGAGAAAGGTGTCCAGTGGGGCTAATGTCTAAGTTTATGTCTCCACCAGGTCCTGGAGAAAGGTGTCCAGTGGGGCTAATGTCTAAGTTTATGTCTCCACCAGGTCCTGGAGAAAGGTGTCCAGTGGGGCTAATGTCTAAGTTTATGTCTCCACCAGGTCCTGGAGAAAGGTGTCCAGTGGGGCTAATGTCTAAGTTTATGTCTCCACTAGGTCCTGGAGAAAGGTGTCCAGTGGCGCTAATGTCAAAGTTTATGTCTCCACCAGGTCCTGGAGAAAGGTGTCCAGTGGGGCTAATGTCTAAGTTTATGTCTCCACCAGGTCCTGGAGAAAAATGTCCGGTGGCTCTGCTAGGTGTCTACCCGACAGAAAGGTGCCCGCAAGACTACTACTGCAGCCGCCAGACTAAAACGTGTCAGCCAATCATATTCTAAGAGAAGGTAAACTTATCACCTTTAACATCTGCAAGGGGCTCTACACCTTCAGTGTGTGTGTGTATGTGTAAGTTACACTGTTTAGGAGTCAAGACGTTGTCCGATGTAGCAGTCAGCGTCCTAAAAGTAAAGTTAGCCAGATGTAGCAGTCAGCGTCTTAAAAGTAAACATAGTTCGATGTAACAGTCAGCGCTCCAAAGATAAACATAGTAGATGTAGCAGTCAACGTCCCAAAGATAAATATAGTCAATGTAGCAGTCAACGTCCCAAAGATAAATATAGCCAGTGTACCAGTCAATATTCCAAAGATAATTATAGTCAATGTAGCAGTCAACGTCCCAAAGATAAATATAGCCAGTGTACCAGTCAATATTCCAAAGATAATTATAGTCAATGTAGCAGTCAACGTCCCAAAGATAAATATAGCCAGTGTACCAGTCAATATTCCAAAGATAATTAGAGTCAATGTAGCAGTCAACGTCCCAAAGATAAATATAGCCAGTGTACCAGTCAATATTCCAAAGATAATTATAGTCAATGTAGCAGTCAACGTTCCAAAGATAAATATAGTCAATGTAGCAGTCAACGTCCCAAAGATAAATATAGTCAATGTAGCAGTCAACGTCCCAAAGATAATTATAGTCAATGTAGCAGTCAACGTCCCAAAGATAAATATAGTCAATGTAGCAGTCAACGAAAGAAAATAGAAGAAGAAGTCAATATGGTCCAAGCTGGCTTCAGGCAAGGAAGAGGATCAAGAGATCATATATTCAATCTAAGATTAATAATAGAGAAATGCAGGGAGTTTAATGTGAATCTATATTTATCCTTTATAGACTACTCAAAGGCATTTGATTGTGTACACCACCAGAAACTTTGGGAAATAATGGAAAAAATGGGATTTCCAACACATTTGATACAATTAACATCACTGCTGTATTTAGACCAACAAGCAGCAGTAAGAATAAATGGTGAAACAACAACTTGGTTTGACATAAAACAAGGGGTCCGTCAGGGGTGCATATTGTCACCCTACTTATTTAACTTGTATACTGAAAATATAATGAGGAATGTTAGAGAAGATGTAGACAAAGAATATTACGATGCCATAACAGTTGGAGGTTATGAAATACCAGAGATTAGATATGCTGATGACACAGTATTGCTGTCCACAACACAAGAAGGAATGGAAAAACTAATTATGTCAGTCCGCAAGAACAGCGAAGAGCAGAACCTCTATCTTAATGCAAAGAAAACTAAAGTGATGACAACTGACAAAACAAACAAGGCAACTGAAATATGTATCAGTGAGGAAAAACTGGAAGAAGTGGAGAGTTTTGAATATCTTGGATCACTACTAACTAATAATGGAGATACAATGCGGGAAATTAAAAGGAGGACATCTATTGCTCTTCAGAAAGTAAAACAAATAAAGAATCTGTGGAGAGGAGCAGCAGAACCACAAAAATAAGATTTTTAAGGGCATGCATCTTTCCCATCGCAACATATGCCTGTGAGACCTGGACACTTAACAAAACAGCTGAGAAGCACATAAATGCCTTTGAATGTAAATGCTATAGAAGAGTTCTCCAAATATCGTGGACACAAAAAAGAACAAATATATCTATACTACAAGAGCTTAATATTGAAGAAGGCTGGCTAGTAAAGAGGATTAAAGAGAGAAAACTTAAATATTTTGGCCACATTAAACGTCATGATAATTTAGAGAAGACCGTATTGGAAGGATACATAATGGGAAAAAGAAAAAGAGGAAGACCGAAACGAAGACGGCTGCAAGACATCGTTGATGATCTGGAAATGGATGCAGCAGCAGCAGGCCATCTTGCTCACAACCGAGAGGCCTACAGGAGTGCTGTTTGGGAGGCAAAGTTCGGCAAGGGACATGCAAAGGAATGAATGAATGAGCAGTCAACGTCCCAAAGATAAATGTAGTCAGTGTAAAAATCAACATCCTAAAGATAAACTTAGTCAGTGTAGCAGTCAGCGCCCCAAAGATAAACTTAGTCAGTGTAGCAGTCAGCGCCCCAAAGTTAACTGTAAGCGTCAGAGTTGGCGAGCCATAGACATCATGGGTTCGTACTATCGGAGAAATAAAGCTGGGATTGCTACGGTCTAGAAACCAGTTGAGTCTATTTAAGAGGCACTGCATCTTCCTGCTCTTGAGCTGCACACCAAGTCTGCGGAAACAACTACAGTAACTTACCCGATGTGTGTGCTTCATCACCTTCACGGCATCGGCTGGAAAAATTCTTCTAAAAGTTCTAGGAAGATAGAACAACTAGCAGATCTGTGGAGATAAAACAACTATGAGTTCTAGGAAGATAGAACAGCTAGCAGATCTGTGGAGATAAAACAACTATGAGTTCTAGGAAGATAGAACAGCTATCAGATCTGTGGAGATAAAACAACTATGAGTTCTAGGAAGATAGAACAGCTATCAGATCTGTGGAGATAAAACAACTATGAGTTCTAGGAAGATAGAACAGCTAGCAGATCTGTGGAGATAAAACAACTATGAGTTCTAGGAAGATAGAACAGCTAGCAGATCTGTGGAGATAAAACAACTAGCGGTTCTAGGAAGATAGAACAATTACCAATTCTAATGAGGTAGAACAACTTACAGTTGCAGAGAAATAGAACAACAAGCAATTCCAGGGGAATAGAACAACAGCAACAAGTGAGACTACTCCTGTCATTCTATCGTAAAGCTCTAAGAAACGTGTTTATATTCAGTTGTGATTGTCAAGGAAGCAGTTCTCTATTCTAGTCTAGTTCTTAGTTTGCATATACTGCCTTCTGTCTTGTCGGTGATAGTAACATTACTAGATTTAGCTATAACTTTGAAATAATTAAGCCAACATAGAGGCAGAGCAATATCATAAATTCAAAGGTCACTGCTATAAGATCTTCGAGCACTGACAAGCTAGAAATTATTGGTTACCTGATACTATCACAAGGGGAACCGTTACGAATAAGTAGAATAGTATACTATATACTGTATATATGGAAATCTAAAAAAAAAACTTAACATGAAGATGAAAATCAGGATATTTAAGAGTAATGTTCTAAGTGTACTACTCTAAGGAGGTGGATGCTAGAAAATCACCAAAACCATAGAAAACACGTTGAATTCTTTCAAGACTAAATGTTTACGAAGAATTAGAAGAATATTTTGGCCAAACACCATAAGAAATAGCATCTTGTGGGCAGAAATGAAGATGAAGCAACTAACAGCAATTATTGAGGAAAGACGCTGGCGATGGTTGGGACATGTGCTCCGAATGACTGGCAACTCACTACCAAAAATAGCGCTAAGATGGACACCACGGGGGAACAGAAGTAAGGGTAGACCAAAAGAGACATAGAAAAGAACAAAAGAGAGGATGTTGAGCAATAGAGGGCTCTCTTGGGCAAGAACGGAAAAAAGGCAAAGGACACGCGTTTGTGGAAAACCGTTGCAGAAGCCCCATGTGCCCTGGGCTAAGTTTCAGATAGATCCACAAAGACATGGAGACGTACAACAGGTCGACCCACAGAGACATGGAGACGTACAACAGAGAAAAAAATCCTGTTTAACAAAAAAGATCTGACATGGGAGAAGAGAGAGAGTGTGTGTGTGCGAGAGAGAGAGAGAAAGAGAGAGAGAGAGAAGATGACAGAAAGAGGGTATCATGAATATTCACGAATACTCTTTAGAAATATGAAAAGACAGCATTGTCTGATCGGCAACCAATGATAACAATAGGCCATCTTCCAAGAGAACACGTGTGTGTGTTTGTATATGTGTGAGAGTGCTTTTGTGTGTGTGTGTGTGTGTGGATAACTTCAGGAAACGTTTTTTTTTTTTATGGCACTCCTGACAACAGCCTGTACTGTTAGTATTAATATTATTTTTTGTGTTACTTTAGTACCTGGATCATACTGTAATTTGTTACTTTAGTGTCCGGATCATTTTGTTGTTTGTTACTTTAGAACCTGGATCATAGCGTTATTTATTACTGTAGTACATGGATCATATTGTTATTTGTTACTTTATTACCTGGATCATTTTGGAATTTGTTATTTAGTTCCTGGATCATTTTGTTATATGTTACTTAGTTCCTGGATCATTTTGTTATTTGTTACTTTAGAACCTGTACCATATTGTTATTTGCTACTTTAGTAAATGTATCATATTGTTATTTGTTACTTCAATACCTGGATCATATTGTTATTTGTTACTTTAGTACCTGCATCATACTGTTATTTGTTACTTAACCTCATGAAATATTCTGTTGTTCATCATTCCAGCGCCTGTGATGTAAGTTCGTCAGAAACAACAGAAACTGAAGCTGCTGATGTTGGAGTAAAGTCTTAATATGCTCCGTTGTTTTAAAAAGAGCATTTTAAAAATTATTATTACGGCGTTATCTTGATGATTTGTTTCAAAATCAATGGAAACCGTTGTTTTGTTCCTTTTTAAAGGTATATATAGGTGTATGGTTTAAAAAAAACTGAAAGGATTCAGGATAGTGAGAGGGAATTACCCGAGATGAGTCAGGTATAAATGAAAACAAAAAACATACAACATCCAATATTTCGGCCTCGGCCTTTTTCAAGAATTACATATAAGAACAGCACAGCACATACAAAACACGGGAAATAGATGAAGAAATTAGCTTTTTTAAAGGTATCTTCCCAGAGCGAAAGACAGCACTAAAAGCGCCCGGATAGACAAAGTGGGAGGAAGCGATTGGCTGAGAGATATTTTGGCGATCAAAGTGTGATAGGTCTTTCAGCTAATTATTGTATTACTAGCTCTCTTTCGCTTTCTACAGTTAGTGATTGAAAATTTTTGTAATAATTTTTCCCCATAAAATAAAAGTAATACATATATATATATGCGCACACTGTATGTATGTATGTATGTATGTATGTATGTGTGTATGTGTGTATGTGTGTATGTATGTATGTGTGTATGTATGTATGTATGTATGTATGTATGTATGTGTGTATGTATGTATGTATGTATGTATGTGTGTATGTGTGTATGTATGTATGTATGTATGTGTGTATGTATGTATGTATGTATGTGTATGTATGTGTGTATGTATGTATGTATGTATGTATGTGTGTAGGTATGTATGTATGTATGTATGTATGTGTGTATGTATGTATGTATGTATGTATGTATGTATGTATGTATGTATGTATGTATGTATGTATGTATGTATGTGTGTAGGTATGTGTGTATGTATGTATGTATGTATGTATGTATGTATGTATGTATGTATGTAGGTATGTGTATGTATGTATGTATGTATGTATGTATGTATGTGTGTATCCATGTATCTAGGTATGTGTGTATGTATGTATGTATGTATGTATGTATGTATGTGTGTATGTATGTATGTATGTGTGTATGTATGTATGTGTGTGTGTATGTATGTGTGTATGTATGTATGTATGTAGGTATGTATGTATGTATGCATGTACGTATGTATGTATGTATGTATGTATGTATGTATGTATGTATGTATAATAAGACGGATGATTAATCCTCGTTAGGAAGTCCGATTAACGCGTTTAAAATTTTAACTCAACAAATAAATGCGCTAATTTAATCCTGTTAGTCTGGCAGAGGTTCACAATGTGTTAAACGAATTTTCCCCAAGTCTAACCACGCAATCCTGAGTTAAATTAATGCAGCAGTGCAGAAAAGAACCCACGTCTATTAACAATAGTAGGATTGCACGTGGGTCAGGTTCGTGTCTGGGTACTAAGGTGTCCCAGTTCTTGTCGTTAGCTGCAGAATTACTAGGGGAAAGGCAGTACGTTTCATGCTCAGTGGTCAGTCAGTCAGTCATTTGCATGTCTCTTGCGGAACTTTGCCTCCCTTAAAGCTCTCTTGTAGGCCTCTCTCGGCTGTAAACCAGATGCCCTGCTGCTGATGCATCCATTTGCAGCTTATCAACGATGTTTTGCAGCCATCTTCACCTTGGTCTTTTTCCCATTATGCACCCTTCCAAACGCTCTTCTCTAAATTCTCATGACGATTAATGTGTCCAATATATTTAAGTTGTCTCTGTTTAATCCTCTTACTAGCCAAGCTTCTTCAATATTACGTTCTTATAGTATGGATATATATATATATGACGTAGTGCGCAGAAACTGAATACGTGTGAAAAAAATGACGTCAGAAATGAAGCAGACAAACGGTCATTTTTAACAATGGCTTTTTGGCAACCACAACATCGCGCATTCACCGTTAAAAGTGGGGAATCGTCTATTACTGTACAATGAAAGTTTCGTCGCCATTTTGAGTTGCAACCCCGTGATAATGTTGCCGATCGGAGGACAAAACAGTCCTCAGTTTTGAGGTGGGTCAAACATTTAAGGAAACCGCTAATTGCCTTAACAACAAGTCTACTGGTCGTCCAAGAACTCAACAGACACCTGAACGAATTCAAGAAGTCCACAATGCATTGCTGAGTAGCCCTCGGCGATCAGCTGTTAGGGACGCTTTGGCACCTGGCATCCTCTTACTGTTAATAGTGATCTTTATATGCAGATGCTAACTAAATACTTAATTCCAGACTTGGCCAATAGAAATAAGAGACTAATATGGTTTCAACAAGATGGAGCAACTGCCCACACAGCCCGTCAGACCATGGCCGTGCTGCGACAAGCATTTCCCAATCGTCTTATTTCCAGATTTGTGGATATTCATTGGCCGACAAGATCACCAGATTTATCGCCGCAGACTTCTTTCTGTGGGGGTACCTCAAGAACTCGGTGTATGCTGGTCGACTACAGACAATTGCAGACCTAAAAGATCGAATCCGACATTGCATTCAAAATATCCCTTTGAAAATGTTAAATGGTGTTATGCAGGAATTTTCCAGACGCCTGGCTGAATGTATCAAATGTAATGGCGGTCATCTAACCGGCGTAATTTTCAAAACCTAAATATGATTGTCAGTAATAATAAAAATACCCACTTTTCTGAGTTTCATTTCACTTTTTTTTAACAAAAAACGTGTATAGCGCTTATTTATTTTCTATTTTAAAAATCCAGCTATGCTTTATGCCGGACCCCGTATATATATATATGCTGAGTGGTTCTTCCAGCAATTTGAACAATAAAGTAATAGAACACAGTGAGGTATGGGTTAGACTTTAAAAACGCAGCACTATAATCTTTTACTTTGTTGTACGACAGCTTCGTATTTTTTACCCTGCTTGTAAACATTTGCATCTTCCAGCAATTTGCCACCTTGGATATCAGAATGGCAGCGTCTGGTGATGACTGTTTCCAGCATCGAAGCATTTTAAAGATGCATTTTTTTACCAGTCTAGAACGACATAAAATTGTAAAACTTTGATGGTGCAAGTTTTTAAAAAAAAACTAAATGGGAATGAAACACTGTAGAAAAGGAGATTTTAGGGAAGGTAGAAGCCAGCTTCTTAGTTCAATGTACAACCGTACCTTGAGAACAATAACCTTCAATGTACAACCTTATCTTGAGAACAATAACCTTCAATGTAAACCTTATCTTGAGAACAATGACTTTCAATGTACAATCTTATCTTGAGAACAATGACCTTCAATGTACACCCTTATCTTGAGAACAATAACCTTCAATGTACAACCTTATCTTGCGAACAATGACCTTCAATGTACACCCTTATCTTGAGAACAATAACCTTCAATGTACAACCTTATCTTGCGAATAATGACCTTCAATGTACAATCTTATCTTGAGAACAATAACCTTCAATGTACAACCTTATCTTGAGAACAATGACCTTCAATGTACAATCTTATCTTGAGAACAATGACCTTCGATGTACAACCATATCTTGAGAACAATAGCCTTCAATGAATAATCTTATCTTGAGAACAATGACCTTCGATGTACAATCATATCTTGAGAACAATAGCCTTCAATGTACAAACTTATCTTGAGAACAATGACCTAACTTCAGCCTATACTGACCCAGGACCCCACCCGTCATGCTCGCACAGCAACATAATGTTTATGTTGAGGCTAACAGTTCAAGCTCTCAACTCTCTCCCCAACATATGTCAAAAAATTCCGTATATCAAGTGACACCACATAAGCTTTATTGCGCATATAGACTGTACATACACATGTTGACAATGTACGTGCCAAACACCAGATATAGAACTTACAAATAAGAATGAATTGTGAGAAATGTAGTATGAGACGAACATGAGCAAACAAGATGATAATGTATGACAATGATGAATGATACAGTGTATCAATAATTCTCAAGGCCCTCTCCAATAATGCATTACACAACTGGCCCTTAATGTAGTTAATATTTGACATCACACGAAAAGTACATAACCAATTTATGCCCTCCCCCCCCCCACCCCCCAATATCCAAGGCCTCTATCTGCATCACAACTCAGTGTTGCAAGAATTTGTCCAGCTGGGCGGATAATGCACATTCAATGCGAGTTCAGAATAACAGTATGTCATATGTCAATCTTAATCTTCATAACGTAGACTAGCAACATTGAAGGACAAGCAATCAACATAAAATCTCTCAGCAATCATCTGCACACATAAATATCAGCACATGATAATCAAAGGAGCGATTCACTGCATATCAAAAGGCATTATATGATAATCGAGTGAATTCATATATCATGCATACATATATATCTGGCATCATCAACAATGTAATGTAATAAATACTTCATGACATTTTACCGCTCAACATAAAACATAAAACATAAAACATGGACTCTCAACTTGTGAACCAACACTGAAAATAGTTCACGTGACTTCATTTTCGAAATGTTATGTTACTACATAAAAAAAACTACATATAAAACTTACACCAACGTTACACAACATGAAGGAAGCATAGGTGGCGATCATCGCAGAAAATATTGTTACACAGTATATCACAATGTATGTAGAAACTTCACAAATATAACCCAAAAGATGATGACGACAACATGCTCCCTCCCAACCTGGCAGCACCTCGACAACAAGCCAGATCAACACAATCACAAACTGTCGAAGCCAAAACAACACACTACTATGTGGGTGGGTAGATACCTCTATTGATCGCACGCTGCCATAAGGTAACAATCTACAAAATGAACCCCGGGTATCCAGGTGAGAATTACCACTTCTTCCGACTCGTTCAAAAAATATTAACTCTCCGCCTGCCACAGTTTAAAAAACAAACAAACAAACTAACAAACAAACAAACAAATGTTCTGATTATGCAGTTTGTTGGCATCTGTGTTGTGACATCTATAGGGGTGTAGTTGTAAAACTCAGTGTAACAGAGCAATTCTGTGTTCCAAGTGTGCTTATCATGTGTGAAAGTACTTGTAAACGAAAGAAGATCCCATGCATAAACTGTTTTTTTACCCTCCCCCTTCCCCACCCCCCCCCCCCAAAAAAAAACCACTGGTGTTAAAACATGAAAACGTAATGTTTAGCACATATTTTGGCGCAAAATAAAATTCAGATGAAACTATACTCTACATGCCACCAGTTTCTAGTGAATCCCTTTTAACTGTCACATCTCCTCATTTAGAATCTCACTCTATACACATCTACATTTTATGCGACTATTTCTAATACTTTTTCTGCAGATAGATGCATTTTATTACAATGTTTGCAACAGGCAGTCAGTGTCAAACACATGCACACAAAATGAACGGAGAAGCGCCTACAGACCACGATTACAAACGATTTTAATTAAGTTTCAGAACGCCTTTAAACTGTCATGTCGGCCATTAAAAACAAGGAAGAGAACGTTCTACTTTCACTTGTCACGCGCAGCAATAAATGAAATAAAAATTACTACCGGTTCTATAACGAAACGAAGCATCGAACTGTGTACGGTTGCTTTGGACGTACGGAACAAGAGTCAAGTCCATTTACACCCGTGTCAGGAGAAGACGTTAAATGCCTATGGAAGAGCGAATGAGAAACGAGGCTTCACAAGAGCTGTACGACCGTCTAGAAAATTCTGACAAATCTGGTAATGATCAGTCAGTCGGTCAGTTAGTCAGTCAGTCTCTCGGTCAGTCAGTCATTTTTATGTCCCTTGTGGAACTTTGCCTCCCTAACAGCTCTCCTGCTGGCCTCAGGGTTATAAGCAACATGGCCTGCTGCTGATGCATCCATTCACAGATCATCAACGATGTCTTGCAGCCATCTTCGCCTTGGTCTTCCTCTCTTTCCTTTTTCCCATTTGTGTACCCTTCCAAGACTGTCTTCTCTAAATTATCATGATGTTTAATATGTCCAAAATATTTAAGTTTTCTCTGTTTAATCCTATTTACTAGTCAACTTTCTTCAATATTAAGTTCTTGTAGTATGTATATATGTGTTCTTTTTGTGTCCATGATATTTGAAGAACTCTTCTGTAGCATTTACATTCAAAGGCATTTATGTGTTTTCTTAGCTGTTTTGTTAAGTGTCCAGGTCTCATAGGCATATGTTGCGATGGGAAAGATGCATGCCCTTAAAAATCTTATTTTTGTAGTTCTGTCTGTTCCTCTCCACAGCTTCTTTAAGTTGTTTTACTTTTTGAAGAGCGATAGATGTCCTCCTTTTAATTTCCGTTATTGTATCTCCATTATTATGGATGCATCAGCAGCAGGGCATCTTGCTTACAACCGAGAGGTCTACAGGAGTGCTGTCAGGGAGACGAAGTTTCGCAAGGGACATGCAAATGAACGAATGAATGATGCAACATATTCAAAACTTTCCAACTCTTCCAATTTTAATTGTAATAGCAGGAGATAATACCGAGACTGAAAGCGTAGAGAAGAGAGGATTTGACGGTGGAGGAAGGTGGATTATTTAGTTCAGATGTAATATCTACCATCATTTAAGTATGAGTAAGAAATAAAGAAATAAGCAACAAATTAGACACTTGTGAGAACAAATCCCTAAGGAAAATACTCGGTATAAAGTGGAAAGAATTCAAGAACAATGCAGAGATTAAGACAGATGAGTGAACAACAACCTGTCTCATGGTTGATCAGAAAAGGAGATGGGCATATGTTGGTCACGTGATGAGAAAAAAAATAGTCAGAGAATCCCAAAACAAGCTATCAAGTGGAAAACAACAGGCCGAAGAAAAAGAGGGTGACCACGTGAAACTCTAAAGAGGGCGTTGTAAAGAAAGGCTAATTTAGTAGGCATAAAATCCCTTGATGAGGTTGAAAGACTCGCCGAATACAAGAACAATTGGCGAACTGCCATGCGAGCCCCATGTGACGTTTAACGGCACGGGAAGGATGTAAGATGAATGACTGATTTCTGAGCTAGTGTCGTCCGCCTCTCCGTCATGAATGTATATTTTCTGAAAGTGGAAGAGTGAGAAATGGTTGTCGTCAAGAACTATGGCTGTCTTGTTATGGGTATAACTAGGGCATCAAGTTCAATGGCTGGAAAATCAACAGCCGAAATGATTTTACTCGTCTTTGAAGTAACTGGACGATTCACTTATGCTACTAGTACTCTTCATTCAGTTCCTTAATAAAGATCTCATGGGGTACTTAGGAAAATCTGGAGTCATCTGCTTATTGTTCAAGTACTGACTGAATTTATTTCTAACCTGGACATTTTTCTGAACGTTGCACAATCAACTGAGACGGGGAGAGAAAGGGGGGGGGCTTGTCTGTCATCTGATTAGACAGGGTCGAACTATACGAATATTTGCCAACAGATACACCTCCTGGCTTATATCACTCTACAACACTTGAAGTTTATCAGCATGTCATGTCATGGTCGGCTGGAAGTGATTGTTTGGGATAATGCAAGTAAACAGATAAAGTTTGTGATGCAGTTCAAAAGAAATGAAAACAGAAGAAAAATATAAAAAAAGCAATACATAAATAAACTATCACTCTGCAATCTTGCCTGATTAATTTATTCAATTATTTTTTTGCCACAGAAATTGCTTTTTTGTGGAATACTTTGATATATGTAAGAAAATGAAACTGATTAATTTAGAACCCAACTTTCATTGCTCAAATCTCCCTGTAACCAACCGTCAGGCGTTATGTCACGTCTCCCTGTAACCAACCGTCAGGCGTTATGTCACGTCTCCCTGTAACCAACCGTCAGGCGTTATGTCACGTCTCCCTGTAACCAACCGTCAGGCGTTATGTCACGTCTCCCTGTAACCAACCGTCAGGCGTTATGTTACGTCTCCCTGTAACCAGCCGTCAGGTGTTATGTCACGTCTCCCTGTAACCAACCGTCAGGTGTTATGTCACGTCTCCCTGTAACCAACCGTCAGGTGTTATGTCACGTCTCCCTGTAACCAACCGTCAGGTGTTATGTCACGTCTCCATTTAACCAACCGTCAGGCGTTATGTCACGTCTCCCCGTAACCAGCCGTCAGAAATTATGTCACGTCTCCTTTAACCAGCCGTCAGGTGTTATGTCACATCTCCCTGTAACCAGCTGTAAAGGAATAGATAGCACTAGTTACCTAGGTTGGTTGGCAACACTAGGCGTAGGAAATAATGGGTCAGTTAGTCAGTCAGTCTTCAGAAGTGCGCAACTCAGAACAAATCGGTTTCTCTGGCCCAGCATATAAAGTAAACATGACAGAATTTTAACTGGTCAGGCTTTGTACTCTGAACACTTAAGGCCAGAGGTAGAAGAACGGACACGTGCGGTGCAAGCGTGGAAGAGATGTTTTATTGTCGGTGGAAGACCATATATATGTAAGTTAATAATCGGTTTATGCTTTTGTGACGTGGATGCGTGCAAGCTGTGTCTATTCTGTGCTGTCCTACTCCGACCAAGCCCCATCTCACTCAGGTATGATTTAGATGATAGAAATAGACATCGAATAATCAGAATTCCATATTAACATAATTATTCTATGTAAGATGCCATGTTTTAGCAGCGTGTAAAATGTAGGTCTTGTATGTGCATATGATTATGTATTACCACGTTCTATGTAAGAGCATACATAGAACGTTCTATGTAAGAGCAATGATCAGAGAATCCCAAAACAAGCTATCAAGTGGAACACAACAGGCCGAAGAAAAAGAGGCAGACCGCGTGAAACTCTGAAGAGGACATTATTAAGAGAGGCCAAATTAACAGAGATACACAGCATACACAGAGATTCATTATGGAGAATTTTATGTCTATATGGAATACCATCTAAAATTGTCAACATCATTAAGGACTTATACAATGGATATGGTTGTGCAGTCAAGACAGAAGAAGGGATGAGTGAATGGTTCCAGATTGAAACAGGCGTGAAACAAGGATGTATACTGTCTCCTTTACTTTTTGGGATTACAATAGACTTCATAATGAAAAAATGCTGCACAGGTAACACAGGTATTGACTGGGTACATGGGACCCAACTAGAAGATCTTGATTTTGCTGATGACATAACTCTTATCAGTAATAATGTGAATTCCATGCAAGAAAAAACAGATAGCCTGTCTTCACTGGCTAGCAAAATAGGACTTGAAATTAACAAGGACAAAACAAAAATAATGAAAATTCCCATCAATCAAAATGGAAAAATACACATAGAAGGGACAGATATTGAAGAAGTCAATCAATTTGCATACCTTGGCAGCTACATAGACCAGGATGGTGACACTAGAAAGGAAGTTAGGATCAGAATTGCAAAAGCAGCATCAATCTTCAAGAATCTTGAGAACATATGGAATTCAAAAGTTATAAGCACAAAAACCAAGTTAAGACTATTCAATTCAAATGTAATATCCACCCTCATTTATACATGCGAAAGCTGGAAAACAACTAAAGAAATAGAAAAGAAATTAGACTCTTTTGAAAACAAATGCCTAAGGAAAATACTCGGCATCAAGTGGAATGAATTCAAGAACAATGCAGAGAAAAGACAGATGACTGAACAACAACCAGTCTCATGGGTGATCAGGAAAAGGAGATGGACATATGTTGGTCACTTGATGAGAAGAAATGATCAGAGAATCCCAAAACAAGCTATCAAGTGGAACACAACAGGCCGAAGAAAAAGAGGCAGACCGCGTGAAACTCTGAAGAGGACATTATTAAGAGAGGCCAAATTAACAGACATAAAATCCTTTGATGAGGTTGAAAGACTCGCTGAAGACAGGAAAAACTGGCGAACTACTTTGCGAGCCCTATGTGACGTTTAACGGCACGGGAAGGATATAAGATAAGATGTAAGAGCATGTTTGCATACAATATACACCAATAAGTTAATTTATGATTACAGTCAATACCTTAATCCTTCAAGTATGATTATTTTCAGATGCAAAGATTTTGCCAAGAACGGTTTTTTTGTTGCAAATAAATCTAATATACATGCGTAAGATTGTTTTACTGGTCTCTGTTAATTTATCGATGATCTATTTTTTGTAGGATTCTAGATGCTGAATGACATTGTTTTAACGATTTTGTTGATAAATATAAAAGCTGATGAATAACGACACATAAAAATGATGATTCTTTGTTTGATTTTGCTAAATATGTAAACTGATGATTAACAACAATATAAGTTTTATGATTATTTGAAGAATTTGTATTGATTGTGGGTGTTTTCCTTCACTGGTGTAGTGTGTGAATGTGTGAGCATGAGCAAGCTTTATTTTCCACATACCTAATAAAGATAAAATATCAACAACAAAAAAATACAATAAAACACTCGTATAAATTACAGAAAATTATCACCCCATTTATCACCTATTTATTCCTACACAGCCGTCAGGCATTATGTCACGTCTCTCTCTCCAACCAGCCATAAGGCGTTATGTCATGACACACTGTAACCAGCCATCAAGCATTATGTCACGTCTCCCTGTAACTAGCCGTCAGGCATTATGTCACGTCTCCCTGTAACCAGCTATCAAGCATTATGTCACGTCTCCGTGTAACCAGCCAACAAGCATTATGTCACGTCTCCCTGTAACTAGCTGCCAGGCGTTATGTCACGACACACTTTAACTAGCTGTCAGGAGTTATATCACGACACACTTTAACTAGCCGTCAGCCATTATGTCACGTCTCCCTGTAACTAGCCGTAAGGCATTATGTCACGACACACTGTAACCAGCCGTCAGGCATTATGTCACATCTCCCTGTAACTAGCTGCCAGGCGTTATGTCACCACATTGGCTGCAACTGCCATTTTCAAGTCAACTTTCCTACAAACCAACAAGTCAACTTTCCTATAGACCAACAAGTCAACTTGCCTACAAACTAACAAGTCAACTTTCCTATAGACCAACAAGTCAACTTGCCTACAAACCAACAAGTCAACTTTCCTATAGACCAACAAGTCAACTTGCCTACAAACCAACAAGTCGCCTATTCTCTCCTAGTTTCCAGACTGCTGAGGTACTAGGAGATGCTTTTTTCTTTTTACTTTTTTCCCCTCCTCATAGTAGATTATCTTCTCACGGCGTTGTTTCTTTCATCGATGTCTACATTAAACCACTAAGAGGACATCTAGTCTGTGACAAAATGCCTAGCAAGAAAGGAGAGTGGAATGTCGATAACAAATGCTAACGGAGAATCTGGAAATAATGTTCTCTAGTAGATGTTTTAAATGTTTTGGACATATTAAGCGTCGTGACAATTTAGAGAAGACGTTCTTGGAAGGGTACATAGTGGGGAAAAGAAAGAGAGGAAGACCAAGGCGAAGACGGCTGCAAGACATCGTTGATAATTTGCAAATGGACGCATCAGCAGCAGGGCATCTTGCTTACAACCGAGAGGTCTACAGGAGAGCTGTTAGTGAGGCGAAGTTCCGCAAGGGACATGCAAACGACTGACTGACTGAGTAGATGTTTGTGCTAATTTCACTAGACTGATTCCTGCTGGCGAATGTTTTCGTCCATCAGGTAGGATGATCTACAAAGTGTAACAAGTACTTGTTTCTACTCTACATTTCAATGTAGGGACCCGAGAAACCAGCACTAATTTTGGCCGTTGTGCGTGGCGGAGTGTTCGAAATCTGCATGGGCACTGTTATGTTTTTCCTACTTCATAATCTGCAGGTCCAGTGTTTCTTAACTTAGATGCTGGAGTCATTAAACAAATCTGGACTGCATCGTAGGACTGGTTACGCGCTAGGTTTACTAATCCTGTGGTACCGAGTTCAAGTCTCGGCGGTGGAATATTTTTCTGGTACACATCAAAAAGGCCCCGTGGTCCAGCCAGCCTCTAATAAATGGGTACCAGAGAAATCTGGGAAGGTAAAATACTGACCACATCACACTTTCATGTGCCGAAGGTCATGGAAAATAAGGGCCCTAACACCGTATCCTCAATATGCCTTAATGGCATGGAAACGCCGCTTCGTAAATGCCTTATAAACTGTGTTCGAGCCCAAATGTCGATTCCACTTGTAGAACTGTGCAGAACTTAACATCTCAGTTTATCAAGGATATACAATATCAGCTTCTGGCCATCACCTGGTTTAGCGAAGTTGTTAATGCACTCTTTTCTTGGGTATTTTACTGAGTTTTCGACCCCCACCTGAGGTACTCTAGTTAACCTGACTTCGGAGACGAGAGTATACCTGGCTTCCTCTGTAGATGACGAGAGTATACCTGGCTTCCTCTGTAGATGACGAGAGTATACCTGGCTTCCTCTGTAGATGACGAGAGTATACTTGGCTTCCTCTGTAGATGGACAAAGAAAATGTGCAGGAATGATACTGACTATATTGTCCCGAGATGTTAATATTGCAATGTCACAGTGTCATTATTTTATCCGTTTCTCCTTATAGATATATATATATATATATATATATATATATATATATATATATGGGTGTCTGAGTGGCGAAGTGGTTAGTGCACTAGTCTCTCATGGCGAAGGTCGGGGGTTCGAATCCGGCCGGCGGCACCCCAGTCACCCAGCTGTAGAAATGGGTACCCGACTTCTGGAGTTGGGGAAGGAAAAGGCGGCCAGGCGTGATACTGACCATATCACCCTCTAGTGTGCTGACAGGTCAAGGAAAATATGGGCACTAACACCATATCCCTATGTGCCTCTAAGGCATGACAGGGTTACCATATATATATATATATATATATATATATATATAAGCGCACATCTACGGTTTTGAAATAGGAATCTTCGAATGTGTGAATTTGTCTCTTTGTGAACACGTATATTGTAACGTTTTGTGCCAAACTTTGTCCCGTATTCTTGCACCATGTTCTCAGTTAATATTTTGCTCTAGTAAAAATAAAGCATAGAAAAAAGGCATAAAGTAGTTATTAATATTTGAAATCTATGCACACAATTATGAATTGCTTGATATCATCACAGAAGGTAGTGAAGATTTAGATATGTACTGGTGAAGGATTAACTTTAAGATCATCCAGTATTTAGCATTTGTAGTTTTGTTGCGTTTTTGGTCACATCTGCGTGTAATAAAACACACGTTACTGCCGAAAAGTTCCCATTTGGATGTCGTTGTTAGATTCAGGGATTGCTCGTGTACGGATTTGTTTTGTTGTCATATTCAAAGCTGAACACACACAACCTGCGATCTGTAAACTTACCAAGTGTTCTCTGTCGCTAGTGGCTGTTGTTTCTCATATTTTATATCGAATGTTTTTATTTCTTTACTATCCTAGTTTCCCTATTTACAGTTTCGCTGACATTTATGTCTATATAAACCGTCCAGTATGAGATAAACTTGGTAAAACGTCTTAGAGACCTCGCCCAGGTGAGTAGATAGCTTAACTCATGCATGACCCTCATCCAAGTGAGTAAACAACTTAATTCATTCATGACTCATCCAGGTGAGTAGATAGCTTAACTCATGCATGACCCTCATCCAAGTGAGTAGACAACTTAATTCATTCATGACTCATCCAGGTGAGTAGATAGCTTAACTCATGCATGACCCTCATCCAGGTGAGTAGATAGCTTAACTCATGCATGACCCTCATCCAGATGAGTAGATAGCTTAACTCATGCATGACCCTCATCCAGGTGAGTAGATAGCTTAACTCGAGCCCCTCATACAGGTGATTAGATAGCTTAACTCATGCATTACCCTCATCCGAGTGAGTAGATAGCTTAACTCATACATGACCCTTATCCAGATGAGTAGATAGCTTAACTCATGCATTACCCTCATCCGAGTGAGTAGATAGCTTAACTCGAGCCCCTCATACAGGTGATTAGATAGCTTAACTCATGCATTACCCTCATCCGAGTGAGTAGATAGCTTAACTCATGCATTACCCTCATCCGAGTGATTAGATAGCTTAACTCATGCATTACCCTCATCCGAGTGAGTAGATAGCTTAACTCATGCATGACCCTTATCCAGATGAGTAGATCACAAAATGACAGGTTTTCCTCGCGAATCAGAGGAAAAGAAATTACGGGGTGACCTTGGAAGCAGAGCATCGTGTCGGATTGGGAGTGGACCACCGCGGATTCTTATCTTGTAGATCCTAAGTTGAGCTAAATCGCTGGTAAAGGTCCTATGCATTTTTCTTACAGACTCCCTCGCCTTGGGGACCATGAGCGATCCATGAGCGATCCATGAGCGATCCATGGCCCTCTAGCCAGGTTAATCCAGCTATTGGCATTAGAGCCATTTACGGCCTGCCAGCCCCGACTCAGGCAGTCAGCCACGGGTCGCTAAGAACTACATTGAATTGTAACTTCAGCAGTGCGGAAGATGACAATGGTGTGATGATGATGATGATTTATATTCAACACGCTGAGAATGAAGGAACGACACTTGTATAAAATAACCATCATTCAGTTTTGTTAATGTTGGTATTTCATTTCAGATTTTAAAACTTTCAGCTCTGAAAATGATGAGACTCTCGCTGGTGTTGATGATTGTTGCGGCGATCTGTGGCTACGCCTATGGAATTGAATGTCGGGAAGATTCGTGCTTTACGGTGCGATGTGCTGCGGTCACTTCTGAAAATTGCAACGGGACGATAATCGAAGGAGGAGGATATTGCGGTTGTTGTGATTCCTGCGCTAGGATACTTAGTAAGTAGCTGGATAAGTTTCTGAGTCAAGATAGTAAATTAAGTCAAAGCCGGGTCAAAGATAAGTTTCTGAGTCAAGATAGTAAATGATGTCAAAGCCGGGTCAAAGATAAGTTGCTGAATCAAGATAGTAAAAGAAAGTCAAAGCTGGGTCAAAGATAAGTTGCCAAGTCAAAATAGTAAATGAAGTCAAAGCCGGATCAAAGATAAGTTGCTGAGTCAAGATAGTAAATGAAGTCAAAGCCGGGTCAAAGATACGTTGCTGAATCAAGATAGTAAATGAAGTCAAAGCCGACTCAAAGATAAGTTGCTGAGTCTAGATAATAAATGAAGTCAAAGCCGGGTCAAAGATAAGTTGCATAGTAAAGATAGTAAATGAAGTCAAAGCTGGGTCAAAGATAAGTTGCTGAGTCAAGATAGTAAATGAAGTCAAAGCCGGGTCAAAGATAAGTTGCTGAGTCAAGATAGTAAATGAAGTCAAAGCCGGTTCAAAGATAAGTTGTTCAGTCAAGATAGTAAATGAAGTCAAAGCCGGGTCAAAGATACGTTGTTCAGTCCAGATAGTAAATGAAGTCACAGCCGGGTCAAAGATAAGTTGCTGAGTCAAGATAGTAAATGAAGTCAAAGCCGGGTCAAAGATACTTCATGAAATTAGTTCCCTAACTTTTTCTGACTGCAGATCGCTTGCCACTTCCCTGACCTTACACTGAACTCTTTCCCTTCATTAGGGTCATTTCTTCCTTGCACTATCTTTTCTCTCACCGTTGTCTTCGGGCATTTATATGGACAGGTGGTTAAGAATACTGTATGAGTAGTTAAGATAAGATAATGTATGAGTAGTTAAGACAAGATAATGTATGAGTAGCTAAGACAAGATAATGTATGAGTAGCTAAGACAAGATAATGCATGAGTAGTTAAGACAAGATAATGTATGAGTAGCTAAGACAAGATAATGCATGAGTAGCTAAGACAAGATAATGTATGAGTAGCTAAGACAAGATAATGCATGAGTAGCTAAGACAAGATAATGCATGAGTATTTAAGACAAGATAATGTATGATTAGCTAAGACAAGATAATGCATGAGTAGTTAAGACAAGATAATGTATGAGTAGCTAAGACAAGATAATGTATGAGTAGTTAAGACAAGATAATGTATGAGTAGTTAAGACAAGATAATGTATGAGTAGTTAAGACAAGATAATGTATGATTAACTAAGACAAGATAATGTATGATTAACTAAGACAAGATAATTTGTGAGTAGCTAAGACAAGATAATGTATGAAACGGTGAGTTAAAAAGCTGTATAAGTAGCTGAACCAAGATGTCAGGGAGTATTTACGAGGGAGTGATTGATACAGTAAAATTCTGTTAAAAATCATAATGGGTAGACTTCATAAGAAAATAGAAGAAGTCAATATGGTCCAAGCTGGTTTCAGGCAAGGAAGAGGATGAAGAGATCATATATTCAATATAAGAAGATTAATAATGTAGAAATGCAGAGAGTTTAATGTGAATCTATATTTATCCTTTATAGACTACTCAAAGGCATTTGATTGTGTACAACACCAGAAGGTTTGGGAAATAATGAAAAAAATGGGATTTCCAACACATTTGATACAATTAACATCACTGCTGTATCTAGACCAACAAGCAGCAGTAAGAATAAATGGTGAAACAACAACTTGGTTTGACATAAAACAAGGGGTCCGTCAGGGTTGCATATTGTCACCCTACTTATTTAACTTGTATACTGAAAATATAATGAGGAATGTTAGAGAAGATGTAGACAAAGAATATTACGATGCCATAACAGTTGGAGGTTATGAAATACCAGAGATTAGATATGCTGATGACACAGTGTTACTGTCCACAACACAAAAAGGAATGGAAAAACCAATTATGTCAGTCCGTAAGAACAGCGAAAAGCAGAACCTCTATCTTAATGCGAAGAAAACTAAATTGATGACAACTGACAAAACAAACAAGGCAGCTGAAATATATATCAGTGACGAAAAATTGGAAGAAGTGGAGAGTTTTGAATATCTTGGATCACTACTAACTAATAATGGAGATACAATGAGGGAAATTAAAAAGAGGACATCTATCGCTCTTCAGAAAGTAAAACAAATAAAGAATCTGTAGAGAGGAGCAGACAGAACTACAAAAATAAGATTTTTAAGGGCATGCATCTTCCCCATCGCAACATATGCCTGTGAGACCTGGACACTTAACAAAACAGCTGAGAAACACATAAATGCCTTTGAATGTAAATGATACAGAAGAGTTCTCCAAATATCGTGGACACAAAAAAAGAACAAATATATCTATACTACAAGAGCTTAATATTGAAGAAGGCTGGCTAGTAAAGAGGATTAAAGAGAGAAAACTTAAATATTTTGGACACATTAAACGTCATGATAATTTAGAGAAGACCGTATTGAAAGGATACATAATGGGAAATAGAAAAAGAGAAGACCAAAACGAAGATGGCTGCAAGAAATCGTTGATGATCTGCAAATGGACGCAGCAGCAGGCCATCTTGCTCACAACCGAGAGGCCTACAGGAGTGCTGTTCGGGAGGCAAAGTTCCGCAAGGGACATGCAAATGAATGAATGAATGATTGATACGTTCTCGGCATAAGGTACAAATACTTGAAACGCAGTTGATATTAGGTGCATTTGTAGATAAGGTTAATGTAAGATTAAACACCAAGTTTCAAGAAATTAACTGGAGCCAATTTTTTTACAGACTACTGAAGTGGTAAGGGGTGGCAGAAATTGAGAAAACGGATAAAAGTTCTCATCGAGCAGTCATTCGCTACCTCTGCATCAAGGGTTTATCATCGAAGGAGATCCATGAGGATATGGTAGAGACTCTAGGGGAGAGTTCCCCTTCTTACAGCACAGTGAAGAAATGGGCAGCTCAATTCAAACCTTGAAGGGAGAGTCTGGAAAATGGTCTCTGTCCAGGAAGACCAAGAATGGTAACCACCGATGAAACAACCGGCAGAATCCATGACATGATAATGGAGGATCGACGACTAACTGAGTCATTGCTATTGAGTTGGGCATCTCCCAGGAATGTGTTCATGCCATTATCCACAATGATCTTCAAATGACAAAGGTCTCTGCTCGATGGGTCCCGAAAATTCTTGGAGCTGATCACAAACGACAGTGTCTCAACATGTCAAGATACAATCTTGGCCATTTTTCTGCAGATCCTGAAAAGTTTCTTCAGAAATTTGTGACTATGGATGAGACTTGGGTTCATCATTTTCAACCAGAAACCAAAGAACAGTCAAAGCAGTGGCAACATCATGGTTCCCCATCTCCAAAGAAAGCAAGGGTTGTTCTGTCTGCAGGCAAAATGATGCCTTCTATCTTTTGGGATTGAGAAGGTGTGCTAATGGTAGACTATCTTCAAAAGGGCAGAACGGTCACTGTGGCCTATTACACTAATCTTGTGAAGCAACTGTGGGTCAAACTGAAGGAAAAGCGTCGAGGGAAATTGACGAGAGGAGTCATCTTTCATCAAGACAATGCTCCAGTTCACAAGTCGGCGGTGGCAATGGTTGCCACTCATGAATGCAACTTCCAGCTTCTTAAACATCCTCCTTATTCCCAAGATTTGGCTCCTTCGGACTGTTTAACAAATTCAAAAAAGGAACTCAGTGGTCGCAAATTTGCTTCAGATGATGAGGTCATACATGCTGTAGACCACTTTGTACTTGCACAAGATTCTGACCTTTACAAAGAAGGAATCCGTATGCTCCAGGATCGCTGGATTAAGTGCATAAACTTGCAAGGGGACTATGTTGAGAAATAACCCAATAAGGCTGTCCACAAATTATCCGCTGTACCTTTTGCCGAGAACTTATCAATCACCCTCGCATGTCACTGAGTAGTTAGTGAAATCTTTAAATGAGTAATGAATATAGGTACCGGGTGAGCATATGAGTCAAGATAAAATGTCAATGCATGAGTCAAGATAGCATATAATATCTGAATCTAGGTAATAGATGAGTATTATGTTAATGTGGTGCATCTACTGCAGATTTTAATGTCGATTCATCATTAAAAAGCATGATGGCTTAAGAATATTTAAGGTTCGTAAGGAAGTGTTTGAAATATTTTAGTGCCAATGGGCAGAGGCGATTGCATCTCGACTGAAATAGGTTGTGTAGAACATAGACGTCGGTGACTATTTGAGATGTCGTTATGTTAATGCAAGAAAAAACAGATAGCCTGTCTTCATTCGCTAGCAAAATAGGACTTGAAATTAGCAAGGACAAAACAAAAATAATGAAAATTCCTCTCAATCAAAGTGGAAAAATACACATATAAGGGACAGATATTGAAGAAGTCAATCAATTTGCATACCTTGGCAGCTACATAGACCAGGATGGTGACACTAGAAAGGAAGTTAGGATCAGAATTTCAAAATCATCATCAATCTTCAAGAATCTTGAGAACATATGGAATTCAAAAGTTATAAGCACAAAAACCAAGTTAAGACTATTCAACTCAAATGTAATATCCACCCTCATTTATGCATGCAAAAGCTGGAAAACAACTAAAGAAATAGACAAGAAATTATACTCTTTTGAAAACAAATGCCTAAGGAAAATACTCGGCATCAAGTGGAATGAATTCAAGAACAATGCAGAGATAAGACAGATGACTGAGCAACAGCCAGTCTCACGGGTGATCAGGAAAAGGAGATGGACATATGTTGGTCACTTGATGAGAAGAAATGATCAGACAATCCCAAAACAAGCTATCAAGTGGAACACAACAGGCCGAAGAAAAAGAGGCAGACCGCGTGAAACTCTGAAGAGGACATTATTAAGAGAGGCCAAATTAACAGGCATAAAATCCCATTTATGTGTGTAACTCAGTCAGCACTGAACTATAAAGAACACCAGAAGGCGGCAGAAATGGCACAGAAAGAAACAGAACTCAAAGCAAGGTAAAGAACTACCTGTACAGCACATATTTTCTGTGTATTTTTTACAGTTTATTGTCCAAGTCTATGTTTCCAACAGATCCCGGGGACAGCTGCTCACAGCCGTTAACGGGCGTCCCTCAGACAGAAAGTTGCCCGCGGAACTACTACTGTAGCAGCCGTTCTAACACGTGTCAGCGACTCGCAATCTCCTAAGTGAAGGTAAACTTATCACCGCTACCATCTGTCAGGCGCTCTATACTTTCGGTATTTGTGTAAGTGACACAGATTAGGACGTAGTCCAAAGTAGCTGTCAGTCCCAAAACTAAACGTAGCCACATGTAGCAGTCAGTGTCCTAGAAGTAAACTTTGCCACATGTAACAGTCAGCGTCCTAATAGTAAACTTTGCCACATGTAGCAGTCAGCGTCCTAATAGTAAACTTAGCCACATGTAGCAGTCAGCATCCTAAAAGTAAACTTAGCCACATGTAACAATCAGCGTCCTAAAAGTAAACTTAGCCATATGTAGCAGTCAGTGTCCTAATAGTAAACACTTAGCCACATATAGCAGTCAGCATCTTAAAAGTAAACACTTAGCTACATGTAGCAGTCAGCGTCCTAATAGTAAACACTTAGCCACATGTAGCAGTCAGCATCTTAAAAGTAAACACTTAGCCACATGTAGCAGTCAGCGTCCTTAAAATAAACACTTAGCCACATGTAGCAGTCAGCGTCCTTAAAGTAAACACTTAGCCACATGTAGCAGTCAGCGTCCTTAAAGTAAACACTTAGCCACATGTAGCAGTCAGCGTCCTAAATCTAATCTAAGTGCCATGCCACGAGGCCTAGGCGATCATTTCTCTCCACAATTCCCTGTCTTTTGCGATGATTATGAGATCCGCCAGCGACTTTCTTCCTAGCCACACTGACAGCCCATCCAATAACTTCTATCTCTCTGTCTTCCTCTGTCTCTTCTTCCCTCAGTTTTTCCAGTTGCCACAGTGTGTTCCAATTTTCCTGTTCTCAGGAAATGTCCTATAAATCTCGCTTGTCTGCCTCTGATCTTTGCTATAATTTGCTTTTTAACTCCAGCCTCTCCTAAGACTTCTTCACTGGTTTTCTTGGCTGTCCATGGTACCTTCAACATCCTTCTTACAAACGACATCTCCGTGGCCTCCATTTCTCGCTGTACTCTCTTTTTCATAGACCATGCTTCATATCCATAAAACAGAATTGGCTCGATGTAACATTTAGCGTTCTAAAGGCAAACGTAAAAGTAGACATTATTAGGAACACAGACATATATAATAAAAATACAAATATGAACTTTAATCCCATTCATCATGGTGGTTGTCAGTATTTGTTTCTCCACACAGTGTCACTTTGGCCAGTGCCGCTTCATGTATTCTTCCCCTAGTTTAGTTTTGGTTAAAAAGAAGAGCAACCAAAATAATATAAGAATCTAGCTGATTACCCGGCGTTGCCCAGGTATTTATTTATCCCACTGAACAAAGTTCTACTCCTTTCCACGGCCTTCTAGACAGTTCTACAAGGGTCTACAGACGTCTATTCGGTTCCACAATCTTCTAGAAGGTTCTAGAATGTTCTATTCGTTTTCACAACCTTCTAGAAGATTCTACAGAGTCTAGACGGTTCTGCAGGGTTCTATTCCTTCTAAACGTGGGCTTAATTGTCATCAGGACTGTCACCAATCAGCTTAGCCACCCCAAACACTGTGGACTCGACACTAATCTCGGTCAATTTGGACATTTTATTTTTCACCACTTTTCACCCCCTCCCCCCGAACTTGCGAGTGCCACTATTCATATCAACGACCCCGAAAACTATGGATTCGACAGTAATATCGGTCGTTTTCGATTATTTGTACATATCACCACATCCCACCCCCACCCCTAGGGCCCCTATGCCGTTGGAGCTGAAGTTGGACTTAAATGGCATCGAGAGTGTCACTATTCATCTCAGCGACTCGAAAAACTGCGGATTCGACACTAATATCCTTCATTTTCGATTATTTTTACATGTCACCCCGACCTCTAGGGGTCATAGGGGTATCCTAGGGGTGATCTAACCCCCCCCCCCCCCACGGTGCATTGTCCAGATTTTAAGTCATATGTGTGCCAAGTTTAGTTGAAATTACTCCAGGCGTTCCAGCGTGATGCTCTAACATACACACTTGGGCGCGCATATATATATATAGATGACATCATGTTAAGAGAGACAGACACCACGCCAATTGTCGGTGATGTTTGAAAAGAGGAGGTGGCGAAAGATTGGGCCCACATTATGACAACAGTAGCCTAATCCTTACCATGAACCACGAACATATGAAGTAGACCCCACAGGGTAAAGGAGTCCCTGCATGACAGAGACATGGAGACGTAGTACAGCAGAGAGAAAACGATGGCAAATAAAGAACTGACACGGGAGAAAAGAGACAAAAATAGGGGATCATGAATACTGTCATGAACACTCATGAATACTGTCATGAATGCTATCATGAATACTCATGAATACTGTCATGAACACTCATAAATACTGTGATGAATGCTCATGACTACTGTCATGAACACTCATGAATACTGTCATGAATGCTATCATGAATACTCATGAATACTGTCATGAACACTCATGAATACTGTCATGAATGCTATCATGAATACTCATGAATACTGTCATGAACACTCATGAATACTGTCATGAACACTCATGAATACTGTCATGAATGCTATCATGAATACTCATGAATACTGTCATGAACACTGTCATAAATGCTATCATGAATACTGTCATGAACACTCATGAATACTGTCATGAATGCTGTCATGAATACTGTCATGAATTCATTTCTTCATTCATTTGCATGTCTCTGCGGAACTTTGCCTCCTTAACAGCTCTCCTGTAGGCCTCTCGGTTGTGAGCAAGACGGCCTTCTGCTGATGCATCCATTTGCAGATCATCAACGATGTCTTGCAGCCATCTTCGTCTTGGTCTTCCTCTCTTTCTTTTTCCCCACTATGTACCCTTCCAAGAGGTCTTCTCTAGATTATCACTGTCATGAATATTATCATGAATACTGTCATAAATACTGTCATGAATACTCATAAATATTCTTTAGAAACATAAAAGCCCGTATTGTTTGATCGGCAACCAATAATAACAGTAGGCCATCTTCCAAGAGAACGTGTGTGTGTGCGTGTGTGTTTGTATATGTGTGAGAGTGCTTGTGTGAAGGGATGAATGTGGGAATTTTTTCTTTTGTCTGACACTCTCAAAAACAGCATGCACTATCAGTAGTAATACTATTTTATTGGTTACTTTGGTACTTGAATCATATTGTTATTTCTTACTTTGCTACCTGGATCATATTGTTATTTGTTACTTTAGTACCTGTATCATATTGTTATTTTGTACTTCAGTGCCTGGATCATATTGTTATTTGTTACTTTGCTACCTGGATCATATTGTTATTTGTTACTCTCACATATGGATAATATTGTTATTTGTTACTTTAGTACATGGATCATATTGTTATTTATTAATTTAGTACATGGTTCATATTGTTATTTGTTACTTCAGTACCTGTATCATATTGTTAATTGTTACTCCAGTACCTGGATCATATTGTTGTTTGTTACTTCAATACCTGGATCATAATGTTATTTGTTACATTAGTACCTGGATCATGTTGTTACTTGTCACTTTAGTACCTGGATCATGTTGTTACTTGTTAACCTCGTACATGGATCATATTGTTATTTGTTACTTTAGTATCTGGATCATATTGCTATTTTTTACTTTAGTACCTGGATCATGTTGTTATTTTTTACTCTCGTACATGGATCATATGGTTATTTGTTACTTTAGTACATGGATCATATTGTTATTTAATACTTTAGTACCTGGACCATATTGTTATTTGTTACCTTAGTACATGGATCACGTTGTTATGTGTTACGTAATCCCATAGAATCTTTCGTTGTTCATCATTCCAGCGCCTGTGATGTACGTTCGTCAGAAACAACAGAAACTGAAGCTGCTGTTTGTTGATGTAAAATCATAATATGCTCCGTTGTTTTAAAAAGAACATTAAAAACTTATGATCACGGCGTTATCTTGATGATTTGTTTCAAAATCAACACAAACTGTTGTTTTGCTCTGCTCTAAAGGTATATATAGGTGTATGGTCCAGGTGTACAAGATGTATAAACTAGGAAAAAAAGTATGAACAGCTTTATATTTAACGACTAAAAAGTTGTAACGTTTCGGCGCTAGCCTTAATCATAAAAAAAACATACAGGACAAAGAAATAGAGAGAGGAGTTAAAGTATAAATGCACATGATTATAGTAGGGGTAGAGGGGTTGTAATTTGTTGCTGTGAGGAGGTTCTGAAATATGTGTAACATGTTAGAAGGGAGTGGAACTTAGTGGCGAGGGATTATGATTGAGGAAGAGGAGAATGTTAGGTGTAGCTGAATAACGAGTTCAAACCATGTGGTTCCAGTGTCCCATATTCCTGAATGTAGCGGTTCTCAAGCGCTAGGCGGCTTCTGTCATCTGGGTGACATTGTTTGATGGCTGTTACAATAAAGTCAGATTTGACTCTGTGGTTGGAGCCATTGAAATGATTCGAGACTGGTTTCGAAGCATGATGGGTGATATCGTATATATGCTTTTGTATGTGGTCCTCTAATATGAGGCCAGTTTCACCAATGTAAGTTATCCTGCATCTTTTACATACATTGACATATATCACATATGCGGGACTCCCATGCGAATTCCTCATGGAGAGTAAGGATAGCTTTGGGAAATGTGATCGTTTTCATTTCCCAGACTACAGGGCAGGTAACATAGCGAGGGCGGTTACATTTTCTAGTGCCAACATATTCAAGGTTCCGCTTCAAGTGGATATGGACGGGGATGTCCTTAATATTTGGTTCCCGTTTCTATGTTAATAGGGGTGGATCAGAGAAAATGTCGCGAGTGTCCGGGTGGAGTTGGATTAGTGCCAGACAGCGATAAAGAAGTTTCTTAACCATCTGACCAAGTGAGTCAAAAGGAAGTACTAATTTAGCTCTGTCAGATAACGGAGTTTTTTTTATTTGAATATTTCTTTGTGGTTTATTAGTTGGATACGGTTGGAGGCTTCACGAAGGACATTTTCTGGGTAGTTGCGATGACGGAAAAATTCTAGTAATTTGTTGGACTGATCTACAAGGTCCGACAATTAAGTAATGAGACTAATTACATAAAAAATAAAAACATAAAATAAACAACAGTTGAAGATATAACCCGTATGTTATTCAATGTAAGCCCCTTGTGCATTGATACAGCGAGGGCACGATCTGACAAACACTGGAACGACCTCTGCAGTTCTTCTGTTGGTATGGCTCTTAAACTCGATGTTACGGCTCTTTTGATGTCATCAGTATCGTCAAAGAAGCGTCCTTCAATGGTAACTTTAATTTGGGGAATAGAAAATAATCGCAGGGAGACAAATCTGGGGACCAGGGTGGATGGTTGAGAACACACAATTGTTTTTGGGCTCAAAATTCCTGTACAACTACCGCCTGTTGAGCCGGTGCATTATCACGAAGAAGGAAAAAACTGCCAGGTGTTGAATACTCGGATCGTACTCGGAGAATCCTTTTCAATAGGCGTTTCAAAATACTTAAATAAACGTTGACAGTGACAATCTGTCTCTCTGGAATACACTCTTTGTGAATAACTCCTTTGCTGTCGTAGAAGCACACCAATATTGTCTTCACTTTCGACTTTTGAAGACGAACTTTTTTGCCTTTTGGTGATGGTGATGACTTCTACTGAGCACTTTGGCGTTTAGTTGTGGGATAATAGCGGAAAATCCACGTTTCATCCTCTGCAACAATCAAATTTAAGAAATGTTCATTTCTGCGACACTTTTTGATGATGTCTTTTGCGTTCTCAACACGCTGATGTTTTTAGTCATCAGACTACGAATGCGGTACAAAGCGGCAAGCAACTTTTTCCTTCCACTAAAATTTGACGAATGGTCTCTCAGTTAACACCAAATTCATCTGCCATCGCCCTCACACAACGATCTTCTTGCATCCATTATCTGACCTTTACAATGAGTTCCTCATTACGAACAGAAATTGGACGTCCATGTCTGGTTGCATTTATAATCGTTTCCACACCATTTTTTAATAGTGAATACCACCTGAATATCTGTGTATGAGATAAACATTTATCCCTATAAACTTGTCGCATCAATTCAACTGTCTCAATGGCACTTTTTTAAAGTTTTAAACAGAATTTAATGTTAGCTTTTTGCTCCATGCTGATTATGTAACAGTGCACCTCTGACTAGGTCAACAAAATGGTGCCTTATTTGTCGTCTGCTTATCGGGCGGCGATTGAAAAGTTGTCAGATCATAGATGAATATTGCCTCTTTGGATTCCATGCTTTGCTTCTTAGATGGCATTTTTTGTCTTGGCCATAATAAAATAAGTTCATTCATTCATTCATTTGCATGTCCCTTGCGGAACTTTGCCTCCCAAACAGCACTCCACATAAAATAAGTATCATTACTTAATTGTTGGACATTGTATAAAGTCCAAGTTCTCCTGACATAGTCGGCGAAGAAGGAGAAGTTGGGGGTATGGGATGGAGTTCTTACAAGCTTCAGGATGAGAGGAGGTGTAAATTAAATTGGTTGGCTTGTAAAATACATAGGTGACTAGCCTGTCTGCGTAAATAGATATTTTGATGTGCAAAAAGTTGACAGACATGTCCGAAATTTCATAAGTGAATTGTATGTCTTTATTAAACGAGTTGGCGAATTCAATACATTTTTTAGCTCGTCCTATGGCATACTGGTGACTCCAGTGCCATCACCGATGCACCTTTTATAGAAAAATAAAAAATGGCTCCGTGTATAGTTATATACTCATACACTAATTATCACGTGTACAATGAGTGAGGATAGTGACTTGAGATGAGTCAGATGTAAATGGAAAACATCCAATATTTCGGCGTCATCCTTTGTCAAGGATTACATATAAGAACAACATAACACATAAAAAACACAGAAAATAGATGAAAAAATTATCCTTTTAGGTATCTTCCTAGAACGAAAGATGGGACATAAATTTGCCCGGAAAGACGTAAATACAAAGTAGGAGCAAGTGATTGGCTGAGCTATGGCAAAAGGGAACATCTTGGCGATCAAAGTGTGATAACTCTTTCAGCTAATTATTGTGTTACTAGCTCTATTTAGCTTTGTTACAGTTAGTGGTAGAAAATGTTTGTAATAATTCTCCCCCCCCCCCCACAAAAATAAATCTAATACACACAGTTCTGATTGCTAAAAGTGAAAGGGAGCTACAGACTCTTCTGGACATCGTGGTTTATGAAAACAAAAGTAAAGGTCTCAGCCTGAACAAAAAGAAGACTGAAGTGATGACCATCTCGAAGAAAAGAATACCATAATAATGTTGCATTAACATCGATGGCGCAGAACTGAAACAAGTTGATAGATTCAAGCACTTAGGAACTATTATAACAGCTGATGGGAAATGTCACAACGAAATAAAAACCAGACGTGCTCAATCCAAGTCAGCGTTCCATAAAATGAGACACAATCTGTGCAACAGATCCATACCAATGGAAACAAGATTCTGAGTACTTAAATGTTACATCGAGCCAATTTTGTTTTATGGATGTGAAGCATGGTCCATGAATAAGAGAGTACAGCGAGAAATGGAGGCCATGGAGAAGTGGTTTATAAGAAAGATGTTGAAGGTACCATGGACAGCTAAGAAAACCAATGAAGAAGTCTTAAGAGATGATGGAGTTAAAAGGCAAATTATAGCAAAGATTAGAGGAAGACAATAAAGATTTGTAGGACATTTTCTGAGAAGAGGAAAATTGGCAACTGGAAAAATGGAGGGAAGAAGAGACAGAGGAAGACCGAGAGAGAGAAGTTACTGGACGTGCTGTCAGTGTGGCTAGAAAGAAAGTCACCGGTGGAGGTTATGATCAACTCAAAAGACAGGGAATTGTGGAGAGAAATGATTGCCTACGCCACGTGACACTTGATTGATTGATTCTCCTTACCCGTCACTCTCGCTTCTGCAGACTTTCCTCATCCTCTCTACTTTTTGTTGTAAAATTGAGCCACACACTTCTGTCTCACTTTACTATGTCTAAACAGCAGATCTAGGCAGGTGTATCTGCTCATTTTTACACTTGGGTTGGCTGAACTGCATAAACGACGTGAAAAAAAAAGTGTAAAATATACATGTCGCTACTCCATGATGCATAAAAGTTGTCACAGCAAAAGAGAAAAAAATGTTTGATATTGTCACGTGTGAAAAAAGTACAAATCTTAAACATCCGCCATGACTGGAAATAGAAAGACAAAAAAATCTTTCTCGTAAACTTTCCATTACTCCGCATATCACAATGTGCAGAAAAACTTCACTTACACGACCGAACACGATGCGAGTATGAAACCAAATCAGAAAAAGCAGAAAAAAACTAAAGTATTCAAGTTAAGACACCAACGTATTAGAAAACTTGGCCAAACGAAAACTTGCGTGTAGAGTTCTGTATGTCTGCTTTGAAGATCCCATTTCTCAGGTGAGCACAGGTCTGAAAAGATATAATGTCAGACGGGCCTGCGTGCCCAATTCTTAACCCTTTAGAAATAAAGATCAGTCAATCAATCAATCAATCAATCCCAGGCAGCAGATTTTCCCTGGTGAGATGATGTCAAAGGATGATAAAACATGAAGAAAAAGATGCATCAGAGATCAAATATTCGGTAGCTAACTTCTGTTTTCACAGTTTGGATGATATCTTTATCTGATTACGTGAGAGAACGTTTGACTTTGCAATTGTACTTTAGAATAGTCTGTGTTTTTGCCTACAACATTTTTATGTTAATTACTGTCTAACAATTCTGTCTGTTTACCTGTCTGTATCTGTGAAAAGTATTCATGTTTTCTTGGTGTTTGTATAAATTATTTCTTAATATATTTACATTATTTATTAATATGTTTAATTATTTCTTAATACGCTTAAATTATTTCCTAATATATTTGAATTATTTCTTAATAATCCACTCAAGGTTTCGTGGAAGTATTTCTTGTCTCCCTTGATTCGTGCAGAAATTGAAGCTTCTTTTTATTATATCCGACGAGTTTGTTGTTTATTTGAGACATTCCATGGTTATTAAAAATGCCTAAGGAAAATACTCGGCATCAAGTGGAACGAATTCAAGAACAATGCAGAGATAAGACAGATGACTGAACAACAACCAATCTCATGGGTGATCAGGAAAAGGAGATGGACATATGTTGGTCACTTGATGAGAAGAAATGATCAGAGAATCCCAAATCAAGCTATCAAGTGGAACACAACAGGCGGAAGAAAAAGGGGCAGACCGCGTGAAACTCTGAAGAGGACATTATTAAGAGAGGCCAAATTAACAGGCATAAAATCCTTTGATGAGGTTGAAAGACTCGCTGAAGACAGGAAAAAATTGGCGAACTACTTTGTGAACCCTATGTGACGTTTAACGGCACGGGAAGGATATAAGATAAGATGGTTGTTAAAATATTTCTAATTTAAATTAGACTCAAATTAACAGAGAAGAATCCAAGTCCCTAAAACTGAAACAGTTTAATCCCAGTAATGAAAGTCTGTTTCATTTTAATAATCAAGAGATTTCTAACTAAAACTATACGTTTTGCATTTACTATGATATCGAGGCAATTTTGTTTTATGGATGTGAAGCGTGGTCCATGAATAAGAGAGTACAGCAAGAAATGGAGGCCGTGGAAATGTGGTTTTTAAGAAGGATGTTGAAGGAACCATGGACAGCCAGGAAAACCAACGAAGAAGTCTTAAGAGAGACTGGAGTTAAAAGGCACATTACAGCAAAGATCATAGAGGCAGACTAGCGAGATTTGTAGGACATTTTCTGAGAAGAGGAAAATTGGAACACGTTGTGGCAAGTGGAAAAATGGAGGGAAGAAAGAGACAGAGGAAGACAGAAAGAGAAGTTACTGGATGGGCTGTCAGTGTGGCTAGGAAGAAAGTCACCGGCGGATCTCATAATCAAGTCCGAAGACAGGGAGTTGTGGAGAGAAATGATCGCCTACGCCACGTGGTACGGCTCTTGATTGATTGATTGATTGATATCCAGATCTACAGCCGCTTGTTCTAAGACAAAAGCAACGTCGTATGTGTCAGTCTACACTGTCGCAGACCGTTGTGTCCGTGTAGATGTGTCAGTCTACACTGTCGCAGACCGTTGTGTCCGTGTAGATGTGTCAGTCTACACTGTCGCAGACCGTTGTGTCCGTGTAGATGTGTCAGTCTACACTGTCGTAGACCGTTGTGTCCGTGTAGATGTGTCAGTCTACACTGTCGTAGACCGTTGTGTCCGTGTAGATTTGTCAATCATCTAAAACTGGGTAAAAAAACATTTGCTATTATACTTTCGTTAGAGTCAGGGTGGCCTTGCTTTGTCTTGTTGATATATGGAGGTCAAGGGCCAAATGCGACGTGTCCCAAAACTGCAGCATGTGAACTGAGCACTGCACAAAGGTGATGGTGAGTACGTATAATTGTCTACATTTTGCTTCGTTGTAGATGTGTGAGCGGATTAGCGGTAAGTGAAGGTCTTTCAAGGCCTGGTCTGTGATCCACCTGCGGCCTGAGGAACCATTGAGTAGGACGGCTGTAGGACTTTAGGACCAACCACCAACAAATAAGAAATAACGAAATGTACAAACAAGACGATTCGTATTTTCTATTACTCTTTTTTTATTGCTTCTTTG
Source organism: Achatina immaculata (assembly GCA_009760885.1). Taxonomy (NCBI): domain Eukaryota; kingdom Metazoa; phylum Mollusca; class Gastropoda; order Stylommatophora; family Achatinidae; genus Lissachatina; species Lissachatina immaculata. Next base: position 56,609,623 of record CM019713.1, read on the forward strand.
AAAGAGAGAGAGAGAGAGAGAGAGAGAGGGAGAGAGAGAGAGAGAATACAAAATCGCTTTTGAAAATATAAACCAGTTCATATGACAACCTTTTTTGGAAAACAATAAGAGACAAATAGCAGCTGTCCAGTTTTAGATAATTTTGTATAAGGAGGAAGAAAGAGTTTGACAAGACAAACGACAACGTTAAACTTGGCCGTTTCGGCTGAAACTAACACTTTTCTCAGAATCCACAGATTCTTTTCTTCTGGTTGTAGAATCTGTTTTAAGAAGAAAAATAACAAACAAAAATTAATTGTTGGTCTAAAAATGAAATTCAGAAAGTACACAACTTTTGCTGTTTAAGGTACTGTTACATATATATGACTAACTGATTGTAAGAGATTTTGCTTTAGTCAGCGAGAAAACGCATGTCAGATATTTGTAATCTCCCTTTGTCTAGGTCAAGGACATGTTGTAGACTGTGGAGCAACAGCCTGTCTCATGGGAGATCAGAAAAAGTAGATGGGCATACGTCTGTCACGTGATGAGAAGAAACAGAGAATCCCAAAACAAGCTATCAAGTGAAATACAACAGACCGAAGGAAAAGAAGTCGACACTTGAAACTCTAGTGAGGACATTGTTCAGCGAGGCCAAATTAGTAGACACACAATCCCTTGATGAGACTGAAAAGCTCGCCTAAAACAGGAAAACTTGGCGAACTGCTATGCGAGCCCTGTGTGGCGTTTAACGGCACGAGAAGGATGTAAGATGTGACATATAAGAGAAGCTGGTCGAACAAAGGATTTCACTGATACCTTCAAATCTGTGTTGTTGTCAAGAAAGAAGATGAAGATGTTTGGGGATGAAATTTGGGGGAGGCGAAACAAGAGCTTCAGACCGATGTCAACAACAAAGAACGACTGTCATCAGACGGATGGTCAACTAACAAAGAACGACTGTCATCAGAAAGATGGTGTACCAACAAAGAACGACTGTCAATAGACAGATGGTCTACCAACAAAGAACGACTGTCATCAGACAGATGGTCTACCAACAAAGAACGACTGTCATCAAACAGATGGTCTACCAACAAAGAACGACTGTCATCAAACAGATGGTCTACCAACAAAGAACGACTGTCATCAGACAGATGGTCTACCAACAAAAAACGACTGTCATCAAACAGATGGTCTACCAACAAAGAACGTCTGTCTTCAGGTACTATAAGCTGGAGGAGATAATGAAGAAAATATCGGAGCACCTTGTTCTTCTGTATTTACATCTGTTATTCCTGTGCCGTTAAACATCACTTAGTTCCTGCATGGTAGTTCCCCAAGTTTTTCTGTTTTCTGCAAGTTATTCAACCTCACGTTATGCCTACTACACTGGCCTCTCTTAGCAATGTCCTCTTTAGAGTTTAACGTGGTCCATTACGTTTTCTTTGGACTGTTGGGTTCCACCTGATAGCTTGTTTTGGGATTCCCTTACTATTTCTTCTCATCATATGACCGAGGTATGTTCATCTTCTTTTTATGATATTTTAGATTGCTTTGCTCATAACATTAGGTTTGGCATCCTGATAGCAGTTTCCAACATGTTAAATGTTTTCTTGTTTTTGGTGAGAATGATATGTTGTAGCTTCTAATATATTATTCAGTTATTTCACTGCTGTACATGAGCAAGCACGATTAGAGATTAGCCATTTATTGTGTGCTTTCTGTTTATGCCGTGTTCTTGCATTAATATTCGTGTACTCTCATTTATCTCAATACTCAGAAGTTATATTCACTTTCACGGAACTCTAAACATGAATAAAGCGCTAAGTTGATTTAATAACTGCATGCACTGAAGATGATGATATTCTAACTACATTCAATTAAGTGGTACATAAATGTACATACTTATGCACATCTTTATCCGGTTGTGGCTACACAAGTTTTAGTAACGGTGCTGCAGCTGTAGCCGTCTGGACAGGTCACTGAATGATCCATATACCGATAATTTATCAACAAAGTGGAGCAGTCTGCTCCAGGTGCTATAGAAAGTAAAATGGAGAATATTTAACCAACAATGGATTTGTTAGCAGATCTACATAGCAGTTGTATCAGGTCTTGTACACATAAATCTTTGTTAACTGTGAGGACAGTTTGTGAAATGGGAAAATTTCTATTGAAAATGTAAATCATGAACGTTACGCAGACATACCTACAGATTAACGAACGAATGGATGGATGGATGGAAGGATGGATGGGTGCATGGACGGATGGATGGATAGACAGATGGATGGATGGATCGGTGGATGGATAGATTAGATGGACGGAAGGATGGATGGATTATGGATGGTTAGTTAGCTAGACAGACAGACAGACAGACAGACAGACAGACAGATAGATAGATAGATAGATAGATAGATAGATAGATAGATAGATAGATAGATAGATAGATAGATAGATAGATAGATAGATAGATAGATAGATAGATAGATAGATAGATAGATAGATAGATAGATAGATAGATAGATAGGAGCTGTGTGCAACACAATTATCACAAAAGATGAAAGTAAGTTTGCGAGAATATCAATAAAATAAGTATATAATACAACTATAAGGGTTAGCTCTCTGAGTAAGTGAAAATTGTTCAATTTATTTTTCTAAATATGTATTTCAAATATTAATTCTATTTTCAATTTTTGTTCACAGTTAAACTTACCCAGAATAGTCAAGCAGGCGTCACAGCAACCACACCATGCGCCATTTTTCACAAACTTTCCTTTACAATTCGCCTCTCTGACTACAGGGCACTCCATTTCACAGGAAGAAACGTTTGTGCAATCCATACTGTTGACTGTCGCTACCAGCAGCATGATGATGCTGATGGAAAGCAGAATGGATCTCATGGCTGGAAAATATCTGAAACGAATAATGAGGTTTGAGACAATCTTCATGTGTTCAACAAAATTGACATTGATGTGTCCTTAGTGTAGTCTGATATATATATATATATATATATATATATATATATATATATATAAACTATTTGTTTCCGATTGTTATTTATCGATTGTTACCTTTAACTCCGTACATAGGTAAACTATTTGTTTCTGTTTGTTGTTATTTCTAGTGCTTCGGTCAGATTCAACTCCGTACATAGGTAAATTATCTGTTTCTGTTTGTTGTTTCTCGATTATGTTACCTGGAACTCCACATATAGATAAAATACCTGTTTCTGTCTGTTATTTATCGATTATATTACCTTTAACTCCATATATAGATAATCTATCTGTTTCTTTTTGTTATTTAGGTAATCTATCTGTTTCTTTTTTGTTATTTATCGATTATGTTACCTTTAACTCCAGATATAGGTAAACTACCTGTGTCTGTTTGTTATTTTTAGTGTTTCGGTTACTTTACTCCCTTATGGAACAAAAAAAATTTTTTTCTCGATATTTAAACTATTTTACTCTATTACTATCAAAAGTCACTTTGAAATTAGCAGTCTCTAGTTGTAAATGTAAAATCATATTTTATAAAATCAGTACATTTTTTGGAACCATATTACGAAATATGCTTTACTTTTATAAGACAACATGGCGCTTTCAGCTCAAACGATAACCAACAAAGTCTAAAATTTACTCACTAGAACAGAGGAGAACCAATCTCAGAGAAGTGTACACGCGGAGTGTACTTTGAGCAGTTACGTGTTTGATTAAGTAAGCTCTTATCTTTTATATAAGACCAGGTCAGCTTTGCAGATAAGTGCCCAGTTAAGTCATGGGACATGAAGACATGATTTTACGATGATGGAGCGGATCTGAGCCTCTAGTTATAATTAATTTTTTGTTTAATTCAAGGGAAAAAAAGGACAAATCTTACAGCTGATTCTATTCCCATTCTTATCTGAAACATTTTTTGCCTGCGTGTTGTTTACCTGCAAGTCAAATACAAAACTGGAATGTTCGTGTTTAGTTGTTTAACCGGTGCATGTGCGCTTGAGCTACTGCTAAGCGGTAAGGATGTATAATGTATACTATATCAGGAGAAATGTCGGACATCTACAAAGAGCTGTTTCTTACTACATGCCACAGTTAGATTTCTCATAATGTTCTACGGGATCGAAGAATTTATCTGTCGCTTAAAAAGAAATGTGTTCTTGGAAGGATTTCACTTTGTGCCGTCTCTCCTTCAAAATATGCTTGTAAATGATCTCTAGGTCGTTCCTCCTGTTCGTCATCATCATCATCATAATCATAATCATCATCATCATGTACCGTTTTCGGCACGAAGTTTGACGGTAAGAAAACCCATTGCCCCCTCGATTTTATGTTATACTCATCCAAGGCAGTGTCCTGTCTGTTCCCGTAGATCCTACTATTTGCATTTCGTCCACCCCTTGAATGGCCAGCAAGAGACGCTGATGACATCACGCCATGCTATGTTAGAATGAGCAACTTTTATTTTTCCAATAAAAGTTTGTGAGGTGAAGTAACAGTAAAATTAGCCAGGCTTTGAAGAAAGAAACTTAAATTGTCCACGTGGTGAAAAGTTAATAAAATGACCACAACGTTTGATTTAAAGAAAGTGGAAAACATGTTAGCATTAACTTTCTAAGTTTACGTTTTCTATCTATCTATCTATCTATCTATCTATCTATCTATCTATCTATCTATCTATCTATCTATCTATCTATCTATCTATCTATCTATCTATCTATCCATCCATCCATCCATCCATCCATCCATCCATCCATCCATCCGTCCGTCCGTCTGTCTGTCTATCTATCAATCTATCTGTGTGTGTATATATATATATATATATATATATATATATATTATATATATATATATATATATATATATATATATATATATATCTTATCTTCTTATCTTATATCCTTCCCGTGCCGTTAGACGTCACATAGGGCTCGCAAAGTAGTTCGCCAATTTTTCCTGTCTTCGGCGAGTCTTTCAACCTCAACAAAGGATTTTATGCCTGTTAATTTGGCTTCTCTTACACTTTCCTCTTCAGAGTTTCACGCGGTCTGCCTCTTTTTCTTTGGCCTGTTGTGTTCCATTTGATAGCTTGTTTTGGGATTCTCTAATCATTTCTTCTCGACCAACAGATGTCCATCTCCTTTTCCTGATCATCCATGAGACTGGTTGTTGTTCAGTCATCTGTCTTATCTCTACATTGTTCTTGAATTCGTTCCACTTGATGCCGAGTATTTTCCTTAGGCATTTGTTTTCAAAAGAGTCTAATTTCTTGTCTATTTCTTTAGTTGTTTTCCAGCTTTCGCATGCATAAATGAGGGTGGATATTACATTTGAATTGAATAGCCTTAACTTGGTTTTTGTGCTTATAACTTTTGAATTCCATATGTTCTCAAGATTCTTGAAGATCGATGCTGCTTTTGCAATTCTGATCCTAACTTCCTTTCTAGTGTCACCATCCTGGTCTATGTAGCTGCCAAGGTATGCAAATTGATTGACTTCTTCAGTATCTGTCCCTTCTATGTGTATTTTTCCATTTTGATTGATGGGAATTTTCATTATTTTTGTTTTGTCCTTGTTAATTTCAAGACCTATTCTGCTAGCCAGTGAAGACAGGCTGTCTATTTTTTCTTGCATGGAATTCACGAAAAAACAGATAGCCTGTCTTTTTAATTTAAGCCTGTCTTTTTTATTTAACTTTTGTACTGAAAATATAATGATTAATGTTAGAGAAGATGAAAACAAAGAATATTACGATGCCATAACAATTGGAGGTTATGAAATACCAGAGATTAGATATGCTGATGACACAGTATTACTGACCACAACACAAAAAGGAAAGAAAAAACTCATTATGTCAGTCTGTAAGAATAGTGAAGAGCAGAACATCTATCTTAATGCGAAGAAAACTAAATTGATGACAACTGACAAAACAAACAAGGCAGCTGATATGTGTATCAATGAGGAAAAACTGGAAGTGGTGAGTTTTGAATATCTTGGATCACTGGCAACCAATAATGGAGATACAATGATGGCAATTAAAAGGAGGACATCCATTGCTCTTCAGAAAGTAAAACAACTAAAGAAGCTGTGAAGAGGAACAAACAGAACTACAAAACTAAGATTTGAAAGAGCATGCATCTTTCTCATCGCAACATATGCCTGTGAGACCTGGACACTTTACAAAAAAGCTGAGAAACACATTAATGCCTTTGAATGTAAATGCCACAGAAGAGTTCTTCAAATATCATGGATACAAAAAAGAACACATATATCCATACTACAAGAACTTAATATTGAAGAAGGCTGGCTAGTGAAGAGGATTAAAGATAAAACTTAAATATTTTGGACACATTAAACGTCATGATAATCTAGAGAAACCCGTCTTGGAAGGGTACATAATGGGAAAATGAAAGAGAGGAAGACCAAGGCGAAGATGGCTGCAAGACATCGTTGATGATCTGCAAACGGATGCATCAGCAGGATTTAGGAGTTTTAGCGCAGTGTAACAAAACATCAGGCATGATCGTTTATGAACGAATCAGAAAAGAAAGAACAAACGACGAAAACGGTTAACAACACTTTTTGGATCCTAAAAATGTATTGAGAAGCCATACTGCAAACGATAATGATAGTGACAAATGAAAGTTATGATAAAGTAATATAGTGGAAGAGTTTGCTTTATGGATTAAACTAGAGATTTCGTGGACGCAACACGTACAATCTTAGATTGTAAAAATATGACGTTATAAAACAATTTATCGTATATTGGAAGAAAGGTTCTGTGCATGGTCGTATATGATCAGTTCAGCATGGAAAATGTGTTCTGGATATTTATGGTTTTGTGCTAGTTAATTGTTGCTCCTCGATTATTATCGTGTCCTCCTTTACTGTCTCTGTGTGCTCGTTAATTGTGTGTTTCGCAACCTTGCTTTGTCTTGATGATATATGGACGCCCAGCGCGAACAGCGGAGTGTCCAGATGTAGTCAATCCGCAGTTCCATGTGAACTGAGACAGCACAAAGGTGATGGCGAGTAATTGTCTACATTTTACTTTGTAGATGTGTGAACGGCGTAGGAGTAAGTGAAGGTCCTTCACGGCCTGGTCTGTGATCCACCTGCGGCCTGAGGAACCATTGAGTAGGACGGCTGTATGACTTTAGGACCAACCACCAACAAATAAGAAATAACAAAATATGTACAAACAAGACGATTCGTATTTTCTGTTACTCTTTTTATTGCTACTTTGAGAGAGAGAGAGAGAGAGAGAGAGAGAGAGATAGAGAGATGAAGAGAGAATACAAAATCGCTTTTGAAAATATAAACCAAGTGATATCACAACCTTTTAGGAAAACAATAAGAGACAAATAGCAGCTGTCCAGTTTTAGATAATTTTGTAGAATCTGTTTTAAGAAGAAAAATAACAAACAAAAATTAATTGTTGGTCTAAAAATGAAATTCAGAAAGTACAAAACTTTTGCTATTTAAGGTACTGTTACATAAATATGACTAACTGATTGTAAGAGATTTTGCTTTAGTCAGCGAGAAAACGCATGTCAGATATTTGTAATCTCCCTTTGTATATCCTCATGGATATGTTGTAGACTGTGGAGCAACAGCCCGTCTCATGGGAGATCAGAAAAAGTAGATGGACATATGTTTGTCATGTGATGAAAAGAAACAGAGAATCCAAAAAAAAAAAGCTATCAAGTGAAATACAACAGGCCGAAGGAAAAGAAGTCGACACTTGAAACTCTAGTGAGGACATTGTTAAGCGAGGCCAAATTAGTAGACACACAATCCCTTGATGAGGCTGAAAAGCTCGCCTAAAACAGGAAAACTTGGCGAACTGCAATGCGAGCCCTGTGTGGCGTTTAACGGCACGAGAAGGATGTAAGATGTGACATATAAGAGAAGCTGGTCGAACAAAGGATTTCACTGATACCTTCAAATCTGTGTTGTTGTCAAGAAAGAAGATGATGAAGTTTGGCGATGAAATTTGGGGAACGCGAAATAAGAGCTTCAGACGGATGTCAACAACAAAGAACGACTGTCATCAGACGGATGTCAATAACAAAAAACGACTGTCATCAGACGGATGTCAACAACAAAGAATGACTGTCATCAGACGGATGTCAACAACAAAGAACGACTGTCATCAGACGGATAGACAACAACAATAAATGACTGTCATCAGACGGATGGACAACAAACAAAGAACGACTGTCATCAGACAGATGAACAACCAACAAAGAACGCCTGTCTTCAGACGGATGGTCAACTAACAAAGAACGCCTGTCATGAGACAGGTGGTCAACCAACAAAGAACAACTGTCATCAAACTGATGGTAAGCCAACAAATTACGCCTGTCATCAGACAGATGGTCTGCCAACAAAGACCGCCTGTCATCAGACAGATGGAAAACCAACAAAGAACGTCTATCATCAGACAGATGTTCTACCAACAAAGAACGCCTATCATCAGACAGAAGGTCTACCAACAAAGAACGCCTGTCATCAGACAGATGGACAACCAACAATGAACGCCTATCATCAGACAGATGGTCAACCAACAAAGAACGACTGTCAACAGACAGATGATCAACCAACAAAGAACGCTTGTCATCAGACAGATGGTCTACCAACAAAGAACGACTGTCATAGACAGATGGTCAACCAACAAAGAACGCTCGTCATCAGAAAGATGGTCTACCAACAAAGAACGACTGTCATCAGACAGATGGTCTACCAACAAAGAACGACTGTCATCAGACAGGTCTTCAACTACCAAAGAACGCTTGTCATCAAACTAATGGTCTACCACCAAAGAACGCTTGTCATCAAACTAATGGTCTACCAAAAAAGAACGGCTGTCATCAGACAGATGGTAAACCAACAAAGAACGACTGTCATCAGACAGGTCTTCAACTACCAAAGAACGCTTGTCATCAAACTAATGGTCTACCACCAAAGAACGCTTGTCATCAAACTAATGGTCTACCAAAAAAGAACGCCTGTCATGAGACAGATGGTCTACCAACAAAGAAGGCATGTCATCAGACAAATGGTCTACCAACAAAGAACGACTGTCATCAGACAGATGGTCTACCAACAAAGAAGGCATGTCATCAGACAAATGGTCTACCAACAAAGAACGCTTGTCATCAGACAGATGGTCTACCAACAAAGAACGACTGTCATCAGAAGATCTTTAACCAGCAAAGAACGCTTGTCATCAGACAGATGGTCTACCAACAAAGAATGACTGTCATCAGACTAATGGTCAACAAACAAAGAACGACTGTCATCAGACTAATGGTCAACCAACAAAGAACGCCTATCATCAGAGAGATGGTGAACCAACAGATAGGACTGTCATCAGACAAATGGTCAACCAACAAAGAACGCTTGTCATCAGACAGATGGTCAACCAACAAAGAACGTCTGTCATCAGGTACTATAAGCTGAAGGAGATAATGAAGAAAATATCGGAGCACCTTGTTCTGCTGTATTTACATCTGTTATTCCTGTGCCGTTAAACTTCACTTAGTTCTTGCATGGTAGTTCGCCAAGTTTTTCTGTTTTCTGCAAGTTATTCAACCTCACGTTATGCCTACTACACTGGCCTCTCTTAGCAATGTCCTCTTTAGAGTTTAACGTGGTCCATTACTTTTTCTTTGGGCTGTTGTGTTGCACTTGATAGCTTATTTTGGGATTCCCTGACTATTTCTTCTCATCATATGACCGAGGTATGTTCATCTTCTTTTTATGTCCATCTTCTTCTGTTCTACATTACGAATATTAAAAATAACACCTTCAGTTATTCAGCTAAATCTGGATATTTTCGATTGCTTTGCTCATAACATTAGGTTTGGCATACTGATAGCAGTTTCCAACATGTTAAATGTTTTCTTGTTTTTGATGAGCATGTTATTTTGTAGCTTCTAATATATTATTCAATTATTTCTCTGCTGTACATGAGCAAGCACGATTAGAGATTATCCATTTATTGTGTGCTTTCTGTTTATGCCGTGTTCTTGCATTAATATTCGTGTACTCTCATTTATCTCAATACTCAGAAGTTATATTCACTTTCATGGAACTCTAAACATGAATAAAGCGCTAAGTTGATTTAATAACTGCATACACTGAAGATGATGATATTCTAACTACATTCAATTAAGTGGTACATAAATGTACATACTTATGCACATCTTTATCCGGTTGTGGCTACACAAGTTTTAGTAACGGTGCTGCAGCTGTAGCCGTCTGGACAGGTCACTGAATGATCCATATACAGATAATTTATCAACAAAGTGGAGCAGTCTGCTCCAGGTGCTATAGAAAGTGAAATGGAGAATATTTAAACAACAATGGATTGGTTAGCAGATCTACATAGCAGTTGTATCAGGTCTTGTACACATAAATCTTTGTTAACTGTGAGGACAGTTTGTGAAATGGGAAAATTTCTATTGAAAATGTAAATTATGAACGTTACGCAGACATACCTACAGATTAACTAATAGATGGATGGATGGATGGATGGATGGATGGATGGATGGATGGATGGGTGGGTGGGTGGATAGATTAGATGGACGGAAGGATGGATGGATTATGGATGGTTAGTTAGCTAGACAGACAGACAGAGAGACAGACAGACAGACAGATAGATAGATAGACAGACAGACAGACAGACAGATAGATAGATAGATGATAGATAGATAGATAGATAGATAGATAGATAGATAGATAGATAGATAGATAGATAGATAGATAGATAGATAGATAGATAGATAGATAGGAGCTGTGTGCAACACAATTATCACAAAAGATGAAAGTAAGTTTGCGAGAATATCAATAAAATAAGTATATAATACAACTATAAGGGTTAGCTCTCTGAGTAAGTGAAAATTGTTAAATTTATTTTTCTAAATATGTATTTCAAATATTAATTATATTTTCAATTTTTGTTCACAGTTAAACTTACCCAGAATAGTCAAGCAGGCGTCACAGCAACCACACCAGGCGCCATTTTTCACAAACTTTCCTTTACAGTTCGCCTCTCTGACTACAGGGCACTCCATTTCACAGGAAGAAACGTTTGTGCAATCCATACTGTTGACTGTCGCTACCAGCAGCAGGATGATGCTGATGGAAAGCAGAATGGATCTCATGGCTGGGAAATATCTGAAAGGAATAATGAGGTTTGAGACAATCTTCATGTGTTCAACAGATTGACATTGATGTGTCCTTAGTGTAGTCTGATAGATTCTGATATATATATATATATATATATATATATATATATATACATATATATATATAAACTATATGTTTCCGATTGTTATTTATCGATTATGTTACCTTTAACTCCATATATAGGTAAACTATTTGTTTCTGTTTGTTATTTCTAGTGTTTCGGTCACCTTCAATTCCGTTCATAGGTAAATTATGTGCTTCTGTTTGTTATTTCTCGATTATGTTACCTGGAACTTCACATATAGGTAAAATACCGGTTTCTGTCTGTTATTTATCGATTATATTACCTTTAACTCTATATATAGGTAATCTATCTGTTTCTTGTTGTTATTTATCGATTATGTTACCTTTAACTCCACGTATAGGTAAACTACCTGTTTCTGTTTGTTATTTCTAGTGTTTCCTTACTTTACTCCCTCATGCAGTAATTCATTTTCTTTTCTCGATATTTAAACTATTTTATTCTATTACTAGCAAAAGGCACTTTTAATTAGCAGTCTCCTGTTGTAAATGTAAAATTATATTTTATAAAATCAGTACATTTATTTAGATGACAAATATCCATGTGACACCTGGATACGTGTGTATACAGATGGATCTGCACATAATGCCATAACGAATGGAGGGGCAGGAGCATATATTGAATATCCAAACAACACCATTGACAAGATTTCCAAATCCACTGGAAAATACTGCAAAAACTTTGATGCAGAAGTTAGGGCAATTATTGCTGCAGTTGAAAAACTATCAGACTCCAGAATTGTTACATGTCCTGTAGTAATTCTCACAGATGCAAGATCAGTACTGGAGGCTCTTCAGTGCAACAAACTACCAGACCTTAAGGATGCCTTATCAAAAATTGGCTTACAACACGGAGTCACCTTGCAGTGGATTCCCTCCCACTGTGGGATACCAGGCAATGAGAAAGCTGACCGTCTGGCCAAAGAAGGCACTGAAATGGAGTAACCAGACATACCAATCACCTATAATCAGAAGAAAAGCATGATAAAAACCTACAGGAAGCCACAAACACCACCACATGATGACTATCACATGCTAAACAGAAAGGAACAAGTCACCATCTTTCGTCTCCGAACAGGACACAGCCGACTCCGAAGTCATATGTATACAAAGTTTAAGGTTGGTAATCTATGTACATGTGCCCAGGTGCCCCAAACTGTGGAACATATCCTCCAGAACTGCACCAACTATGAGACACCGAGAAATAATTACTGGCCCAGCGAAACCACTAAAGAAGATAAGCTCTATGGTTCCATACATGAATTACAAAAAACAGTGAAATTTATCCAAGAGACAGGACTGTAGATATAGACAGACAATGCGAACGAAGAAGAAGAAGAAGTACATTTATTTGGAACCTGTTATCATTACGAAATATGCTTTACTTTTATAAGACAACATGGCGCTTTCAGCTCAAACGATAACCAACAACGTCTAAAATGTACTCACTAGAACAGAGGAGAACCAATCTCAGAGAAGTGTATACGCGGAGTGTACTTTGAGCAGTTACGTGTTTGATTAAGTAAGCTCTTATCTTTTATATAAGACCAGGTCAGCCTTGCAGATAAGTGCCCAGTTAAGTCATGGGACATGAAGACATGATTTTACGATGATGGAGCGGATCTGAGCCTCTAGTTATAATTAATTTTTTGTTTAATTCAAATGGAAAAAAAGGACAAATCTTACAGCTGATTCTATTCCCATTCTTATCTGAAACATTTGATGCCTGTGTGTTGTTTACCTGCAAGTCAAATACAAAACTGGAATGTTCGTGTTTAGTTGTTTAACCGGTGCATGTGCGCGTTAAGGATTATAATGTATACTATATCAGGAGAAATGTCGGACATCTACAAAGAGCTGTTTCTTACTACATGCCACAGTTAGATTTCTCATAATGTTCTACGGGATCGAACAATTTATCTGTCGCTTAAAAAAAGAAATGTGTTCTTGCAAGGATTTTATTTTGTGCCATCTCTCCTTCATAATATAGCTGTAAATGATCTTTAAGTTGTTCCTCCTGTTCGTCATCATCATCATCATGTACCGTTTTCTGCACGAAGTTTGACGGTAAAGTTTGACGGTAAACTCACTGCCCTTTCGCTTTTATGTTACATTCATCCAAGGCCGTGTCCTGTCTGTTCTTGTAGATCCTACTATTTGCATTTCGTCCACCCCTTGAATGGTCAGCAAGAGACGCTGATGACGTCACGCCATGCTATGTTAGAATGAGCAACTTTTATTTTTCCAATACAAGTTTGTGAGGTGAAGTAACAGTAAAATTAGCCAGGCTTTGAAGAAAGAAACTTAAATTGTCCACGTGGTGAAAAGTTAATAAAATGACCACAATGTCTGATTTCAATAAAATGGAAAACATGTTAGCATTAATTTTCTAATTTTACGTTATATATATATATATATATATATATTATATATATATATATATATATATATATATATATATATATATATATATCGACAATAGAAGAAATTTTACGGGCAATAAAAAATCTGAAAAATCGTACATCACCAGGATGTGATGAGATAACAGCTGAATTTATTAAAGCAGGAGGAAAGGAATGTGCAACAATCTATCATGCACTATGTAAAAAGATATAGCATTCAGGTATTTGGCCAAAAGAATGGAAAAGAACTGTATTCATACCACTGCCAAAAAAGGGTAACCTGAAATTATGCACAAACTACAGAACTGTTGCCCTGATTATTCATGCTAGTAAAATTCTGTTAAAAATCATAATGGGTAGACTTCGAAAGAAAATATAAGAAGAAGTCAATGTGGTCCAAGCTGGTATCAGGCAAGGAAGAAGATCTAGAGATCAAATATTCAATATAAGATTAATAATAGAGAAATGCAGAGAGTTTAATGAGAATCTATATTTAGTCTTTATAGACTACTCACAGGCATTTGATTGTGTTGTGTACAACACCAGAAACTTTGGGAAATAATGGAAAAAATGGGATTTCCAACACATTTGATACAATTAACAACACTGCTGTATCTAGACCAACAAGCAGCAGTAAGAATAAATAGTGAAACAACAACTTGGTTTGACATAAAACAAGGGGTCCGTCAGTTGTGCATATTGTTCCTTTACTTATTTAACTTGTATACTGAAAATATAATGAGGAATGTTAGAGAAAATTTAGATGAGGAATATTCATTCATTCCTTTGCATGTCCCTTGCGGAACTTTGCCTCCCAAACAGCACTCCTGTAGGCCTCTCGGTTGTGAGCAAGATGGCTTGCTGCTGCTGCATCCATTTCCAGATCATCAACGATGTCTTGCAGCCATCTTCGTTTCGGTCTTCCTCTTTTTCTTTTTCCCATTATGTATCCTTCCAATACGGTCTTCTCTAAATTATCATGACGTTTAATGTGGCCAAAATATTTAAGTTTTCTCTCTTTAATCCTCTTTACTAGCCAGCCTTCTTCAATATTAAGCTCTTGTAGTATAGATATATTTGTTCTTTTTTGTGTCCACGATATCTGGAGAACTCTTCTATAGCATTTACATTCAAAGGCATTTATGTGCTTCTCAGCTGTTTTGTTAAGTGTCCAGGTCTCACAGGCATATGTTGCGATAGGAAAGATGCATGCCCTTAAAAATCTTATTTTTGTGGTTCTGTCTGCTCCTCTCCACAGATTCTTTATTTGTTTTACTTTCTGAAGAGCGATAGATGTCCTCTTTTTAATTTCCCTCATTGTATCTCCATTATTATTTAGTAGTGATCCAAGATATTCAAAACTCTCCACTTCTTCCAGTTTTTCCTCATTGATACATATTTCAGTTGCCTTGTTTGTTTTGTCAGTTGTCATCACTTTAGTTTTCTTTGCATTAAGATAGAGGTTCTGCTCTTCGCTGTTCTTGCGGACTGACATAATTAGTTTTTCCATTCCTTCTTGTGTTGTGGACAGCAATACTGTGTCATCAGCATATCTAATCTCTGGTATTTCATAACCTCCAACTGTTATGGCATCGTAATATTCTTTGTCTACATCTTCTCTAACATTCCTCATTATATTTTCAGTATACAAGTTAAATAAGTAGGGTGACAATATGCACCCCTGACGGACCCCTTGTTTTATGTCAAACCAACTTGTTGTTTCACCATTTATTCTTACTGCTGCTTGTTGGTCTAAATACAGCAGTGATGTTAATTGTATCAAATGTGTTGGAAATCCCATTTTTTTCCATTATTTCCCAAAGTTTCTGGTGTTGTACACAATCAAATGCCTTTGAGTAGTCTATAAAGGATAAATATAGATTCACATTAAACTCCCTGCATTTCTCTATTATTAATCTTAGATTGAATATATGATCTCTTGATCCTCTTCCTTGCCTGAAGCCAGCTTGGACCATATTGACTTCTTCTTCTATTTTCTTTCGAAGTCTACCCATTATGATTTTTAACAGAATTTTACTGGCATGACTAATCAGGGCAATAGTTCTGTAGTTGGTGCATAATTTCAGGTTACCCTTTTTTGCCAGTGGTATGAATACAGTTCTTTTCCAATCTTTTGGCCAAATACCTGAATGCCATATCTTTTTACATAGTGCATGATAGATTGTTGCACACTCCTTTCCTCCTGCTTTAATAAATTCAGCGGTTATCTCATCACATCCTGGTGATTTACCATTTTTCAGACTCTTTATTGCCCATAAAACTTCTTCCATTGTCGGCTCGGGTTCTTTCTCCTCCAATAATAATTCACACTGTTGATATCTGCTTCCACAGTCGTTGTTTCATACATTCTTTTGCAATATTCCTTCCATCTTTCCAGAATTTCCTCTGTCTCTGTCAGGGTATTCCCCATCTCATCACAAATTACATTTAGCTTAGATGTGACATTTCTCGTCAATGTCTTCATTTCTTTAAACATTTCACTATCTCTTCCACACCTCTGATGTTCTTCTATTCTTTCACAACAATCTTGTATGTATTGTTTTTTGTCTTTTCTTATGTTTCTTCGTACTTCTTTTGTTAAAGTTTTATATTTATCTTTGTTGTTGTTTGTCACTCTCCATTGCGTCTTCATTTCTCTACATTGTTTTATCAGTTCTAGTGTACCTGCTGTGATCCATCTATTCCTTTGTGTTTTCTTTACTGGAACCATGTCTTTAGCTGTTGTTACTAAGATATCTTTGGCCTGTGTAGCCAATTCATCTGGTGTCATCTCTTCCTGTACAGCCATCAGGATTTCGAAACGGTTCTTCACTTCTATACCGTATTGTTCTGGTATATTTGTAAGGTCAAAGCGGAGTGGTCTTGATCCCATAACTATCTTTTTTATCTTTATCTTCATGTCTGCTATTAATAACTCATGGTCCGTGTCACAATAAGCACCTGGTAAAGTTTTTGCTGATGTTATGCTTGACCTCCACCTTCTCTGCACTAAAATGTAATCTATTTGATTCCTGGTTTTTCCATCAGGTGATGTCCATGTGTAAAGTCTTCTTGGATGTTGTTTAAAAAGTGTGTTAGCGATCATTAGCTCATTTTCCATACAAAACGCCATTAGATTGTCACCTGCCTCATTTCTGTGTCCTATGCTAAATTTCCCTACAACATGTCCTTCATCTTCTGCTCTTTCTGTACCAATTTTTGCATTAAAATCACCCATTATAAATACAATATCATTTTTCCGTACCTGGTCCATTGTCGTCTGCAGTGTGTTATAAAAATGTTCTACTTCATCTTCTTCTGCTGCTGATGTAGGTGCATATACCTAGATGACTGTTACATTTCTAGGAATGCCCTTAAGTCTGATTGTTAGGATTCTATCACTTACTGGATTGTAGCCTAGTAATGCTTTTGATGTTGATTTGTCCAAATAAAAAGCCACTCCATTCTTTCCTCCTACTTCTCCGCCAGAATATATAAATATATTATCATTCTCGCTCGTAAAGTGTCCTGATCCTTTCCATCGATGTTCGCAGATTCCCAAAATGTGTATCCGCGTTCTTTTCATCTCGTCACTTATTACTTGATATTTTCCCTCATACATACTTCTTACATTCCATGTTCCTACTCTTATTTTTCTTTTTAGTTTGATACAGGGGTTTTCCTTGGTAACACCGTCAGGATTTTGTCCGTCATCACAATTACTAGTACCGACCTCTGCCTCACACTCTTCCCCAGTGTTAAAATTAGATCTATCTGGCCTGGGGGCGTCACCACCAGATCTTTTTCCTATTTGACTTTCCATGATTGCTGCTTGGGTTTCTTGGTATGTTTCCAGAAGGTAGTTTACCATTGCTTTCCTTCCGGGCAGTGACTGTACTAGTCAGTGATCGTAGCCATTGTCCCTACATTGAGATCATCTGCCTACCATCATAGAATGGTGACCATAACCAACATTATCTGTCAGCTGCTCTCCCATTCCATCCACCACCTGCTCCCATGGCTTCACGTCACCCTGATCGGGGGGCTATACGGGTACTCCACCTTGCCCAAGGGTGTCCCGTAGACTGTGAACGCCTCCTTTGGGAATATTATATCAAAATCATACGTTACACGACAGTTCCGCGTTGTTTGGCGCTTCTACAGTTCAAATAACCAACATTTATGCGTATTATCCTGGTTCTATCAGATTTAGAACTATTCTTGTGTTTCTCTGCTCTTCTTTTCCTCTTAACCCCACCCCCATCCACCACAATGGTTCATTTTCCTTCTTACATCTCGATTTAACTCTTTATGTGAATGCTGCTGTAGCGTCTACCGCATTTCACGAACTCCCTTGGACCAGTGACAGTTCTGTAAATTATGAGATAAATCTAAGCCAGTATTGCACTTCACGAAGGGAACTACGCGGTCATTCTACCACAGCCTTCTTACTAGAAAAAATAGCTCAACTAGCCACCCGATGTCGCCCCGCTGGCATCAGAGCGTCTCGATGCTAGCAGCTGAACTTCTTGCAGCTATTCAGTCCTTCAGACCGCCAACAGCACTTAGGTTTCGAACATATTCTTTCCCGGTGTAAATGCTGCCACGACTACACCGACATCCTATACGTCGAAAATGGGTATCTTTTGCAGTTACTCGCATCATTTACGTTAGCATGTCCTCAGCAGCATTTTCATATCATAATCTTGTACATTACCGCTGAAAGGTAGGCAAACAAGAGAAGAACTCTTCACATTCTTCTGCCTTAGCTGTTCCAAGCTTACGTTTTCTCGTCTGTCAGCGCGGTTGGCAATCGCCATGTTGCCGTGTTTCCGGACACATCAAAAACCCAAAGAATATTACGATGCCATAACAGTTGGAGGTTATGAATTACCGGAGATTAGATATGCTGATGACACAGTGTTACTGTCCACAACACAAAAAAGAATGGAAAAACTAATTATGTCAGTCCGTAATAATAGTGAAGAGCAAAACCTTTATCTTAATGCGAAGAAAACTAAATTGATGACAACTGAGAAAACAAACAAGGTAGCTGATATATGTATCAATGAGGGAAAAACTGGAAGAAGTGGAGAGTTTTGAATATCTTGGATCACTACTAACTAATAATGGAATACAATGAGGGAAAATAAAAGGAGGACATCTATCGCTCTTCAGAAAGTAAAACAACTAAAGAATCTGTGGAGAGGAACAGACAGAACTACAAAAATAAGATTTTTAAGGACATGCATCTTTCCCATCGCAACATACGCCTGTGAGACCTGGACATTTAACAAAACAGCTGAGAAACACATAAATGCCTTTGAATGTAAATGCTACAGAAGAGTTCTTCAAATATCATGAACAAAAAAAAATATATATCTATATATATATATATATCCAAACTACGAAAAATTAACATTGAAGAAGGCTGGCTAGTGAAGAGGATTAAAGAGAGAAAATTTAAATATTTTGGACACATTAAACGTCATGATAATCTAGAGAGGACCGTCTTGGAAGGGTATATAATGGGGAAAAGAAAGAGAGGAAGACCAAGGCGAAGATGGCTGGAAGACATCGTTGATGATCTGCAAACGTATGCATCAACAGCAGGCCATCTTGCTCACAACCGAGAAGCCTACAGGAGTGCTGTTAGGGAGGCAAAGTTCAGCAAGGGACATGCAAATGAATGAATGAATATATATATATATATCCACCAATGAAGGAAGTGATAATTAGGTAGACACACCACTGTGAGATTACACAACAAATATCGATTTAGGAGTTTTAGCGCAGTGTAACAAAACATCAGGCATGATCGTTTATGAATGAATCAGAAAAAAATAAGGAACAAACGATGAAAGTAGTTAACAAACGTTTTTGATTCTAAAAATGTATTGAGAAGCCATACTGCAAACGATAATGATAGTGACAAATGAAAATTATGATAGAGTAAAATAGCGGAAGAGTTTGCTTTATGGATTAAACTAGAGATTTCGTGGACGCAACACGTACAATCTTAGATTGTAAAAATATGACATTATAAATCAATTTATCGTATATTGGAAGAAAGGTTCCGTGTATGGTCGTATATGATCAGTTCAGCATGGAAAATGTGTTTTAGTTATTTATGGTTTTGTGCTAGTTAATTGTTGCTCCTCGATTATTATCATGTGCTCGTTTACTGTCTCTGTGTGCTCGTTAATTGTTGTGTGTTTCGTAGCCTTGCTTTGTCTTGATGATATATGGACGCCCAGCGCGAACAGCGGAGTGTCCAGATGTAGTCAATCTGCAGTTCCATGTGAACTGAGACAGCACAAAGTTGATGGCGAGTAATTGTCTACATTTTACTTGACTTTGTAGATGTGCGTGCGATGTAGGAGTAAGTGAAGGTCTTTCACAGCCTGGTCTGTGATTCACCTGCGGCCTGAGGAAGCATTGAATAGGACGGCTGTAGGACTTTAGGACCAAACAGCAACAAATAACAAATAACAAAATGTACAAACAAGATGATTCGTGTTTTTTATTACTCTTTTTATTGGTTCTTTGAGAAAGAGAGAGAGAGAGATAGAGAGAGAGAGAGAGAATAGAGAGAGAGAGAGACAATAGAGAGAGACAATAGAGAGAGATGGAGAGAGAATACAAAAATCGCTTTTTTAAAAATATAAACCAGTCGATATGACAACCTTTTTGGAACCACAATAAGAGACAAATAACAGCTGTCCGGTTTTAGATAATTTTGTATAAGGAGGAAGAAAGAGTTTGACAAGAGAAACGACAACGTTAAACATGGCCGTTTGGGCTGGAACTATCACTTTTCTTAGAGTCCACAAATTCTTTTCTTCTGCTTGTAGAATCTGTTTTAAGAAGAAAAATAACGAACAAAACTTAATTGTTGGTCTAAAAATCAAATTCAGAAAATATAGAACTTTTGCTATTTAAGGTACTGTTACGTAAATATGACTAACTGATTGTAAGAGATTTTGCTTTAGCCAGCGAGAGAACACATGTCAGATATTTGTAATCTCCCTTTATCTAGGTCATGGTTATGTTGTAGACTGTGTGGACAGAGAGAGACAGAGAGAGAAACAATGTTGGCTACCAGAGAGAGACGATGTAGGCATGTAGGCTACTAGACAGCGACAATGTGAAATATGAGAGAGAGACACAGAGAGAGAGACAGAGAGAGAAACAATGTTGGCTACCAGAGAGAGACGATGTAGGCATGTAGGCTACTAGACAGCTACACGCTTCAAGAGAGTGATGATGATGATTTCCTGAATGACTATGTGTGTTCAAATTGTCTAGAATAATAATCTCTCTCTCTCTCTCTCTCTTTCACTCTCTCTCTCTCTCTTTTTCTCTCTTTCTCTCTCTCTCTTTCACTCTCTCTCTCTATCTTTCTCTCTCTTTCTTTGAAGGGCAAAATGTAAGACGGGCCTGTGTGCCCAATTATTTACCCTTTAAAAATAAAGATTATTCATTCATTCATTCATTCATTCATTCTCTCTCTCTCTCTCTCTCTGACGTCACAGTTACTGCTAGTCGCACGCAATCACTCAATACCTTCATTAGTTCCTCCTAAACCACATCTCCATTTCTACACACAGAAACAGTAACCGATAACCTGGCCAACGAGGCAGAGATCGCCATACTCCCCCATGGTAAAGAAGTATTACACACTCCTTGCTTTTTAGCTGCATACAGGGACTTTTAAAAAACAGCTGCCATGACCCGCTCGCAAGCCGACACGGTGCTGTATCTCAATATCTTCACTGCATTGGCTGCAAAGAACACCAGCTCGCAATTTCAGGGAGATGGATGAAGAAGAAGAAGAAGTGTGTGACTGTTATTTTAACTCCTTGTCCGCCTTAGCTTGGTTCCTCCACTTTGTCACGGGTCGACCATCTTTTCTTTCGTCTGGCTCTCAGATTAAAATGTGGAGCAACTGGTTCTAAGTGTATAGCTTGTGTGACTTCATCTACACTTTCATCACGCATTCTCTTTCTACACTTTCTCTCTCTCCTTCCTTCTTCCTTTCACACACTCTTGTGGAAGAATTTCCCAACTTATTTTCTGGATTTTCTCAGTTGTCCGGCGAGCACAGTGAAACCGAACATTGTCCTGGTGGAGGATGATTTTCTTTCCAAGGCGTTTATCGGGCAATGCACGACTGAGCTTCTGAAGTGTTTCCACATAACCAGCAGCATTTATGCTTTCATTACGCTCGAGACAATCAACCAGAATGCACCCCTCTGCATCACAGGAAATGGTGTCCATAACCTTCCCAGCAGAATGCACTGTCTTTGCTTTCTTCTTTATTGGAGAATTGAAGTGGTGCCATTCCATACTCTGCTGTTTTGTTTCAGGCGCATAATGATGGAACCACAATAGTAATCAAAATATTAACTGCCTTCGTTTCGATATCTCTGAAGAAGGTCTTGAGTGATGGTTTTTCTCACAGCTTTGTGATCTTCAGTCAGTAAACGTGGGACCTAGCGGGCACAAACCTTTCTATAGCCTAGAATTTCAATAATTTCCTGTACTGCATTGTGTCATATTCCAAGATTTACAGCGATTTCAGATACTGTGACACGTCTGTCTTCTTTAATGATGTCGCCAACCCTTTCCACGTTGCGTTCAGTGGAGGCAGTTCGAGGGCGACCGCTGCGAGGCATATCTTGGATGCTCGTGTTTCCATTTTTGAAATGTTTCACCCACCTCCTAACACTGCTAGCACCCATAGACATATCTCCATAAGCAAGTTAAAGTCTTTGGTGAATTTCAGCAGTGGGGAGTTCTTCTTTAACGAGTAAATCATTAACAGCACTTTAACGAAACGAAATTTCGTCAACCGCCATTTTGTTTCTGCTCCACGTGGTCATGTGACACATGATGGTGACGTAATGTGACCTCCAGATGAACTGCAAAGTTTGTAAAGGTTAAGGTGATACATTTATAACTTCTCATTCTATAAATTCTGATTAACAGAAAAAATTTGCTCGCACCTTTCAGTATAAGCTTCGTAATAACTGTTTACACTGGAGATGATGATATTCTAACTACATTCAATTAGGTGGTACATAAATGTACATACTCGAACACATCTTTATGCGGTTCTGGCTACACAAGTTCTGGTATCGATACTGCAGCTGTAACCGTCTGGTCACGTCGCTGTTGGAGACTGACCTCTCAGAAACAAAAAGAAGAAAGATGCTCCAGGCTCTTCAGAAAGAAAAAAGAGGAGAAATATTTAAACAACAATGGATTGACTAGAAGATCTACATAGTTGTTAAATCAGGTATTGTACACATAAAACTTTGTTAACTGAGGGGAGATTTACTGAAGTGGGAAGTTTTCTAACGGAAATTTAAATCATGAAATTTAGACAGACACACACAGACGAACAGACTGATGGATGGATGGATGGATGGATGGATGGATGGATGGATGGATGGATGGATAGGTAGCTTGATAGATAGATAAGAGTAGTGCAGTGTGCAGTAAAATCTTACACAGCAAAAATTTCAACAGAATGAAAATAAGAGTATGAGAAAATCAACAAAATAAATGTAATATTAAAACTTTCAGTACAAGTGTTAACTCTATGAATTATTACAAGTAGCTGAATTTTTTTTTCCAAAACTATTTCACAGTGTGAAATATATTTACAAATTCTTATTTCCATAGTCTGATTTACCAAGAATAGTCAAGCAGGCGTCACAACAACCGCACCGGCTGCCATTTTTCACAACTTTCCCGTTACAGTTCTCTTCTGTGACATTTGGGCACTCCACATTCTCACAGAAACTCTTTAGGCATACAATGCTGTTGACTGTCGCTACCAGCAGCAGGATGATGCTGAGGGAAAGCAGAATGGATCTCATGGCTGGAAAATATCTGAAAGGAATAATGAGGTTTGAGACAATCTTCATGTGTTCAACAAATTGACATTGATGTGTCCTTAGTGTAGTTTGATAGATTCTCCGGTGGAGAAAGCGTAGGTACAGAGCGAAATTCTTGGTCTAAGTTCTTCATGTGATTACTAGTTCTCATCTCATGTTCTTCTTGCATGTTTTACTTCAGGTAAACCTCTTTGTTGAAGAATGTGACTGTTTCTTATTTTCTTCATTACTTACCTTTGGATAGTTCTCCATATTGGTCTCTACTTCGTTTTCGCAGTACGCTCGGACAAACTTAATCAAATGCAATTTTATTTTTATTTTGTCCATCAAACTATATCGTTACTGATCTCTTGCTCTTTTTTTTCCTTCTACTTTTCTCTCTAGCACGGTTTTCATTATTGTATTGTGTCTTCTAATGTGATGGAAAATTGTAACTGTGTGTTTTTCTTTACAGTTTCAGTTGATTTACTACATCTTTGTTCTATTCTGTCCATCGAATTCGCTGTTCTTCTGTATATCCACATTTCAAAAGTCTCGAATTCTGTTTTTTTCCTTGTAATTTTCTGTGGTCTTCCTCGTCAGTTGATTTGTTCTCTAACTAACATTATCATTAACTTTATTTAGTCCAGTCATTCCTAGAACTTTTTATATACTTTTTAAGAACACAATTTTAGGAAGATAGTTTTAGGAAGATAGTTTTAGGAAGGCAGTTTTAAGAAGGCAGCTTTAGGGACACAGTTTTAGGAAGCCAGTTTTAGGAAGACAGCTTTAGGAAGATAGTTTTAGGAAGACAATTTTAGGAAGACAGTTTTAGGAAGATAGTTTTAGGAAGACAGCTTTAGAGATACAGTTTTAGGAAGACAGTTTTAGGAAGACAGCTTTAGGGGCACAGTTTTAGGAAGATTGTTTTAGGAAGGCAGTTTTAGGAAGACAGTTTTAGGGACAAAGTTTTAGGAAGACAGTTTTAGGAAATCAGCTTTAGAAAAATAGTTTTAGGAAGACAGTTCTAGGAAGACAGCTTTAGGGGCACAGTTTTAGGAAGATAGTTTTAGGAAGGCAGTTTTAGGAAGACAGTTTTAGGAAGACAGCTTTAGGAAGATAGTTTTAGGAAGACAGTTTTAGGAAGACAGTTTTAGGAAGATAGTTTTAGGAAGATAGCTTTAGGAAGATAGTTTTAGGAAGAGTAAAGTAAGAGAACAAATATTGTAGGATTAAACCTCGAAAAAATCGTAGATAAAGCACTTTAGTGAGACGTGAGAGAAAGAAAAATCAGAAGAGAATTACATGGGATTCGAACACGGACTCCGGTAGGACGAGCAGCCGTCTAGCCACGAGAGAACAGCGTACTATCGACTATCGACTTAGCCTAGTTGGCTAGTACGCTGTTCTCTCGTGGCTAGACGGCTGCTCGGACTCCGGTGTTCGAATCCCATGTAATTCTCTTCTGATTTTTCTTTCTCTCACGTCTCACTAAAGTGCTTTATCTACGATTTTTTCGAGGTTTAATCCTACAATATTTGTTCTCTTACTTTACCGTACCAAAACCTCGTAGTTTCCTATTTATTAAAAAAAAGTTTTAGGAAGACAGTTTTAGGGAAGATAGTTTTAGGAAGACAGTTTTAGGGAAGATAGTTTTAGGAAGACAGTTTTAGGAAGACAGCTTTAGGGACACAGTTTTAGGAAGACATCTTTAGGAAGATAGTTTTAGTAAGACAGTTTTAGGAAGATAGTTTTAGGAAGACACTTTTAGGAAGACAGCTTTAGGGACATATTTTTAGGAAGGCAGTTTGAGGAAGACAGCTTTAGGGACACAGTTTTAGGAAGATAATTTTAGGAAGGCAGTTCTAGGAAGATAGCTTTAGGGACGCAGTTTTAGGAAGATAATTTTAGGAAGGCAGTTTTAGGAAGACAGCTTTAAGAAGATAGTTTTAGGAAGATAGTTTTAGGAAAATAGTTTTAGGAAGACAGTTTTAGAAAGACAGCTTTAGGAAAATAGTTTGAGGAAGACAGTTTTAGGGAAGATGGTTTTAGAAAGACAGTTTTAGTAAGACAGTTTTAGGAAGGCAGTTTTAGGAAGACAGCTTTAGGGGCACAGTTTTAGGAAGATAGTTTTTGTAAGGCAGTTTTAGGAAGACAGCTTTAGGGACACAGTTTTAGGAAGACAGTGTTAGGAAGGCAGTTTTAGGGAAACAGTTTTAGGAAGATAGTTTTAGGAAGGCAGTTTTAGGAAGACAGCTTTAGGAAGAGAGTTTTAGGAAGAGAGTTTTAGGAAGAAAGTTTTTTGGAAGATAGTTTTAGGAAGTCCATATTAGAGTTCAATAAAACACTACAGGAAACAGCAAAAGAAATGCTGGGATATCGGAAAAGGAGAAAAGAGGAATGGATAAGCGAGACCACATGGGAAAAGATAGAGCAAAGAAAAGAAATCAAGAAAAAATTACTGAACACCAAATCACAACGGCTTAAAGAACGAGTTTTAAGTAATTATGCACAAAAAGACAAAGAAGTGAAGGAATCATGCCGTCAAGATAAACGTCAATATTATGACAACTTAGCAGAAACAGCAGAGAAAGCAGCATATACACATGACATGAAAACCATATATAAAATCACAAAGCAGATGATAGGTAACTTCAACACAAGATGTGAAAGTGCAGTAAGAACACAAATGGACAACTGGTCAGTGGAGAAAGAGAAAAAATTGAAAGATGGAGGGAACACTTTAACACCCTACTAAACAGAACACAAGCAGCACAAACAATAGACATACCTGAAGCAAAAACGGAACTAAACATCAATACAGGACCAATAACAATAAATGAAGTAAAGGAGGCGATAAAGAAGCTAAAATCAGACAGGGCACCAGGTGAAGATGAAGTGACTGCGGAGATGTTGAAAGCAGAAGAAACAGAAACACCAAAACAACTTTGCCGGATATTACAACAAATTTGAGATTTAGAAAAAGCCCCAGAGGAGTGGAAAACTGGTTTTATAGTAAAATTACCAAAGAAGGGTGACCTCAGAGATTGTGGGAACTGGAGAGGCATTACCCTACTGCCTCTCACCAGTAAAGTATTTTGCAGAATAATCATCAACAGAATTGTACCAACACTTGAGTAAAAACTTCGGAAAGAGCAGGCAGGATTTAGGAAAGGAAGATCATGCATAGACCACATATTTGTACTTAGACAAATATTAGAACAGGCAAATGAGTGGCATAGCACAACATATGCATTATTCATAGATTTTGAGAAAGCCTTTGACAGTGTCAACAGAGATGCACTGTGGAAAATCCTAAGATGGCATGGCCTCCCCCATAAAATAGTTAATGTAATCAAAGCCCTATACGAGGGTTTTCAGTGCAAAGTTATCTGTGGAGAACATACCTCCAGCAGCTTTAGGGTACAAACAGGAGTGAAACAGGGATGTGTACTATCACCAACATTATTTATCTTGGCAGTAGACTGGTTAATGAAAGAGGCAACATCAGACAAACGCAGAGGATTACAATGGACCCTTGACACAGTGCTGGAGGACCTTGACTTTGGGGACGACATTTGTCTATTATCAAGCAGTCACAAAGATATGCAAGATAAAATAAACAAGCTAACTCAGAATGCAAACAACATAGGACTAAAGATCAACGTAGGAAAGACAAAGTTAATGAAGCAAAATGTGAACAACAGAAATGTACTCAGAGTAGATAACAAGTTAGTGGAGGAGGTCAACGAATTTGTATACCTTGGCAGCAGAGTAGTAGAAAATGGAGACAGCACAGAGGACATCAACAGCAGACTTACTAGAGCAAACCAGGCTTTTGCAATGCTGCAGAATATATGGAAATAAAAAAACTAAGCATAAATATGAAAATCAGGATATTTAAGAGTAATGTTCTAAGTGTACTACTCTATGGAAGCGAATGCTGGAAAATCACCAAAACCATAGAAAACAAGTTGAATTCTTTCCAGACTAAATGTTTACGAAGAATTAGAAAAATATTTTGGCCAAACACTATAATAAATAACATCTTATTAGCAGAAATGCAGATGAAACCACTGACAACAATTATTGAGGAAAGACGCTGGCGATGGTTGGGACATGTGCTCCGAATGACTGACAACTCACTACCAAAAATAGCACTAAGATGGACACCACAGGGTAGCAGAAGTAAGGGTAGACCAAAAGAGACATGGAGAAGAACAACAGAAAGGATGTTGAGCAATAGAGGGCTCACCTGGGCAAGAGCAGAAAAAAAGGCGAAGGACAGGAATTTGTGGAAAACCCTTGCGGAAGCCCCATGTGTCCTGGGCACTTAAGGTTCAGAGAGAGAGAGAGAGAGTTTTAGGAAGACAACTTTAGGAACACCGTTTTAGGAAGACAGCTTTAGGGACACAGTTTTAGGAAGATAGTTTTAGTAAGGCAGTTTGAGGAAGACAGCTTTAGGGACACAGTTTTAGGAAGATAGTTTTAGGAAGACAGTTTTAGGAAGATAGTTTTAGGAAGACAGTTTTAGTAAGACAGCTTTAGAAAGATAGTTTTAGGAAGACAGTTTTGGAAGACAGTTTTAGGAATATAGTTTCAGGAAGACAGTTTTAGAAAGACAGCTTTAGTGACACAGTTTTAGGAAGACGTCTTTAAGAAAACAGATTAAGGAAGACAGTTTTAAGAAGACAGCTTTAAGAAGACAGCTTTTAACGAACTTGGTGGTCTCCTACTGGCCACGATCTCAGGAGCTAGGGTCAGTGTAAATGTGAAAACTAAAGTCTGGCTATCACTGGCCTGAAAGAGCATCCATGCGCCTTTTTGTGGGATGTGATCTGACAGGTCAATTAAAATATGGAAGGCAACATCTTTGTTGATCTTTAATAGGTGTGTTCTCTGACATTTGTTCTCATCTTATTCCCTCCCGCCCCATAAACATGATTGTGACTTCCTCCTGACAGTTCAAAATGTATGTTGTTAGAGCAGGTCGATTATGTTACCTTTAACTCTATATATAGGTAAACTACATGCTTCTGTTTGTTATTTCTAGTGTTTAGGCTACCTTTAACTGTACATATAGTTTAACTATCTGTTTCTGTTTATTTCCAGCGTTTAGGTCACTTCTTTCACTTTATATTGTAAAACCGTTTCTTTCCTCGATATTTGAGCTATGTTACTCTTTAATACAGTGGCTTTGTAACCAGCAATCTCAGTTGTAAATTTAAAATCATAATGTTTTTTAATTAATTAAACAACTTCAAGAGTCTTATGATTAATGAATAGTTGCTTTATAATACATGACATTGCTTTCAGCTAAAAGAAACGAGGGTTGAAGGTAAACAGAAGTATCTATAGTTAACTCACCGGACTAAAGAGGAGCAGACTCGGAGAAAGCTAAATTCAGACTGCACTTGAAGCGGGTTATCTGCTCTTGTAGTAACTCGGCTCTTCTCTTTTATACAGAATCAGGCCAGTCTTGGAGATGAATGTCCAGTTACTGCGTGGGACAGAAAGACATGCCCATGCGATGATAGAGCCGATCTGATTCTGTAGTTACATTTGCATTTTTTAAAAAGTGTACTCCGGGACTGAAAATGTAGCCACTTGTAGATGTTCGCCATTTCTCCGGTGGCATGTTACAGCTCCTTGTAGATGTCGGCTATTTCTCCTATAACATGTTACAACTCATTGTGGATGATCGCCATTTCTTCTGTGACATGTTATAACTCCTTGTAGATGTTCGCCATTTCTCCTGTGGCATGTTACAGCTCTTTGTAAATGTTGATTATTTTTCCTGTGACATGTTCAACTCCTTGTAGATGTTCGCCATTTCTCCTGTGGCATGATACAACTTCATGTAGATGTTCGCCATTTCTACTGATATAGTATACGTTAATCATAGTTATCGTTTATCAGTGATTCTAGTTTATCAGTGATTCTAGTTTATCAGTGATTCTAGTGCACATGTTCATGTTAAACAGTTGCACTAAACACAGAGATTCTATATTTGTATTTGGCCTTCACGTAAATAGCACCCACACATCAACTGTTTCAGATAAGAATGGGAACATAATCACCTGTAAGATTTTTCAAAACCTTTTTTTTCCTTTACTTGAACAAAAATGCAAATGTAACTACAGAATCAGATCGGCTCTATCATCGCATGGTCATGTCTTTCTGTCCCACGCAGTAACTGGACATTCATCTCCAAGACTGGCCTGATTCTGTATAAAAGAGAAGAGCCGAGTTACTACAAGAGCAGATAACCAGCTTCAAGTGCAGTCTGAATTTAGCTTTCTCCGAGTCTGCTCCCCTTTAGTCCGGTGAGTTAACTATAGATACTTCTGTGTACCTTCAACCGTCGTTTCTTTTAGCTGAAAGCAATGTCATGTATTACAAAGCAACTATTCATTAATCATAAGACTCTTGAAGTTGTTTAATTAATTTAAAAACAGTATGATTTTAAATTTACAACTGAGATTCTTATATCTTATCTTATATCCTTCCCGTGCCGTTAGACGTCACATAGGGCTCGCAAAGTAGTTCGCCAATTTTTCCTGTCTTCGGCGAGTCTTTCAACCTCATCAAAGGATTTTATGCCTGTTAACTTGGCCTCTCTTAATAATGTTCTCTTCAGAGTTTCACGCGGTCTGCCCCTTTTTCTTCGGCCTGTTGTGTTCCACTTGATAGCTTGTTTTGGGATTCTCTGCTCATTTCTTCTCATCAAGTGGCCAACATATGTCCATCTCCTTTTCCTGATCACCCGTGAGACTGGTTGTTGTTCAGTCATCTGTCTTATCTCTGCATTGTTCTTGAATTCATTCCACTTGATGCCGAGTATTTTCCTTAGGCATTTGTTTTCAAAAGAGTCTAATTTCTTTTCTATTTCTTTAGTTGTTTTCCAGCTTTCGCATGCATAAATGAGGGTGGATATTACATTTGAATTGAATAGTCTTAACTTGGTTTTTGTGCTTATAACTTTTGAATTCCATATGTTCTCAAGATTCTTGAAGATTGATGCTGCTTTTGCAATTCTGATCCTAACTTCCTTTCTAGTGTCACCATCCTGGTCTATGTAGCTGCCAAGGTATGCAAATTGATTGACTTCTTCAATATCTGTCCCTTCTATGTGTATTTTTCCATTTTGATTGATGGGAATTTTCATTATTTTTGTTTTGTCCTTGTTAATTTCAAGTCCTATTTTGCTAGCCAGTGAAGATAGGCTATCTGTTTTTCTTGCATGGAATTCACATTATTACTGATAAGAGTTATGTCATCAGCAAAATCAAGATCTTCTAGTTGGGTCCCATGTACCCAGTCAATACCTGTGTTACCTGTGCAGCATTTTGTCATTATGAAGTCTATTGTAATCCCAAAAAGTAAAGGAGACAGTATACATCCTTGTTTCACGCCTGTTTCAATCTGGAACCATTCACTCATCCCTTCTTCTGTCTTGACTGCACAACCATATCCATTGTATAAGTCCTTAATGATGTTGACAATTTTAGATGGTATTCCATATAGACATAAAATTCTCCATAATGAATCTCTGTGTATGCTATCAAATGCCTTCTTAAAATCTATGAAATTCAGTATTAATGGTTTCTGCTTTTCAATATGTTCTTCAAGTATTATTCTGAGAGTAAAGATCTGGTCGAGACAGCTTCTCCCTGAGATTGCTGGCTACAAAGCCACTGTAGTAAAGAGTAACATAGTTCAAATATCGAGAAAAGAAACGGTTTTACACTATAAGGAAGTGAAGTCACCTAAACACTAGAAATAACAAACAGAAACAGATAGTTTACCTACATATGGAGTTAAATGTAGCTGAAACACTAGAAATAACAATCAGAAGCATGTAGTTTACTTATATATGGAGTTAAAGGTAATCGAAAAACTACAAATAGCAAAAGAAACAGGTAGTTTACCTGTATATAGACTTAAAGGTAACATAATCGACCTGCTCTAACAACATACATTATGACTTGTCATGAGGAAGTCATAATCATGTTGAAGGGGCGGGAGGAAAGAGGCTGAGAACAAATGTCAGAGAACACTTTGTTATTTTGGAACCAACGAGGTGTTTCAGGCCGCCCTGCACATTGACTGCCAGGGGTAAGGTCCGCATCTCGTTACGGGTGGACCCGGTTTGCAGTACCACCGGGTCACGGCCTGTTGTTTTCGTTGTCTCAAAAAAAAACAGAACTATTAAAGATTAACAAAGATGTTAGCCTCCATATTTTTCTTGACCTGTCGGATCACATCCGACAATATGGCGCATGAATGCTCTTTCAGGTCAGTGATAGCCAGACTTTAGTTTTCACATTTACACTGACCCTAGCTCCCGAGATCGTGGCCAGTCAGAGACTACCAATATAAGAGACAAACTCGTTAAAAGCTGTCTTCTTAAAACTGTCTTCCTAAAGCTGTCTTCCTAAAACTGTCTTCCTAAATCTGTCTTCCTAAAACTGTCTTCCTAAATCTGTCTTCCTAAAACTGTCTTCCTAAAACTGTCTTCCTAAATCTGTCTTCCTAAAACTGTCTTCCTAAAGCTAGAGAACAAATATTGTAAGATTAAACCTCGAAAAAATCATAGACAAAGCATTTTAGTGAGACGTGAGAGAAAGAAAAATCACAAGAGAATTACCTGGGATTCGAACACGGACTCCGGTAGGACGAGCAGCCGTCTAGCCACGAGAGAACAGCGTACTATCGATTTAGCCAACTAGCACCCCAAAAAAGGTGTTTTGTTGACATAGTCTTTAGTAACTGGTCAGCAGACATGAGAGATCGTGACACCCGGAAAGAAACGAGGTCGTGACACACAGAAATTCCGTAGCTTAGATTCATTCTCTCTAGCAGGTACCAACTAGACAAACATACACACGGTCTCCTGCCATGTCTGGTGCAAACTTGAACAACAATAACAAACGGACGAATACTTATTGCATGAAGTTAGTTTCAGGTATAGTTTTAAGGAACAATTTTTTATAAATAGGAAATTACGAGGTTTTGGTACGGTAAAGTAAGAGAACAAATATTGTAGGATTAAACCTCGAAAAAATCGTAGACAAAGCATTTTAGTGAGACGTGAGAGAAAGAAAAATCACAAGAGAATTACCTGGGATTCGAACACGTCCGTTTGTTATTGTTGTTCAAGTTTGCACCAGACATGGCAGGAGACCGTGTGTATGTTTGTCTAGTTGGTACCTGCTAGAGAGAATGAATCTAAGCTACGGAACTTCTGTGTGTTACGACCTCGTTTCTTTCTGGGTGTCACGATCTCTCATGTCTGCTGACCAGTTACTAAAGACTATGTCAACAAAACACCTTTTTTGGGGTGCTAGTTGGCTAAG
Source organism: Achatina immaculata (assembly GCA_009760885.1). NCBI lineage: Eukaryota > Metazoa > Mollusca > Gastropoda > Stylommatophora > Achatinidae > Lissachatina > Lissachatina immaculata. Next base: position 56,642,517 of record CM019713.1, read on the forward strand.
TCGATAGTACGCTGTTCTCTCGTGGCTAGACGGCTGCTCGTCCTACCGGAGTCCGTGTTCGAATCCCAGGTAATTCTCTTGTGATTTTTCTTTCTCTCACGTCTCACTAAAGTGCTTTGTCTACGATTTTTTCGAGGTTTAATCCTACAATATTTGTTCTCTTACTTTACCGTACCCGTAGTTTTCTATTTATAAAAAATTCTTCTTAAAACTGTCTTCCTAACACTGTCTTCCTACATCTGTTTTCTTAAAACTTCCTAAATTTGTCTTCTTAAAACTGTCTGCCTAAAACTGTCTTCCTAAAACTGTCTTCTTAAAATTGTCTCCCTAAAACTGTCTTCCTGGTATATAAAAAGTTCTAGGAATGACTGGACTAAATAAAGTTAATGATAATGTTAGTTAGAGAACAAATCAACCGACGAGGAAGATCACACAAAATTACAAGGAAAAAAACGGAATTCGAGACTCTTGAAATGTTTATATATAGAAGAACAGCGAATTCAATGGACAGAATAGAACAAAGATGTAGTAGATTAATTGAAACTGAAAATAAGAACGCTAGAACAAGACAATTACAATTTTCCATCACATTAGAAGACACAATACAATAATGAAAACCATGCTAGAGAGAAAAGAAGAAGGAAAAAAGAGCAAGAGATCAGTAACGATATAGTTTGATGGACAAAATACAAATAAAATTGCATTTGATTAAGTTTGCCCGAGCGTATTGCGAAAAACGAAGTAGAAAACAATATAGAGAACTATCGAAATGTAAGTAATGAAGAAAATACATAACAGTCACATTCTCATGTGAGTACAAAGAGGTGATACAACAGCTGTGTAGATCTTCTAGTTAACCCATTGAAAACCACGCTAAGATTATTCAATTCAAATCTAATATCCACCCTCATTTATGCATGCGAAAACTGAAGACAACTGAAGAAACAGACAACAAATTAGACTCTTCTGAAAACAAGCGCCTAAGGAAAATAATCGATATATGGAACAAAATCAAGAAGAAATCGGAGATAAGGCAGATGAGCAAACAACAACCTCTCTCATGGGTGATCAGAAAAAGGTGAGTACAAAGAGGTTACCTGAAGTAAAACATGCAAGAAGAACATGAGATGAGAATTAGTAATCACATGAAGAACTTCGCTCTGTACCTATGCTTTCTTCACCAGAGAATATGTCAGACTTCACTAATGACACATCAATGTAAATTTGTTGAACACATGAAGATTGTCTCAAACCTCATTATTCCTTTCAGATATTTTCCAGCCATGAGATCCATTCTGCTTTCCCTCAGCATCATCCTGCTGCTGGTAGCGACAGTCAACAGCATTGTATGCCTAAAGAGTTTCTGTGAGAATGTGGAGTGCCCAAATGTCACAGAGGAGAACTGTAAAGGAAAAGTTGTGAAAAATGGCACCTGGTGCGGCTGTTGTGACGCCTGTTTGACTATACTCGGTAAATCAGACTGTGAAAATAATAATTTGTAAATATATTTCACACTGTGAAATAGTTTTGGAAAGAAAATTCAACTACTTGTAATAATTAAGAGAGTTAACACTTGTACTGAAAGTTTTAATATTACATTTATTTTGTTGATTTTCTCCTACTCTTTGACTGATTTAGTTGAAAGTTTCGCTGTGCGAGATTTTACTGCACGCTGCACTACTCTTATCTATCTATCCATCTAACCATTTATCCACATCTGCCCATTTATACACATCCATCCATCCATCCATCCATCTGTCATCCTGTCTGTCTATCTATCTATTCTTCCGCCCAGTAATCCATCTATCCGTCCATCCATCCGTCTGTCCCTCAGTCCTTCTGGTCTGTCTGTCTCTTTCTGTCTCTCTGTCTGAATGTCTCAAGTGCTTGATTTAAATTTGCCAGTCATGTTAATCATTCTCCTCTTTTACTTTCTGAAGAGCCTGGAGCGTCTTGCTTCTTTTTGTTGCTGAGAGGTCAGCCTCCAACAGCGACGTGTCCAGACGGCTACAGCTGCAGTATCGATACTAGAACCTGTGAAGCCACAGCCGCATAAAGATGTGTACGAGTATGTACACTGGTGTGCCACCTTGCTGAATGTAGTCAGACTATCATCACCTTTAACGTATGCATTTATTAAACCAGTTTTGCGCTTTTCTCATGTTTAGCGTTCCGTTAAAAGTGAATGTAATGTAATGTAATGTAATGTAATGTAATACAATAGTAAAATAATATTAAAGCAATGACACGGCAGAAACAGAAATCAGAGAATAAATGATGGATAACGATTAACAGTGTTTGGACAAGTACAACAGGGACATAGTGGACATATATATGTATATATATATATTAGAACCTTACAACATAACATTCTCATGTACAGCAGGAGCATAATAGACTGATATGTTAGAACTTTATAACATTCTCATGTACAACAGGGGCATAATAGACTGATATATTAGAACCTTACAACATAACATACTCATGTACAACAGGGGCATAATAGACTGATATATTAGAACCTTACAACATAACATACTCGTGTACAATAAGGGCATAATAGATTCATATATTAGAACCTTACAAAATAACATACTCAGCAAAAAACTAAAGAACATTCAGCATTTTATACACAATTGCCAGTGTGCATTAGATAAAAGAGATAACGACTGCAGTAAAACTGGTTCTAGTAATAAAGGTAGATACAGAACGATAAGAACAAATCAGTCGAAATATACCCATATTTGAGATGAATAAACTGAAGTGAATTTTTAAAAATTTATTCATACTGTAGTGTACAAGAGTAGTATACAAAAGACCGTTTCTAGAGCTCACATGCAGTGTAGTCTTGAATCAGCTTTGTGTATACTACTAGAAGAAGTTTATGAAATACTGAAATGTTAAGCATAAACTAAAAATAAACTAAGCATAAATATAAAAATCAGGATATTTAAGAGTAATGTTCTAAGTGTACTACTCTATGGAAGTGAATGCTGGAAAATCACCAAAACCATAGAAAACAAGTTGAATTCTTTCCAGACTAAATGTTTACGAAGAATTAGAAAAATATTTTGGCCAAACACTATAAGAAATAACATCTTATTAGCAGAAATGCAGATGAAACCACTGACAACAATTATTGAGGAAAGACGATGGCGATGGTTGGGACATGTGCTCCGAATGACTGACAACTCACTACCAAAAATAGCACTAAGATGGACACCACAGGGGAGCAGAAGTAAGGGTAGACCAAAAGAGACATGGAGAAGAACAACAGAAAGGATGTTGAGCAATAGAGGGCTCACCTGGGCAAGAGCAGAAAAAAAGGCTAAGGACAGGCATTTGTGGAAAACCCTTGCGGAAGCCCCATATGCCCTGGGCACTTAAGGTTCAGAGAGAGAGAGAGAAATGTTAAGAATCTGCATTGTGTATACTACTAGAAGAAGTTTATGAAACACTTAAATGTTAAGACTCTGCATTGTGTATACTACTAGAAGAAGTTTATGAAACACTTAAATGTTAAGATATAGCAGTATATTGAATGTTTGGATGTAAGATAGATAACTCCTCTGAGAATTGGAATATTTGTATAAAATGAGTTATCTTCTTAAGTAATCAGCTGTTTGTGAGTAGAGTCCATCTCCTTTGTCTCGGGTTGCACAAGGGTCACGGATGGGGAATGACAGGAAAAAGGTCAGGTGAGAGAGAAATCATATGACTGAAGACAGTTGTGTTTTGTGTATCGTCTGAGATAGACGTAGATTAGGCTGTTAGAAATGTTGTTGTTTAGTGAAATAGATGTAGAATAGAGTGTATTAGGTTGTTCTGATGGCGACAGTAGTCTGCCGGGAACATATATTATATCATGGAGATGTCCAGTCTTGTGTCCATGGATTTTGTTGATGCCTTTTGTCGTTCTCGTCATATCGCTCATCGACTCATCGTCACCCCGTGCATCATTTAAATCATTTCAACTGTAAAGTTGCTGCTTCTGTATTACTATTTCCACTGAGAGAGAATGAATCTTGGAGCAAGTAAGTCTGTGAAGTGAGTAACAAAACAGACGCAAAACAACGTAGAATAGTAATGTAAGGAAGAACATTATCCCAGTGGACAGTAGTGGAAATATACACAGAAATGAATAGCAAAACATCTACAGTCTACATTCTACACATAGAAGAATAGCAGGAGATAGAACCACCCGAGTATTCTGCTTTAATTGATGTTTGTGACTGGCACTGTCTTTCACGGCCAACAACAACAACAACAACATCAGCGACGACACTGCTTTCGTTAGTGCTGACTTTAGGCGCTGTTGTACATGTTCTACATTACTACTTCGTAATGCAGATTCTTGGCGCTTTCTTTCATGGCCAACTGTTTTAAGTGGGGCAATGATCAGCTCTATACCTCACGGGAAACCTGTATAGTCCTGCCTTGTGACCGGCGCTGTGTCAAGGCTACAGTGTGACGCACGTGCCTAGCGCACTTCGTTACAGAATTCTTGGATTATATTACTGGATTATGCACTCTTCAACGTTTCGTGATTGCTGTTTTTACAGTTCTGATCCTAATTGCTAGGCTGCAGGTTATCCACTGCGCTGTACATCGTTATAGTGCAGAGGTACTGTATATGGAATTCTGCTACAACCGGCCACATTCGCTACGTGGATTTATTTTCTTGTATTTCGCTTTCGTAACAAGAAAAGGATTTCAAGTTGTCCAGATACGGGCACCCAGTTTGCTGGTCCTCATACAGCCACGACGGTATCCACGGGAATTGTGGCCCCAGTATCTGTCGGATAGTCATATGTTGCAGTGACGGTATCTCAAGGTATGCCTGAGCCTACTTGCTGTTTCCTGAGGGAGCCAAGCTTGGGCCCTGTACTTGCCTGCATGCAGAAGGAGTCACTCCCTGGCTCTCCAGATTGAAGGTTACTGTTCTGTTTGCTGTTTGCCTTGCATGAATGGAATCGTTTGGAACTTGGATTATTGCTGTGAAGTTCCAGTCTCACCCAGTTGTCTGGTCGTTCTGAAAGCTGTCCCACGGAGGTCGACTCTCGTTGTTTTGCTTGTTACCCTAGCAACCTTGTTACAGTTTCAACTACGAACTCTATTTTCATCTGAACTGAACTGGATTATACAGGACAAATATCTTTCAGTGCGTTGACATTCTTAGCACTTATGGAAACAATTACCTGGATAGTAGAGTTGTCTTTTTTGTGAATTGACAATAATGAACAGTATGATGGATGAAACATCATCGATTTCAGTGACCTGTTTTGGACATTAATATATGAACAATTTTGTTGTAGTGTATGTCACTAAACTGTGTTCTTTTGGTAGTAAACTTTTTTGTTTTTGGACATACAACTAGTAATAGATGCTATTGATTAGGAAAGTTGTTATTTTAAGATTTTCTTATCCGATGTTGACAGAAATGAGACTATAACACTGAGACCAGGTATCCTGTGTTCCATAAAAGTAAATTGGGTACCTGTATGTTTTGCTATGAGGCAATTACCTTTCCCAGAGATGTCCTGTTCTGGTGGTTATTTTGTTCGGAGTGAAAAGCCCACCAGTTCGTGATTTACAGGACAGTTGTATGTCTTTACCGTTAGAACGAGCTTAATGCTTACTAACTGGTAGTTACAGAATTAGACGTTACATAACTCAGATTGAAGTATGGTAGAGGTTTGCAACATATATATGTGCTTCCTCTTGATGTTAACTTCGCCCGACACATGTAAAGCTTACATGGGGTCACGGCTATGGTATGTTTATCGCAGGGGTCTTGTATTAGACTTAGATTATTCCATTTTGGGCTAGTACATATGGTACGTGGCATATAGTCCTTCGGGAGGACTTATTGTAGGGCGGATTGCCTTTTACTCATTTTCCTGTTATGTCCATGTTGCGGATAGTCTCATGCGACAAATATAGGTTGCATTGTTATGATACTCTTATGCATGTACCCTATTCTGCTCATGTTGCGAGTAGGCACACGTGACAGATATAGGATGGTTTGTTATGGAGATTGCATATGTTATACTCTACTACTCATAGCGTTGAATATACACGTGAGAGTAGATAGTTATTTGAGAGTACAAATACAGCGGTAAAGCTAATGTCTATAAAGAGATATTGGATAAATGATAGAGAAATGGTACCCAGGTGAGAGAAACTTTCTATGGTTGGGTACGCAGGGTGCTTTGCGGTTGCCCTTGGTGAGAGAGTCAGAATATTCCGCATGCCTGAGTTATATTACTGGACTAGAAAAAAATAAAATTCTACATGGGCTGAACTGCTGAGTTCATTATCCCCGTCCGGTTTCAAAACCGATTGGTAGACCTTGTGGGTCGAACTAAGGTTGTGTTGGATAGTGATTAATTTGATTAGTTCTCTTTTTGAGAGTTTTCATTTCAGTAAAACTCTGCTTAGGTGGGTGGGAGATATCTATAGCAGTATACCGAATGTTTGGATGTAAGATAGATAACTCATTTAAGAATTGGAATATTTGTATAACATGAGTTATCTTCTAAAGTAATCAGCTGTTTGTGAGTAGAGTCCATCTGCTTTGTCTCGGAATGCACGAAGATCACGGATGGGGAATGACAGGAAAGAGGTCAGGTGAGAGAGAAATCAGATGACTGAGGGACAGTTGTGTTTTGTGTATCGTCTGGGATAGACGTAGATTAGGCTGGTAGAAATGTTGTTGTTTAGTGAAACAGATGTAGAATAGAGTGTATTAGGTTGTTCTGATGGCGACAGTAGTCTGCCGGGAACATATATTGTGGAGATGTCCAGTCTTGTGTCCATGGAGTTTGTTTATGCCTTTTGTCGTTCTCGTCATATCGCACATCGACTCATCGTCACCCCGTGCATCATTAAAGTCATTTCAACTGTAAAGTTGCTGCTTCTGTATTACTATTTCCACTGAGAGAGAATGAACCTGGGAGCAAGTAAGTCTGTGACGTAAATAACAAAACAGACACAAAACAACGTAGAATAGTAATGTAAGAAAGAACATTATCCCAGTGGACAGTAGTGGAAATATACGCAGAAATGAATAGCAAAACATCTACAGTTTACATTCTACACACAGAAGAGCAGCAGGAGATAGAATCACGCCGAGTATTCTGCTTTAAAGAATCTGCATTGTATACTACTAGAAGAAGTTTATGAAGCACTTAAATGTTAAAGTATGAATTATTTGAAAAGAATGTTATATTGATTAAAACTGGTTTATACTCATTATTCATGTAACATGTGTTATAAATTATTTAGTCCTCTGAGTGTAGAAAGAGCGAGAAATAAAGAGAGAAATACCGGGAAAGGAAGAGAAAGAGTGTGTGAAAGGAAGAAGGAAGGAGAGAGAGAGAGAAAGGTGTAGAAATAGTGGATAGTCATGCCTACATGAAAGTGTAGATGAAGTCACACAGGTTATACATTTAGAACCAGTTGCTCCACATTTTGATCGCTGAGTCAAACTAAAGAAAAGATGGACGACCCGTGACAAGATGAACGCATCAGTACAAAGTGGAGGAACAAAGCTGAGGCGGACAAGGAGTTAAAGTAACAGTCATTGCTATCTTTGGAGACACTTCTTCTTCATCTTCATCCATCTCCCTGAAATTGCGAGCTGGTGTTCTTTGCAGCCAATGCAGTGAAGATATTGAGACACAGCACCGTGTCGGCTTGGGAGCAGGTCATGGCAGCTGTTTTTGTAAGTCCCTGAATGCAACTAAAAGGCAAGGAGTGTGTAATACTTCTTTACCATGGGGGAATATGGCGGTCTATGCCTCGTTAGCCAGGTTATCTGTTACTGTTTCTTTGTGTAGAATTGGAGATGTGGCGTAAGAGGAAATAGTGAAGGTATTGAGTGATTGCGAGCGACTAGCGGTAACTGTGACGTCAGAGACAGAGAGAGAGAGAAAGATAGACAGAGAGAAAGATAGAGAGAAAGAGAGAGAGGAAAGAGAAAGAGAGAGGGTGAAAGAGAGAGAGAGAGTAAGAGAGAGAGAAAGAGAGAAAGGAAAGAGAGAGAGGAAAGAGAAAGAGAGAGAGGAAAGAGAGAGTGAAAGAGAGAAAGAGAGAGAGAAAGATAGACAGAGAAAGATAGAGAGGGAGAGAAAGAGAGAGAGAAAGAGAGAGAGGAAAGAGAAGGAGAAAGAGATTGATTGATTGATTGATCTTTATTTCAAAAGGGTTAAGAATTGGGCAGAAAGAGAGAGAAAGAGAGAGGCTGAAAGAGAGAAAGAGAGCGATAAAGAGAGAGAGAAAGAGAGAAAAGAGAGAGTGAAAGAGAGAAAGAGAGAGTGAAAGAGAGAAAGAGAGAGAGAAAGAGAGAGAGAAAGAGATAGAGGAAGGAGAAAGGAGAGAGAGAAAGAGAGAGAAGAGAGAGAAAGAGAGAGTGAAAGAGAGAGATGCAAAGCGGCCACTAGCAATATGCGTCAGTTGAACCGGCTGTTCCTAATCGTGAGTACTGGACTAAGAAAAAACTCACGTGCCTGCCTCGTATACATTAAATAAAGTGACATTTGAAGTAAGCCAGTGACAGTGTGCTCGGTAACTGATGAAAGAACAAACTGATCTGACACTGATACGTGGCATCTAGCTTTAGTAAGCCCTGATGAGAATCTCCCTACAGTGGGGCAGGGTCTTGGGGTCGCGACCCTCGACGCCATTATGTCAATTATGGGTAGCTGATTGCTAAAACGGATAGCGTTTCACCCAACCCCCCCCCCCCACCCATCCACCCACACCAACCCCCATTTGGACACACAGTTTTGAAGAACCGTTGCAGGCACATTTCCAGTCAGAGAGATATTGTGACAGACAAAATTAACATTTTGCTTCATTTTTAAATTGCTTTAACTCTTCGATGAAATATTGCCTCACTGAATGATCATTTTGCTTTCTTGTCATTATATTTCCTCAGCGAGAAGTAATTTCCGTGACGGGAAACTAGACATATTATCATTTACTGGGATATTTGCAAGTTTCTGTTTAATCTGGCCTAGTAAGCTCACCATAAGAAATAACATCTTGTTGGCAGAAATGCAGATGAAGCCACTGACAGCAATTATTGAGGAAAGACGCTGGCGATGGTTGGGACATGTGCTCCGAATGACTGACAACTCACTACCAAAAATAGCACTAAGATGGACACCACAGGGGAACAGAAGTAAGGGTAGACCAAAAGAGACATGGAGAAGAACAACAGAAAGGATGTTGAGCAATAGAGGGCTCACCTGGGCAAGAGCAGAAAAAAAGGCGAAGGATAGGCATTTGTGGAAAAACCTTGAGGAAGCCCCATATGTACTGGGCACTTAAGGTTCAGAGAGAGAGAGAGAGAGAGAGAGAGAGAGAGAGAGAGAGAGAGAGAGAGAGAAATCTCAGCATTATGTATAAACTATAAAGACGTTTAAAATTCGCATACGAATCGTTGCTGTGATTAATTTATTACTGTTTGTGTCCTTTGACTTCTTGGCCTGAAAAAGGAAAAAAAAAGAAACAGGCCTAATTATGTATTGTTGTTAGTGTTGTGTACTGAACAAAGAATCTTGAATGTTGATAAGACTGCATGTATTGTTGTTAGTGTTGTGTACTGAACAAAGAATCTTGACTGTTGATAAGACTGCATGCATTGTTGTTAGTGTTGTGTGCTGAACAAGGAATCTTGAATGTTGATAAGACTGCATGTATTGTTGTTAGTGTTGTGTGCTGAACAAAGAATCTTGAATGTTGATAAGACTGCATGCATTGTTGTTAGTGTTGTGTGCTGAACAAAGAATCTTGAATGTTGATAAGACTGCATGCATTGTTGTTAGTGTTGTGTGCTGAACAAAGAATCTTGAATGTTGATAAGACTGCATGCATTGTTGTTAGTGTTGTGTGCTGAACAAAGAATCTTGAATGTTGATAAGACTGCATGTATTGTTGTTAGTGTTGTGTACTGAACAAAGAATCTTGAATGTTGATAAGACTGCATGTATTGTTGTTAGTGTTGTGTACTGAACAAAGAATCTTGAATGTTGATAAGACTGCATGTATTGTTGTTAGTGTTGTGTGCTGAACAAAGAATCTTGAATGTTGATAAGACTGCATGTATTGTTGTTAGTGCAGGTAATTCATCTTCGTTTACCTGCAAATGAAATTATTGACAGATCATCATATGTACTGCTTCCACTTTGTTTACTATCAGTGTTCATTTCTAGACGACAATTTGAACACGCATAGTCATTCAGGAAATCATCATCGTCACTCTCTTGAAGCGTAAATCGTCGCTCTCTAGTAGCCTACATGCCTACATCATCTCTCTTTGGTAGCCAACATTGTTTCTCTCTCTGTCTCTCTCTCATATCTCACATTATCGCTGTCTAAAAGCCTACATGCCTACATCGTCTCTCTTTGGTAGCCAACATTGTTTCTCTCTTTGTCTCTCTCTCATATCTCACATTGTCGCTGTCTAGAAGCCTACATGCCTACATCGTCTCTCTTTGGTAGCCAACATTGTTTCTCTCTCTGTCTCTCTCTCATATCTCACATTGTCGCTGTCCAGTAATCTACATGCCTACATCGTCTCTCTTTGGTAGCCAACATTGTTTCTCTCTCTGTCTCTCTCTCATATCTCACATTGTCGCTGTCTAGTAGACTACATGCCTACATCGTCTCTCTCTAGTAGATAACATTGTTTCTCTCTCTGTCTCTCTCTCATATCTCACATTGTCGCTGTCTAGAAGCCTACATGCCTACATCGTCTCTCTCTGGTAGCCAACATTGTTTCTCTCTCTGTCTCTCTCTCTCATATCTCACATTGTCGCTGTCTAGTAGCCTACATGCCTACATCGTCTCTCTCTGGTAGCCAACATTATTTCTCTCTCTGTCTCTCTCTGTCTCTTTCTCTGTCTCTCTCTATCTCTCTCTCATATCTCACATTGTCGCTGTCCAGTAATCTACATGCCTACATCGTATCTCTCTAGTAGCTAACATTGTTTCTCTCTCTGTCTCTCTGTCTCTCTGTCTCTCTCTCATATCTCACATTGTCGCTGTCTAGTAGCATACATGCCTACATCGTCTCTCTCTGGTAGCCAACATTATTTCTCTCTCTGTCTCTGTCTCTCTCATATCTCAAATTGTCGCTGTCTAGTAGCCTACATTTCTACATCGTCTCTCTGTGGTAGCCAACATTATTTCTCTGTCTCTCTCTGTCTGTCTCTCTCTGTCTCTCTCTGTCTGTCTCCGTCTGTCTCTCTCTGTCTCTCTCTGTCTCTCTCTGTCTGTCTCCGTCTGTCTCTCTCTGTCTCTCTCTGTCTCTCTCATATCTCACATTGTCGCTGTCTGGTAGCCTACATCGTCTCTCTGTGGTAGCCAACATTATCTCTCTCTCTCTCTACCTATATAAAAAAATATAAACTATACTCCTTCATACAACTGCAGACTCTTCCAACATCTTTTCGATGTCGATTACATACCTCCATGATTCACAGAAGTTACTCTAGACTGCTCTTACAGACACCGAACTCTGTCAGTTGTTTATTATGAATAGCACCAACATTTTGTTTGATAGATAGTCATTTTTATATGTATATAGTTACTTTCTGTAGTCATTTTTATATGTATGCAGTTACTTTCTGTAGTCATTTTTATTTGTATGTAGTTACTTTATGTAGTCATTTTTATATGTATGTAGTTACTTTATGTAGTTATTTTTATATGTATGTAGTTACTTTCTGTAGTCATTTTTATATGTATGTAGTTACTTTCTGTAGTCATTTTTATATGTATGTAGTTACTTTCTGTAGTAATTTTTATATGTATGTAGTTACTTTCTGTAGTCATTTTTATATGTATGTAGTTACTTTATGTAGTCATTTTTATATGTATGTAGTTACTTTCTGTAGTCATTTTTATAAGTATGTGGTTACTTTCTGTAGTCATTTTTATATGTATGTAGTTACTATCTGTAGTCATTTTTATATGTATGTAGTTACTTTCTGTAGTAATTTTTATATGTATGTAGTTACTTTATGTAGTCATTTTTATATGTAACACAATAATTAGTGTATAAGTATACAACTATACACGAAGCACTGCAGTAAAGCTGTGATACTAGAATGTATAAAATAGGAAAAAAGTAGGAGCAGCTTTATTACTTAACGATTACAAAGTTGTGACGTTTCGGCATGAGCCTTAATCATACAAAAACATACAGGACGAAGAAATAGAGAGAGGAGATAAAGTATAGATTCACATGAATACTATTTTTTAAAAAATTGTTTAAAAGAGTACTTAGTTGTAAATTGTAAGGTGTGGCTTGTCCGGCGGTGTGTGTCAGGAATGGATTTAGTAGAACGTGGAGACTGTTTAAATAGAGACCTGTGACATGTGGTCGGTGGGTTGTAACTGGGGGTGGTGGATGGGGAACCGGGAAGGGGAGAGAGAGTGATACAATATTGACCTAGCTAGGAGAAGTTGAAACAGATGATTGGGGAAGAGGGGTTGCAGAGTGATGATGTGAGGAAGTTTGAAAAGTAAGAAAGGGTAGACTTAGTGGAGAGGTACTATAATGATTGAAGAAGATGATGTTACGTGTAACTAAACAGTGAATTTAACCCATGTGGTTCCAGCGTCCCATAATTTTGAATGCAGCGGTTCTCAAGTGCCAGGCGGCTTGTATCATCTGCGTGACATTGTTTAATGGCTGTTACCAGAAAATCAGATTTGCCTCGGTGGTTGGGGCCATTGAAATGATTTGGGACTGGTTTCGAAGCATGCTGGGCGATGTCGTACAGACGTTTTTGCATGCGGTCCCCTAATCTGAGGCCAGTCTCACTAATATATGTTATCCTGCATCTTTTGCAAACGATGACAAATATCACATTATGGGACTCGCATGTGAATCCCTTATGAAGAGTGAGGATAGTTTTGGGAAAGGTGATTGTTTTCGTTTCCCAAACTACCGGGCAGGTAACGCAGCGGGGGCGGTTACATTTTCTGGTGCCAACATATGTAAGGCTCTGCTACAAGTGGCTGTGGACGAGGATGTCCTTAAGGTTTGGCTCACGTTTGTATGCCAATAGTGGTGGATCAGAGAAAATGTCATGAGTGTCGGAGTTGAGTTGGATTATCGGCAGATGGCGATAAAGAATTTTCTTAACCATCTGACCGTGGGGGTGGAAAGGCAGTACTAACTTAACTCTGTCAGATGGAGTAACAGGCTTTTTCCTGAATACTTCTTTGCGGCTCACTAGTTGGATACGGTTGAAGGCTTTACGAAGGACCTTTTCTGGGTAGTTGGGATGACGGAAAAATTCTAATAACTTATTGGACTGATCTATAAAGTTCTCCCTACTAACACACATCACCTCTCCATACTAGCACACATCACCTCTCCCTACTAGAACACATCACCTCTCCCTACTAGCACACATCACCTCTCCTTATTAGCACACATCACCTCTCCCTACTAGCACACATCACCTCTCCCTAATAACACACATCACCTCTCCCTACTAGCACACATCACCTCTCCCTACTAACACACATCATCTCTCCTATCAACACACATCATCTCTCCCTACTAGCACACATCACCTCTCCCTCCAACATACATCATGTCTCCCTACTAACTCACATCATCTCTCCCTACTAACACACATCACCTCTCCCACCTAACACACATCATCTCTCCTATCATCACATATCACCTCTACCTACTAGAACACATCACCTCTCCCTACTAACACACATCATCTCTCCCTACCAGCACACATCACCTCTCCCTCCAACACACATCACCTCTCCCTACTAGCACACATCACCTCCCCTCCAACACACATCACCTCTCCCTACTAGCACACATCACTCTCCCTACTAGAACACATCACCTCTCCCTCCAACACATCACCTCTCCCTACTAACACATCACTTCTCCTAACTAGCACACATCACCTCTCCCTCCAACACACATCACCTCTCCATTTAACACACATCACCTCTCCCTACTAACACATCACCTCTCCCTTCAACACACATCACCTCTTCCTCCAACACACATCACCTCTCCCTACTAACACACATCACCTCTTCCTCCAACACACATCACTTCTCCCTACTAGCACACATCACTCTCCCTCCAACACATATCACCTCTCCCTACTAACACATCACTTCTCCCTACTAGCACACGTCACCTCTCTCTACTAACACACGTCATCTCTCCCTACTAGAACACATCACCTCTCCCTACTAACACACATCACCTCTCCCTACTAGCACACGTCACCTCTCCCTACTAACACACATCACCTCTCCCTACTAGCACACATCACCTCTCCCTCCAACACACATCACCTCTCCCTACTAGCACACATCACTTCTCCCTACTAGCACACATCACCTCTCCCTCCAACACACATCACCTCTCCCTACTAACACACATCACTTCTCCTTACTAGCACACATCACCTCTCCCTCCAACACACATCACCTCTCCATTTAACACACATCACCTCTCCCTACTAACACACATCACCTCTCCCTTCAACACACATCACCTCTCCCTCCAACACACATCACCTCTCCCTACTAACACACATCACCTCTTCCTCCAACACACATCACTTCTCCCTACTAGCACACATCACCTCTCCCTCCAACACACATCACCTCTCCCTACTAACACACATCACTTCTCCCTACTAGCACACGTCACCTCTCTCTACTAACACACGTCATCTCTCCCTACTAGAACACATCACCTCTCCCTACTAGCACACATCACCTCTCCCTACTAGCACACGTCACCTCTCCCTACTAGCACACGTCAGCTCTCCCTACTAACACACATCATCTCTCCCTACTAGCACACATCACCTCTCCCTACTAACACACATCACCTCTCCCTACTAGCACACATCACACTTCCCTACTAGCACATATCACCTCTCCCTACTAGCATACATCACCTTTCCCTACTAGCACACGTCGTCTCTCCCTACTAACACACATCACCTCTCCCTACTAACACACATCATCTTTCCCTACTAACACACATCACCTCTCCCTACTAACACACATCATCTCTCCCTACTAACACACATCATCTCTCCCTACTAACACACATCATCTCTCCCTACTAACACACATCATCTCTCCCTACGAACACACATCATCTCTCCCTACCAATACACATCTGGCTTCCATTGACCTGTTGATCTTCCCTGAAGAGCGAAATTCTTGCTCCCCCCCCCCCTTTTAGACTTAAGTTTCTAGACCGACGCATGACTAGATCAACTTTCATTTCTTCACAGTGATTTAGCGGACACTAAATAAATAAATATCATTTTAAAAAATCAACTTAAAGGCTGGGCAATAACGGTATTTAAAATATTTTCTAAATTTATGAAACGTGGACTCTGAATACATCAAACTATTAAACATTATTATTTCCCTTGAAGTGCCTTCTCTCCCCTTATACTCCGAGAGTTATTTGTTACGACTCGACACTGTGCCATTTGGAAACACATGAATGATGTTCTTCTCTACCGTCATGCTCCATGGCATTGTTGTTGTTGTTGTTGTTGTCGTTGTTGAAATGTCTAATTATACATAAAGCTCTCTATTCCTTTTTCTAATACTTCTAATCTTGAATCAAGAATCTTGAGAACATATGGCATTCAATGATATAAGCACAAAAACCAAGTTAAAATTATTCAGTTCAAACGTAATATCCACCCTCACTTACGCATGCGAAAACTGGAAAAAAAACTAAAGAAACAGAGAAGAAATTTAGAAAACAAATGCCTAAGGAAAGTACTCGGTATAGAGTGGAACGAATTCAAGAACAAAAGCAGAGATAAGGCAGATGAGCAAACCTGTCTCATAGGTGATCAGGAAAAGGAGATGGACATATACCGGTCATGTGATGAGAAGAAACATTCAGAGAATCCCAAAACAAGCTGTCATGTGGAACACAACAGGCTGAAGAAAAAAGAGGTCGACCACGTGAAACTCTAAAGAGGACATTGTTAAAAGAGGCCAGTTTAATGAGCAAAGGATCCATTAATGAGGTTGAAAAACTCACCGAAACAGGAAAACGTGGCGAACTACCATGCGGTACCTATGTGACGTTTAACGGCACGGGAAGGATATAAGGTATGATATAAGATTGGCTTTGTTACAGCGTTTCTCTCTGTGCTTTTTTTTTGGGGGGGGGGGGGGGTTGGGGGGGGGATTGTATTCAATATTATACCTTTATTTGTAGATGTCTACCTGTGTTGTGTATGTTTCTAGCGTATTCTGTAATGTTGTTATTGTGGGTGGAATTGTTCGTATTTGTAAAGAAAAAGATGGTGTCTTCTGTTTCGTGTATGCTTTACCTGCATAAACAACATGATAAAACAAACAACATGATAAGATGTTTTTTGGATCTGTGTCCCTCTGTCTTGTGGATGTCATGACTGTCTCGTGTCCTTGGACGCAGTTTTTGTAGAAGGGCCGCGGTGTGAGGAAATGGTTTAAGTGTGATTTCTTTTGTGGGACTTAAAGAATCTGTGGAGATAACAGACAGAACTACAAAAATAAGATTTTTAAGGGCATGCATCTTTCCCATTACAACATATGCCTGTGGGACTTGGACACTTAACAAAACAGCTGAGAAACACATAAATGCCTTTGAATGTAAATGCTACAGAAGAGTTCTTCAAATATCATGGACACAAAAAAGAACAAAAATATCCATACTACAAGAACTTAATATTGAAGAAGGCTGGCTAGTAAAGAGGATTAAAGAGAGAAAACTTAAATATTTTGGACACATTAAACGTCATGATAATCTAGAGAAGACCGTCATGGAGGGGTGCATGATGGGGAAAAGAAAGAGAGGAAGACCAAGGCGAAGATGGCTGCAAGACATCGTTGATGATCTGCAACTGGACGCATCAGCAGCAGGCCATTTTGGTCACAACTGAGAGGCCTACAGGAGAGCTGTTAGGGAGGCAAAGTTCTGCAAGAGATATGCAAATGAATGACTGAATGAATGAATTTGTAGGACTAAATTATATCATTTAAAATGTGAGTCCTACTAGCACACATCACCTCTCCCTACTAACACACATCACCTCTCCCTACTAGCACACGTCAGCTCTCCCTACTAACACACATCACCTCTCCCTACTAACACACATCATCTTTCCCTACTAACACACATCACCTCTCCCTACTAACACACATCATCTTTCCCTACTAACACACATCACCTCTCCCTACTAACACACATCATCTTTCCCTACTAACACACATCACCTCTCCCTACTAACACACATCATCTCTCCCTACTAACACACATCACCTCTCCCTACTAACACACATCATCTCTCCCTACTAACACACATCACCTCTCCCTACTAACACACATCATCTCTCCCTACTAACACATATCATCTCTCCCTACTAGCACACATCATCTCTCCCTACTAACACACATCTCTCCCTACTAGCACACATCATCTCTCCCTACTAACACACATCATCTCTCCCTACCAATACACATCTGACTTCCATTGACCTGTTGATCTTCCCTGAAGAGCGAAATTCTTTCTCCCCCCCCCTTTTAGACTTAAGTTTCTAGACCGACGCATGACTAGATCAACTTTCATTTCTTCACAGTGATTTAGCGGACACTAAATAAATAAATATCATTTTAAAAAATCAACTTAAAAGCTGGGCAATAACGGTATTTAAAATATTTTCTAAATTTATGAAACGTGGACTCTGAATACATCAAACTATTAAACATTATTATTTCCCTTGAAGTGCCTTCTCTCCCCTTATACTCCGAGAGTTATTTGTTACGACTCGACACTGTGCCATTTGGAAACACATGAATGATGTTCTTCTCTACCGTCATGCTCCATGGCATTGTTGTTGTTGTTGTTGTTGTTGTTGTCGTTGTTGAAATGTCTAATTATACATAAAGCTCTCTATTCCTTTTTCTAATACTTCTAATCTTGAATCAAGAATCTTGAGAACATATGGCATTCAATGATATAAGCACAAAAACCAAGTTAAAATTATTCAGTTCAAACGTAATATCCACCCTCACTTACGCATGCGAAAGCTGGAAAAAAAAAACTAAAGAAACAGACAAGAAATTTAGAAAACAAATGCCTAAGGAAAGTACTCGGTATAGAGTGGAACGAATTCAAGAACAAAAGCAGAGATAAGGCAGATGAGCAAACCTGTCTCATAGGTGATCAGGAAAAGGAGATGGACATATACCGGTCATGTGATGAGAAGAAACATTCAGAGAATCCCAAAACAAGCTATCATGTGGAACACAAGAGGTTGAAGAAAAAGAGGTCGACCACGTGAAACTCTAAAAAGGACATTGTTAAAAGAGGCCAGTTTAATGAGCAAAGGATCCATTAATGAGGTTGAAAAACTCACCGAAACAGGAAAACCTGGCGAACTATCATGCGGAACCTATGTGACGTTTAACGGCACGGGAAGGATATAAGGTATGATATAAGATTGGCTTTGTTACAGCGTTTCTCTCTGTGCTTTTTTTTTGGGGGGGGGGGGGGGTTGGGGGGGGGATTGTATTCAATATTATACCTTTATTTGTAGATGTCTACCTGTGTTGTGTATGTTTCTAGCGTATTCTGTAATGTTGTTATTGTGGGTGGAATTGTTCGTATTTGTAAAGAAAAAGATGGTGTCTTCTGTTTCGTGTATGCTTTACCTGCATAAACAACATGATAAAACAAACAACATGATAAGATGTTTTTTGGATCTGTGTCCCTCTGTCTTGTGGATGTCATGACTGTCTCGTGTCCTTGGACGCAGTTTTTGTAGAAGGGCCGCGGTGTGAGGAAATGGTTTAAGTGTGATTTCTTTTGTGGGACTTAAAGAATCTGTGGAGATAACAGACAGAACTACAAAAATAAGATTTTTAAGGGCATGCATCTTTCCCATTACAACATATGCCTGTGGGACTTGGACACTTAACAAAACAGCTGAGAAACACATAAATGCCTTTGAATGTAAATGCTACAGAAGAGTTCTTCAAATATCATGGACACAAAAAAGAACAAAAATATCCATACTACAAGAACTTAATATTGAAGAAGGCTGGCTAGTAAAGAGGATTAAAGAGAGAAAACTTAAATATTTTGGACACATTAAACGTCATGATAATCTAGAGAAGACCGTCATGGAGGGGTGCATGATGGGGAAAAGAAAGAGAGGAAGACCACGTGAAACTCTAAAGAGGACATTGTTAAAAGAGGCCAGTTTAATGAGCAAAGGATCCATTAATGAGGTTGAAAAACTCACCGAAACAGGAAAACGTGGCGAACTACCATGCGGTACCTATGTGACGTTTAACGGCACGGGAAGGATATAAAGTATGATATAAGATTGGCTTTGTTACAGCGTTTCTCTCTGTGGTTTTCTTTTTTTTTTTGGTTTGGGGGGGGGGGTAGGGAAATTTATTCAATATTATTTGTAGATGTCTACCTGTGTTGTGTATGTTTCTAGCGTATTCTGTAATGTTGTTATTGTGGGTGGAATTGTTCGTATTTGTAAAAAAAAAGATGTTGTCTTCTGTTTCTTGTATGCTTTACCTGCATAAACAACACGATAAAACAAACAACATGATAAGATGTTTTTCTGGATCTGTGTCCCTCTGTCTTGTGGATGTCATGACTGTCTCGTGTCCTTGTACGCAGGTTTTGTAGAAGGGCTGTGGTGTGAGGAAATGGTTTAAGTGTGATTTCTTTTGTGGGACTTAAAGAATCTGTGGAGAGGAACAGACAGAACTACAAAAATAAGATTTTTAAGGGCATGCATCTTTCTCATCGAACACATGCCTGTGAGACTTGGACACTTAACAAAACAGCTGAGAAACACATAAATACCTTTGAATGTAAATGCTGCAGAAGAGTTTTTCAAATATCATGGACACACAAAAGAACAAAAATATCCATACTACAAGAACTTAATATCGAAGAGGATTAAAGAGAGAAAACTTAAATATTTTGGACACATTAAACGTCATGAGAATTTAGAGAAGACCGTCTTGGAAGGGTACATAATGGGATAAAGAAAGAGAGGAAGACCAAGGCGAAGATGGCTGCAAGACATCGTTGATGATCTGCAACTGGACGCATCACCAGCAAGCCATCTTGGTCACAACCGAGAGGCCTACAGGAGAGCTGTTAGGGAGGCAAAGTTCTGCAAGAGATATGCAAATGAATGAATGAATGAATTTGTGGGACTAAATTATATCATTTGAAACGTGAGTTGTTTTGTGGGACCAAATTATATCATTTGAAACGTGAGTTGTTTTGTGGGACTAAATAATATCATTTAAAACGTGATTTGTTTTGTGGGACTAAATTATATCATTTAAAACGTGAGTTGTTTTCCGAGACTAAATTAAATAATCTAAGTCCCACGAAGTAGTGAGCTGGTGAGTGCTGGTTTGGTATGACTAAGTCCCATGTGGCTGTGTTGTTGTGTGGGATGGTTTGGTGGGACTAAGTCCCATGTGGCTGTGTTGTTGTGTGGGCTGTTTGGTGGGACTAAGTCCCATGTGGCTGTGTTGTTGTGTGGGCTGGTTTGGTGGGACTTCATTCATTCATTCCTTTGCATGTCCCTTGCGGAACTTTGCCTCCCAAACAGCACTCCTGTAGGCCTCTCGGTTGTGAGCAAGATGGCCTGCTGCTGCTTGGTGGGACTAAGTTAGATAATATAAGTCCAATGTTGTAGTGAGCTAGAGAGAGTTAGTTTAGTGGGACTAAGTTAGATAATATAAGTCCAATGTTGTAGTGAGCTAGAGAGAGTTAGTTTAGTGGGACTAAGTCCCATGTGGCTGTGTTGTTGTGTGGGCTGGTTTGGTGGGACTAAGTTAGATAATATAAGTCCAATGTTGTAGTGAGCTAGAGAGAGTTAGTTTAGTGGGACTAAGTTAGATAATATAAGTCCAATGTTGTAGTGAGCTAGAGAGAGTTAGTTTAGTGGGACTAAGTTAGATAATACAAGTCCAATGTTGTAGTGAGCTAGAGAGTGTTAGTTTAGTGGGACTAAGTTAGATAATACAAATCCAATGTTGTAGTGAGCTAGAGAGAGTTAGTTTAATGGGACTAAGTTAGATAATATAAGTCCAATGTTGTAGTGAGCTAGAGAGAGTTAGTTTGGTGGGACTAAGTTAGATAATACAAGTCCAATGTTGTAGTGAGCTAGAGAGAGTTAGTTTAGTGGGACTAAGTCCCATGTGGCTGTGTTGTTGTGTGGGCTGGTTTGGTGGACTAAGTTAGATAATACAAGTCCAATGTTGTAGTGAGCTAGAGAGTTAGTTTAGTGGGACTAAGTTAGATATATAAGTCCAATGTTGTAGTGAGCTAGAGAGAGTTAGTTTAGTGGGACTAAGTTAGATAATACAAGTCCAATGTTGTAGTGAGCTAGAGAGTGTTAGTTTAGTGGGACTAAGTTAGATAATACAAATCCAATGTTGTAGTGAGCTAGAGAGAGTTAGTTTAATGGGACTAAGTTAGATAATATAAGTCCAATGTTGTAGTGAGCTAGAGAGAGTTAGTTTGGTGGGACTAAGTTAGATAATACAAGTCCAATGTTGTAGTGAGCTAGAGAGAGTTAGTTTAGTGGGACTAAGTTAAATAATACAAGTCCAATGTTGTAATGAGCTAGAGAGAGTTCGTTTAGTGGAACTAAGTTAGATAATACAAGTCCAATGTTGTAGTGAGCTAGAGAGAGTTAGTTTGGTGGGACTAAGTTAGATAATCTAAGTCCAATGTTGTAGTGCGTATTGGTTTGGATATTTGATGATGCGATCTACTGGACTGGTTCTAAGAGCCTGGATTGTTTTTGTTTCTATGTCTAAAAGGGCAGGCCTTCTGTGTAGTTTGTCCTTTATGAGAGTATTATGTTGAAGACTGTTTGCTGTGTTCGTGAAGGCAAAGTGCCTGATCTATTTGATTGATTTCCTGGATTATCTGTTTTGGAGGCTGGCCTGACCAGCTGGTTGTAAACTGGATGTAAGACGAATGGCCTGGTCAGAGGTCACATTGTTATATACAAGACTGTAACAACTGACTTCACTATTACGAAAGCAAATTCTGTTACGTGTAAAGTTCTGTATGCCTGCTCATAAGAGATTATAAGAGATGTAATGCACAGATGTAAGGCAGCTTTGGTCACTGATTAAATATCTATTGCGTTCCTTCAAGCTGTACAGAAATTCATTCGAAGATATTTCACGCAGGGAAAACGAATTATCCTAAGCGGTCTTCAGAGCTGAGATTAGCTCTAATCTTTAATCTAGGCGGGCGTGACCAGCATACATTTTCGCTATTTATTGATATTTGTGCTCAAATAATGTATGTGTGTTCATGTGTGTAAGAAAGGATTACCATGTATGTGTGTATAAATCTGTTTACACATGCTTAAGAAGTTCAACGATTATTTATGTGTAGGACTGGTAACCAGTGTCCCTTATCCAGAAAAAAAGTCGTCTGTGACGTTCATGTGATAGAAAGAGAAGTGAAGGAAGACTGAAAAAAAAAAGATTATTATTTTAAGCCGACATTTCAAGGAAACACACCACAGATAACAAGAAATGTAAGAGTTTGTACTGACAATAAAGAAGCAAGAACAATGAAAGCTGTACACTCGTATACTCATATTTATACAAGCCTATAAATATAAGAATGAAATATAAATTGCTTTACTTTTCATTTATTCTGAACTGGTTAGAACGAGTTGGAAACATTTTCTATAATAACAGATGTTCTGTTTCTTACTGATTTTTTCCCGCGTTTGTGTGACTAATTTCTTCCTGCGTCTGTGTGACTGATTTCTTCCTGCATCTGGGTGACTGATTTCTTCCTGCGTCTGTGTGACTGATTTCTTCCTGTGTCTGTGTGACTAATTTCTTCCTGCGTCTGTGTGACTGATTCCTTCCTGCATCTAGGTGACTGATTTCTTCCTGCGTCTGTGTAACTGATTCCTTCCTGCAGCTGGGTGAATGATTTCGTCCCTCGTCTGGGTGACTGATTTCTTCCTGCGTCTGGGTGACTGATTCCTTCCTGCGTCTAGGTGAATGATTTCTTCCCGCATTTGTGTGACTGATTCCTTTCTGCGTCTGGGCGACTGATTTCTTCCTGCGTCTGTGTGACTAATTTCTTCCCGTGTCTGTGTGACTGATTCCTTCCTGCGTCTGGGTGACTGATTTCTTCCTGCGTCTGTGTGACTGATTTCTTCCTGTGTCTGTGTGACTGAATTCTTCCAGCCTCTGTGTGACTAATTTCTTCCTGCGTCTGTGTGACTATTTTTTTTCGCATCTGTGTGACTAATTTTTCCTGCGTCTGTGTGACCGATTTGTTCCCGCGTCTTTGTGACTAATTTCTTCCCACATCTGGGTTATTGATTTGTTCCCGCATCTGTGTGACTGATTTTTTCCTGCATCTGAGTGACTGATTTCTTCTTGCATCTGGGTGACTAATTTCTTCCTGCGTCTAGGTGACTATTTGCAAACTGAAGTGAGAATCAGTGAAGCTGCGTTTGGTCGATCTATGGTGGTCCACATGAAAATCATCCATTTCTCAGGACATAACCCCAAAATTAACGCTATTTAAAACAAAAGTAGGAACAGCTTTATTAGTTAACGAGCACACATTTGTAAGGTTTCGGTTTACACCTTAATCTTACAAAAACATACGGGACAAAGAAACAGAGGAAGAAAATAAAATACAAATTCACATGAGTTATATAGAAAAAACATAGAATGTAATACAATATTAGGAAAAGTGGGGAGCACTTAGCTGTGATCTGCAAGAAGCTGCTTCCCAGAGCGCGCGTGATGGAGTATTATGAATGTTTAAAGACCTATGAGGTGTGATAGCTTGGTAGTAAAGACGGGATGGGGAAAGCGGAAAGGAGAGAGAGAGAGAGAGAAAGAGAGAGAGAGAGAGAGAGAGAGAGATGTATACAATGATAATCAAAACGTGAAAATGGTGGGTGGAATAGATGAATGAGCTTCGGGTAGAGGGTTTGTAATCTAATACAGAGAGGGTTCTGCAGTATAAGATAAAGGTGAGGAAAGAGTAGAACGTACCAGAGAGAGAGAGAGAGAGAGAGAGAGAGAGAGCATGATTATGGAGAAAGGGAATGCTAAGAGAAGCTGAATTTCGATTTCGGACCGTGTGATTCCGTTGTCCCATATTCCAGTATGTAGCGGGTTCTCCAGTGCCACGGGGCTTCTTTCATCAGGGTGACATTGTTTAATAGCTGTTACTAGAAAATCAGATGTCCCTCTGTGGTTGAGACCTTTGAAATGGTTAGAGACTGGCTTAGAAGCAAGCTGAGAGATATCATAAAGATGTTTCTGTATGCAGACCGGTCTCTCCAGTATAAGTTATCCTACATTTTTTGCACACACTGGGGGACTCGCACGTGAATCCTTCATAGAGTATGAGGACACTTTTAAGGAAAGCAATCGATTTGGTTCCCCAGGCTGCAGGCCAAGAGGCACAGCGAGGGCGGTTATATTTTCTAGTTCCGAGAAACGCTGATCCTGCTTAAGGTGGCAGTACACGAAGATGTCCTTCAGATTTGGTTCCCGTTTGTAGGCTATTAAGGGGAGATCAGAGAAGAATTGACAGGATCGAGCTATTGCAGTGTCATATAGGGACAGAGAATATTCTAAACCAGTTGGCCATGCGGATGGAAAGTATGCACTAAGTTAACTCTGTCAAACGAAGACACAGGTTTTTTTGTGTAGTTTTTTTTTTAAGAACGCCTCTTTGCGGGTTACTTTCTAGATAAGATTGAAGTCTTTCCGAAGAACTTTTTTCAGGATAGTGGCGATGATGGAAGAACATTCTGATAATTCTTTGGATCAGTCAATGAACTCCGAGTCCCGTTGGCACAGGCGACGAAGACGGAGGAGCTGAGAGTATGGGATTGGATCCTTACAAATTTCACGATGAGAGGAGGTGTAAGGTAGACGTGTATGGTTGTGGGAAGGTTTGTAGAACACAGATGAAAAAGATTATCAGCGTCGATAGATACTTTGATGTCTAAGAAAGCTGACAGACTTGTCAGAAATTTAAGAGATAACTTTCATGCTCTTATTAAACGAGTTGGGAATTCAATAAATCTTCTTAGCTCGTCTTTCGCCATAGTGGTGACTTCGAAACAATAATCATTGTACCTCCTATAGAATTCTGGGAATCTGCCAGCGTAGGATTCCCCATAATCATACTTCCACAAAACTCATAAGCAAGCACTATGTTGATCCATGTTAGTTGCCATGACGATATCAGTGATTTTGATCAAAGTACCCCCCCCCCCCCTGAATTCGGAGAAACTGAGGATGAGTCTATGGTGTTAGTGTTGGTGATGCGGTGAGAGAGTTTATCAAGAAAAGAGGCCTCCCTTGTGGGGATAGAGGTGTGGAGGGAGGAGACATTGATGTTATATGTATGATTCTCAATAGTCGTGTGTACCGCCAAGAGGTGCGAAGTTTTCTCAGCCAAAGTTTGTCGGCTTCTCAAACTCCTGGTCCCTGTGAGCTGTATATAACAGTTTACTAACTCTGTAACATACTTGATCTGTCTATAACAGTTTACTAACTCTGTAACATACTTGAGCTGTCTAAAACAGTTTACTAACTCTGTAACATACCTGAGCTGTCTATAACAGTTTACTAACTCTGTAACATACTTGAGCTGTCTATAACAGTTTACTAACTCTGTAACATACCTGAGCTGTCTATAACAGTTTACTAACTCTGTAACATACCTGAGCTGTCTATAACAGTTTACTAACTCTGTAACATACTTGAGCTGTCTATAACAGTTTACTAACTCTGTAACATAGTTAAGCTGTCTATAACAGTTTACTAACACTGTAACATACCTGAGCTGTCTATAACAGTTTACTAACACTGTAACATACCTGAGCTGTCTATAACAGTTTACTAACACTGTAACATACCTGAGCTGTCTATAACAGTTTACTAACACTGTAACATACTTGAGCTGTCTATAACAGTTTACTAACACTGTAACATACCTGAGCTGTCTATAACAGTTTACTAACACTGTAACATACCTGAGCGTGACGTAGCGGCCATCGACTTCGGAGATTTACAGCCCGATTATGCTGGTAAATCTATTCACCGCGCGGATTCTTAGAGTTAAAGATGCAAGCTGTTTCTAAAACCCGCTCTACGCGTTAATGGGAAACTTTTTTCTCGAATTTCCCTGGTTGAATATAAAAGACAAACGGTGGGGTAGCCAGGCGCTAACTTCTCCATGCGCAGTCCGAGTGAACGTTTGTGTCTTCGGTTCTCTTATATTCCGGTCAGTAAGCTGTAGGTATCGGTGTTTAGCTTCAGTTGTCACAGTATTTCAATGTGGGTTCTTGTCTCTTAAAATTGTAACATGTATTAGTGATAACAGAAACGCTTTGGAATAACTGCTTTAATTTACATTTATTATTATTATTATTATTACGAGCATGCGTTGTGTCGGATAGTGCTGGCCATCTTTCTTCCGTTATATTGTACGTTCTTGGTGTTTCCTGTTAACTGAAATGCTTATTTTCGCCATGTCACCTAATCAGTACAGTGAGGTTTTTTTTTTTTCTTTTGGCCTGTCTCTCTTCCCTTTTCTCTTGAAATTTCCAGTCTTTTGCTAGGCTCTCCAACTTCTGTCTTCTCGTGACTTGCCCAAGAAATTTTCGACTGTCTTTTTTTCATATCAAGTCACGTGGTTTTCGTTGTTCTGCAACTTCTTGCCGGTCCTCTTCGATTCTTTTTTCTGTCTGTTCAGAGAATTTGTTGCATCTTTCTCCAGATCCACATCTGTGTCGGTTCCAGTTTCTTTGTCATCTTTTTGTTAACTGTCTAAATTTGACAGCCATATAGCAGTATCAGTACTGAGTTTATATAGCGCTGTAATAGTTTTAGGAAGAGAGTTTTAGGAAGACAGTTTTAGGAAGACAGTTTTAGGGATACAGTTTTAGGAAGACAGTTTTAGGAAGACAAATTTAGGAAGACAGCTTTAAGAAGACAGCTTTAGGAAGACAACATTGACTCTATATGGCGCTGTAATCCTCTTTTTCTCACTTTTATGGATCTTCTTCTTCTTCGTTCGCAACTTTTATGGATATTTTCTGCTCCTTTTTTTTTTTTTTTAGTATCTCCTTCATAACATAGCAGCTGGTTTTATCCTACATGTTTCGTGATTTGAGTTCGCTTGTGTACTTATTATTATTATCAGCTGTTATTTGTTGTTACAAAGTAACTGATTTCATTTACTTGTGTCAATGTCTTTCCGCTTGAAAGGATGGTGCACTTTGGTGTGTATATTGTTTTCAATATTGTTTCTGTCTTGCTCCTGTTTAGCTTCAGTCCTCTTTTGCTGCTTCTCTAAGAATCTTATTCACAAGTTTCTGCACTTTGCTTTCGATTTCTGCTGTTATAATGTTGTCATCTGCATATGTCAGGCCTTCTCTTTCCCGTTTTAAATGCATCTTATGATGTTTTCACTCTAAAATGAGAATAGATCAGTTGACAATACGCGCCCTTATCTTATGCCTTGTTTTATATACTGATACTTACCTTGTTCCTCCTTTTAGCTCCTCATTGCTTCCAGTACGTATTCTTTATATATATATATATATAGACGAGATAAAGACAGATAGTTCCATAGCAAATGCCGTAGGGGATGATGCGTTAGAGACCTCATTATGCTGGGCCATCAGGGTATGAGGTAGGGTGGCCAGTTCCTTTCCTCGCTGCCTTTCCTTTCCAGATTTTCACATTAACACATTTTACGAGACCGGGTCGACCTCTCGGCAGTACTGGTTGGAGATTCGAACTCTCAACCATTCGGTTTATAGACGAGTACTATAAGCACTATCGTTCTGTACCCGATGTGTATATATATGAATGAATTTGCATCTCCACTGCAGAACTTTGCCTCCCTTTCAGCTCTCCTGTAGGCCTCTCGGTTGTGAGCAAGATGACCTGCTGCTGATGCATCCATTTGCAGATCATCAACGATGTCTTGTAGCCATCTTCGCCTTGGTCTTCCTCTCTTTTCTTTTTCCCATTATGTAACCTCCCAAGACAGTCTGCTCTAAATTATCATGACGTTTAATGTGTCCAAAATATTTAAGTTTTCTTTCTTTAATCCTTTTTACTGGCTAGCCTTCTTCAATATTAAGTTCTTGTAGCATGGATATATATATATATATATATTGTCCATGAAATTGAAGAACTCTTCTGTAGCATTTACACTTAAAGGCATTTATGTGTTTCTCAGCTGTTTTGTTAAGTGTCCAGGTCTAACAGGCATATGCTGCCATCGAAAAGATGCATGACCTTAAAAATCTTATTTTTGTAGTTCTGTCTGTTAGTCTCCATAGATTCTCTAGTTGTTTTACTTTCTGAAGAGCAATAGATGTCCTCCTTTTAATTTCCCTCATTGTATCTCCATTATTAATTAGTAGTGATCTAAGATATTCAAAACTCTCCGTTTCTTCCAATTTTTCCTCATTGATATATTTTTCAACTGCCTTGTTTATTTTGTCAGTTGTCATCAATTTAGTTTTCTTCGCATTAAGATAGAGGTTTTGCTCTCTGCTGTTCTTACGGACTGACATAATTAGTTTTTGCATTCCTTTTTGTGTTGTGGACAGTAATACTGTATCATCAGCATATCTAATCCATGGTATTTCATAACCTCTAATTGTTATGCATCGAAATATTCTTTGTCTACATCTTCTCTATCATTCCTCATTATATTTTCAGTATACAAGTTAAATAAGTAAGGTGACAATATGCACCCCTGACGAACCTCTTGTTTTATGTCAAACCAAGTTGTTGTTTCACCATTTATTCTTACTGCTGCTTGTTGGTCTAGATACAGCAGTGAGGTTAATTGTATCAAATGTATTGGCAATCCCATTTTTTCCATTATTTCCCAAAGTTTCTGGTGTTGTACACAATCAAATGCCTTTGAGTAGTCTACAAAGGATAAATATAGATTCACATTAAATTCTCTGCATTTCTTTATTATTAATCTTATATTGAATATATGATCTCTTGATCCTTTTCCTTGCCTGAAACCAGCTTGGACCATATTGACTTCTTCTATTTTCTTATGAAGTTTACCCATTGTGATTTTTAACAGAATTTTACTGCCATGACTAACCAGGGCAACAGTTCTGTAGTTTGTGCATAATTTCAGGTTACCCTTTTTTTGGCAGTGGTATGAATATAGTTCTTTTCCATTCTTTTGGCCAAATACCTGAATGCCATATCTTTTTACACATTGCATGATGGATTGTTGCATATACATATATATATATACATATATATATATAAAATCTCTGTAATGCCTTTCTAAATATTTATATGATAACTCCATGTTTAACTCTGTCCAAAAAAATTTCATTTATCCAATAAAGCACAAGTACAAATTCTTTATGTACCTCCAGTGATCATTTTCTTATAGTTCTTAATAATAAAAATAATGTACTTCCAATGATCATTCTGTTATAGTTCTTAATAATAAAATGATGTACCTTCAGATATCATTCTGTTATAGTTTTTAATAAAATATATCATGTATCTCCAGTGACCGTTCTCTTATAGTTCTTAATAAAAAAATTATTCATCCCCAATGATCACACCGTTATATTTCTTAATAAAAAATGTGATGTACCTAAAGTGTCCATTCTAACATAGTTCTTAAAACATTAATTACATCCAGTGATCATTCTGTTACATTTCTTAATAAAATATATTTGACTGTGTACAACACCAGAAATTTTGGGAAATAATGGAAAAAATGGGATTTACAACATATTTGATACAGTTAACATCACTGCTTATCTAGACCAACAAGCAGCAGTAAGAATAAATGGTGAAACAACAACTTGGTTGAACACAAAACAAGGGTCCGTCAGGGGTGCATATTGTCTTACTTATTTAACTTATATACTGATAATATAATGAGAAATGATAGAGAAGATGTAAACAAAGAATCTTACAATGCTATAACAATTAGAGGTTATGAAATACCAGATATTAGATATGCTGATGACACAGTGTTACTGTCCACAACACAGAAAAGAATGGAAAAACTAATTATGTCAGTCCGTAAGAACAGCAGAGAGCAAAACCTCTATCTTAATGCGAAGAAAACTAAATTGATAACAACTGACAAAACAAACAAGGCAGCTGATATATGTATCAATGAGGAAAAACTGGATGAAGTGGAGAGTTTTGAATATCTTAGATCACTGCTAATTAATAATGGAGATACAATGAGGGAAATTAAAAGGAGGACATCTATCGCTCTTCAGAAAGTAAAACAACTAAAGAATCTGTGGAGAGGAACAGACAGAACTACAAAAATAAGATTTTTAAGGTCATGCATCTTTTCGATGGCAGCATATGCCTGTTAGACCTGGACACTTAACAAAACAGCTGAGAAACACATAAATGCCTTTGAATGTAAATGCTACAGAAGAGTTCTTCAAATATCATGGACGCAAAAAAGAACAAATATATCCATACTACAAGAACTCAATATTGAAGAAAGCTGGCTAGTAAAGAGGATTAAAGAGAGAAAGCTTAAATAATTTGGACACATTAAACGTCATGATAATCTAGAGAAAACCGTCTTGGAAGGATACATAATGGGAAAAAGTAAGAGAGAAAGACCAAGGCGAAAATGGTTACAAGACATCGTTGATGATCTGCAAATGGATGCATCAGCAGCAGGCCATCTTGCTCACAACCGAGAGGCCTGCAGGAGTGCTGTTAGGAAGGCAAAGTTCCTCAAGGAACATGCAAATGAATGTGTGAATGAATCTCCAGTGATCACTCTGTTATAGTTCTTAGTAACAAAAAATATGTACCTAAAGTTATCATTCTGTTATAGATCTTAATAACAAAAATTATGTACCTCCGGTGATCATTACATTATAGTCCTTAATAAAAAAAAATTATATATCTCCAGTGATCATTCTATTATAGTTCTCAATAAAATATATTATGTCTGTCCATTTATAGTTCTTAATAACAGAAATTGCCTTTTTTTACAATTTCTTTTTACCAAAGACACACTAATGTTATTTTAAATTTCTAAATGAAATCACCTGTCAAAAAATATGCATTGTATGGTCTTACAGTAACTATGTTAAGTAGTTCAAATTCCGACAGAAAGAGGCGATTTAGCTGTGTGAAAGAATAACGTACTTGCATCATAACGAATTGCTACCCGAAAGAGAACTGCCTAATGAGCTGTTACATGTGTTGGCCAGCACGTTTCTTGCAGTTGCTGAGAGTTGCGTGGCTTAGAAAGATCTTTCTCAGTGACACTGAGATAGGGTCGGGAGAGATACATTTTCCTTGATCTGTTAGTACACTAACTTACTATCACTCCTACCATCTTTCCTTAACACAGGATGAGTCAGGTACTAATCTGTAGAACTAATGGACTGACGTTAGTTAAGTCAGAACTGAATCCCCAACCAGATACATGAGACAAACCTGCAAAACTAGCACGAGGAACTGATCAGTAAGTACTTTTTACTGTAGTCTAAGACTGTAATCATCTGACGTGAACACATCAGCTGATGACTAATAGCACAATAAAGCACAACATTAAAAAAAAAACAAGGAAACTCTGTGCTGATTGTAATATGCTTTTCTAAGAGGAAAACCAAGTCGAAGATGGCTGCAAGACATCGTTGATGATCTGTGAACGGGCGCATCAGAAGCAGGGCATCTTGTTTACAACTGAGAGGCCTACAAGAAAGCTGTTAAGGAGGCAAAGTTCTGCAAGGGACATGCAAATGAATGAAAGAATGGTCAGCAAATGAATAAAAGAGAAATGAACAACATGAAATGAGAACTAATTTAAGAATCCAGACTCCGAATTTCGCTTTCTGCATACGATCTTTGAGAAAGAGTCAGAAAACAATCAAAATACACCGCTTTCGAAATGTCAGCATATGCAAAGAATGCCTGTTACTAATATTTTCATTTCAGATATATTCAGAGCCATGAAACTGATCCTGTTTTCCGTCACCATCATCATGCTGCTTATAGCAACAGTCAGCAGTTTTGCGTGCTCAAAATATTCTTGTGACAATGTGGAGTGTCCAGATGTTACAGAGGAGAACTGCGATGGAAAGTTCGTGGAAAAAGGCAGCACATGTGGCTGCTGCGACGCCTGCAGAACTTACTTGAGTATGTCTGATTGTTCATTATAAAATGCGTCGTTATATTTCATACTAAGAAATACCTGTGTGATATAGAATCATGTATATTAAATAAGAAACCGAAAATATCTCTGAGGTTCTTAAAAATTAGATACAAGTGTTTACAGTAATAAAATGTATTATGCAGATAATATAATATTAAAGGGAAAAACAACAAAAATGGAAAAAACTACAAGGGAAAAAACTACAAAGGAATAAAATAACTGGATCGAAAAACAGAAGCAATGAAAACCACGA
Organism: Achatina immaculata; assembly: GCA_009760885.1. Classification (NCBI taxonomy): domain Eukaryota; kingdom Metazoa; phylum Mollusca; class Gastropoda; order Stylommatophora; family Achatinidae; genus Lissachatina; species Lissachatina immaculata. The sequence continues at coordinate 56,675,085 of CM019713.1, forward strand.
ATCCAGACAAGTAATATCCTGCGATTACTTTAAAAAAAAACGTGATTAATTATGAAAGTCATCATTGAGGATTGGACAGTAAGAATAAATGGTAAAACAAAATAATTGACTTGACATAAAACAATGAGTCTTTCAGGGGTGCATATTATCACCTTACTTATTTAACTTATATACTGAAAATATAATGAGGAATGTTAGAGAAGATGTAGATAAAGAATATTATGACGCTATAACAATTGGAGGTTATTAAATACCAGAGATTAGATAGCCGATGACACAGTATTACTAACCACAACACAAAAAGGAATGGAAAAACTAATATATCAGTCTGTAATAACAGCAAAGAGCGAAAGCTCTATTTTAATGCAAAGAAAACTAAATTGATGACAACTGACAAAACAAACAAAGCAGTTAATATATGTATCAATGAGGAAAAACTGAAAGAGGAGGAGAGTTTTGGATATCTTGGATCATTACTAACTAATAATGGATATACAATGAGGGAAATTAAAAGGAGGACATCTATGGCTCTTAAGAAAGTACAACAATTAAATAAACTGTGAAGAGGAACAGACAGAACTACAAAAATAAGATTTTTAAGGGTTTGAATCTTTCCGATGGCAACATATGCCTGTTAGACCTGAACACTTAACAAAACAGCTGAGAAACACATAAATGACTTTGAATGTAAATGCAACAGAAGAGTTCTTAAAATATCATGGACACACACACACACAAAAGAACAGATATATCCATACCACAAGAACTTAATATTGAAGAAGGCTGGCTAGTGTAAGGAGTGGGAAAAAAAAGCAAGCAGTGACCCGGTTTTGATTGGAAATCCCACTGGCCAGAGACGGCCCCGTTTGGAATGGAAATGCCCAGTCCTTCGAGTCCGTCGCGGATCAGGTATATAAGACAAGAAGAGAGAAGTTTAAAGGAGATTCCATAAGCTGAGCACGTTGGAGTCCAGCGACCGTGTCATCGTTCAGACGTGTATAGTTTAGTTGTGTGCATTTATAATCAGGGTTGAACTCATATTATTCAAGGAAATGTTTTTTGTTTTTTTTATGAATCAATAACGCGTGTAGAAATATATAAATATATGGACTTCATGCACATAGGATTCGTGTGATTCGCATTGCCTTGTGGATCAGAATTTTTGTAAATACAAGGATCGTGATTTTATAAAAAAAGGATTGTTGTTTTCGTGTTCCTGTTATTTACATGTAAGGTGTGAACGTGTTGTCAGCCTTCCTCCACTCAGTACGGCGGCGGCAAGAAGAAATAAAAGATTGAACAATAATTTACGTCAGTAAAGTAAATATAAAATACTACACCAATAAAATATTAAATACCACACTAATAAAGAGGATTAAACAGAGAAAACTTAAATATTTTGGACATATTAAACGTTATGATAATTTAGAGAAATCAGTCTTGGAAGGGTACATAATGAGAAAAAGAAAGACCAAGGCGAAGATGGCTGCAAGACATCGTTGATAATCAACACCAGGCCATCTTGCTCACAACCAAAAGGCCTATAGGAGAACTGTTAGGGAGGTAAAGTTCTGCAAGGGATATGCAAATGAGTGTTTGATCATTGAGGAAACTGATGAAGGAAAAGAGCATGAGGAAGGAGCGAGGGAAACTGATGATAAACAGAATCAAGAGAAGGAAAGGATTTAGCTTATCTGGGTGTACCATAAACCTCCCTGCCCACCTTGCGTGAAGGCAGAACAAGGTGGAGATCTCAGGGCAGGAAAATTGTTTCTGGGGAGAAGGCATAAGATGTGGAGAGGAATACAGCTTTGAAGAAAGATGCATCATATGTCATATATTTCCCAAGTTAAATTTTGTATTTACAATCTGGGTAATATTTTGTTTGCTGATCATGGAATAATCTTAATGTTTGACTTTAAAACCATATTTTAGGATCATCTGTGTTTTTGCCTGCAAAGATTTTTATGTTATTTACTGTCTCAGTATCTGCAGGATTTCGACCATGTAAAACAGTGCGCGCAGTCTTGCTTTATTTATCGTGGCCGTCCACTTTGCTGGTTTAATTGAAACTTTTCATGATGATCAAAAAATCTAAATTAGATTTAATGCAGAAAAGAATCCAAGTGCCGAGAACTAAAACAGTTAAACGCTTATAATGAAAGTCCGGTGCATTTTCGTATTCAAGAGATCTCTAAGTTTTGCGTTTACCATAATGTCCATATCTATGACCGCTTGTTCTAAAGCACAACAACATTGTATGCGTCAGTCTAAACTCTGTCACAAACGAGTATGTGTATCTAGATTTGTAAATCATCTTAAACTGTCAGTAAGGCTCTGCTGTTGTACTTTCTGTAGGTCCAGGGGAATCTTGCTCTGCCTTGCAAGTGAAGGGAGGCGGGGCCCCAACTGTGGCGTGTCCAGAGGGTTACACCTGCAGTTCCGAAACTAAAAAATGTGAACCGGATACTGCATAAAGGTGAAAGCTGTTATGTATAATTTCATATATCCTGATTTGTTGTGGACGCGATAGTGGTGTTGTGGTTAATGAGGGTCCTTCACGACGAGGTCTGTGGTTCAAGTCCTGTCTGAAACTTCTCAGTCAACAAAGCTGTAGTAGGTTCCATCTGGAACTTGTGAACAGGAAAGATAGCCAAGCATATCACAGCTTGCTTCCCATTGTTACGTGTCTTCAGGTCAGTGAATAGAAGGCTCAAACACCAATCAATAGCTGACTTTCTGGCATGAAAAGAATAAGTGTTATTAGTTCGGTGTACATAGAGTATCATCATTAGCATTAACAGTGAATCAACATTAGCGTGTTATCTGCTCTTAGCATTTAATTAAAAGTACACGTGTAAGTGTGTAAAGCAGAAACAGAAGAAACATGACTGAGACAACAACATACAAAGAGGAAACATTCAGAAGATTAATAGTCGTAAAGAGTGTTATACTGACGAAATAATGAAATAATAAGAAAGAAATTTACAACATTACGCACTCACCACATTTAACAAATAGGAACCTTTTGTGAATTAATACTGGCAACAGAGAACACAAAAAGACAGAGCGAAGGAACTTTGTTTTCAAAGGGTTATGAATTTGACACGCAGGCCCGTCTACCATCTCTTGTCCATACATTCCACACTCCTATTAATAAACAATCTCTTGTCCATACATTCCACACTCCCATTAATAAACAATCTCTTGTCCATACATTCCACACTCCCATTAATAAACAATATCTTGTCCATACATTCCACACTCCCATTAATAAACAATCTCTTGTCTATACATTCCACACTCCCATTAATAAACAATCTCTTGTCCATACATTCCACACTCCCATTAATAAACAATCTCTTGTCTATACATTCCACACTCCCATTAATAAACAATCTCTTGTCTATACATTCCACACTCCCATTAATAAACAATCTCTTGTCCATACATTCCACACTCCCATTAATAAACAATCTCTTGTCTATACATTCCACACTTTCATTAATAAACAATCTCTTGTCCATACATTCCACACTCCCATTAATAAACAATCTCTTGTCTATACATTCCACACTCCCATTAATAAACAATCTCTTGTCCATACATTCCACACTCCCATTAATAAACAATCTCTTGTCTATACATTCCACACTCCCATTAATAAACAATCTCTTGTCTATACATTCCACACTCCCATTAATAAACAATCTCTTGTCTATACATTCCACACTCCCATTAATAAGCAATCTCTTGTCTATACATTCCACACTCCCATTAATAAACAATCTCTTGTCCATACATTCCACACTCCCATTAATAAACAATCTCTTGTCTATACATTCCACACTCCCATTAATAAACAATCTCTTGTCCATACACTCCACACTCTGAATTATGTAACTACATGAAATAAACTTAATCACTTCCTCACACTCATTATAAACTAAGAAACTTTTGGAACAGCAGTACACGAAATACAGCAATCAAGCCATACTTTAGATTAAACTCAGTTAGACTTTGATAGAACATATATCTGTACTTATATAAACAGATACATACAGATGCATATATTCACACATATATATATATCAAATATATGCAAACACAACCACACACTTCCTTATACACACATTCACCTGTATACACACACGTTCATATACACACACGTACATACACATACATATATGTACACACATACATACCCATCTATATGTATACACATGCATATATACATATATACTCACACACATATATATACTATCCATATTCATACATATATGTAAAGTGCGCACAAACACATATACATATTAGGTAAGCATAAAGTTCATCTCAAACAGATATTGACAAAGTTTGAAGTCATAAGAATGAATATTACTTATTTGTTTTACATGAGTTGGTAGGGTATTCCAAAATGGGCAGCTGAGTTAAGAGAAGCTTTTTTTTTAACATATAAAACTCTACTTTTGAGAGAATACAATTGCTTAAGTGTTGACTGTGCTTTGGGTTGGATTTGAACAGTGACCACAAATAGAGTGAAGCATTGTGTGATAAAATTGTAAGAATTAAGTCGGCCTTGTTGAATAGAAATCTTTTTTTGAAGGGTAGAATGTCAAGACGTTTGCCCTTATTTGTAACATGTGCTGCATTGTTTGTCATCTATAAACTTTACTGTTCGTTTTTGGAGTGCGCAAAGTCTTGTCATGTTTGACATGGAGCAACCATCCCAGATTGTGGAACAATCCAATCTTGTTTATATTAATGATATACGTACGATTATATACTCATGTAGTATATTTTCCTCGTGTCTGTGTCAAGAAAGTGTTTAATTTTGGCAAACTGGTAAACTTTTAAACTATCTTCTGGAAATATACCAAGAAACCCAAACAGCAACATCGAAAGTCAGATAGGAAAAAGTGAAACAGTTTTTCTCTACCTGGCGCCAACTAAAGTAGCGTTGCGACGTTCTAAAACGCTTTCTTCTTATGCACCAACTAAAATGGTTTTCTACTGGTGTGATCATTGTCTACTTGTGGAGTACAGTTTGAACTTATAAATTTCTTCTTGTTGTTGGTGTTCTAACAATCACCTAATTTTCTGTATTATACACTGAGAAAATACAACAAGACACCCAGGCTTCCAACTCCACAGAATAATACAAATACAACAACTTAACATAACTTGGCAGTCTTCCAACCAAAACAAACTGGTCAACAATGAGAATTCCAACAAAGCCAATTGGTGTAGTTTATCATCAGACAACACACATTTATTAATGGACAAAATGAGGGTGAAATCATGAATGATGGAAACATAGCCATCAGGCTGAACAAGAATTACATTAACAGTGCCCGGCGTGAGAGAACTCTACGCCATGTGTGCGAAAACCTTACAATGTACTATACACAAAAAAAATCAATACTTACAACATTACCAACAAAACCTCAGCCAACACAGGGAAAAACTAATTCTTCCATCTCACTACCAACAAATTGGCACTGGTAGAAACTCTTCCTAAACGAGATTCCAATTTGCAATAAAACTACTAAAATTCTTCCTACATCGCAAACCAATAAAGCTCCTGCTACAACAAACAAGTAAGGCTCTCTCTACCACATTCTAGAGTCAATCACACAACCTCTCTCTAACACATTCTGACCAAAGACTCACTTTTTCAGCCCATGCACCTCCCCCGCTAAACTAAACCACGTGACTTAGAATTTTCTCGAACCACGTGCTTGGCACACGGTGATGAGTTGTGGTCTACCAGACCACAACCACAGGGTTATACACAATACACTCTGTACAGAATGATATTCTGTTACAAAAGATCTGGTGGTGAGTCTCCCAGGGCAGATAGATCTAATTTTAACACTGGGGAAGAGTGTGAGGCAGAGGTCGCTACTAGTAATTGTGATGACGGACAAAATCCTGACGGTGTTACCAAGGAAAACCCCTGCATCAAACTAAAAAGAAAAATAAGAGTAGGAACATGGAATGTGAGAAGTATGTATGAGGGGAAGTATCAAATAATAAGTGACGAGATGACAAGAACGGGGATACACATTTTGGGAATCTGCGAGCATTGATGGAAAGGATCAGGACACTTCAAGAGCGAGAATATCTTTATATACTCTGGTGGAGAATTAGGAGAAAGAATGGAGTAGCTTTTTACTTGGACAAATTAACATCAAAAGCATTACTAAGTTACAATCCAGTAAATGATAGAATCCTCACTATCAGATTTAAGGGCATTCGTAGAAACGTAACAATCATCCAGATATATGCACTTACATCAGCAGCAGAAGAAGAGGAAGTAGATGACACTGCAAACAGGTACAGAAAAACGATACTGTATTAATAATGGGGGGGGGGGGTTTTAATGTAAAGCTTGGTACAGAAAGAGCAGAAGACGAAGGATATACTCTGGGGAAATTTAGCATAGGACATAGAAATGAAGCAGGTGACAATCTAATGGCGTTTTGCATGGAAAATGAGCTAATGATCGCTAACATACTTTTTAAACAACATCCAACAAGACCTAACACATGGACATCACCTGATGGAAAAACCAAGAATCAAATAGATTACATTTTAGTGCAAAGAAGGTGGAGGTCAAGTATAACGTCAGCAAAAACTTTACCAGCTGCTGATTGTGACAGACATGAATATAAATATAAAAAAGACAGTTATGGGATCAAGACCACTCCGCTTTGATCTTACGAAAATACCAGAACAATACGGTACAGAAGTGAAGAACCGTTTCGAAATCCTGATGGCCGTACAGGAGGAGATGACACCAGATGAACTGGCTACGCAGGCCAGAGATATCTTAATAACAACAAATGAAGACGTGGTTCCAGTAAAGAAACCACAAAAGAATGGGTGGATTACAGCAGGCACACTAGAACTGATAAAACAACGTAGAGAAATGAAGACGCAATAGAAAGTGACAAACAACAACAAAGAGGAATATAAATCTTTAACAAAAGAAGAAGAAACATAAGAAAAGACCAAAACAACAACAACAAAAATACATACAAGACTGTTGTGAAAGAATTGTGGAAGAGATAGTGAAATGTTTTAAAAAATGAAGACATTGACGAGAAATGTCACACCTAAGCTAAATGTAACTTGTGACGAGAAGGGGAATACATTGACAGAGACAGAAGAAATTCTAGAAGAAATTTAAGGAGTATTGCAGAGAAGGGTATGAAACAATCGACTGTGAAAGGAGAAATCAACAGTGTGAGTTATTATTGGAGGAGAAAGAACCCGAACCAACAATAGAAGAAGTTTTATGGGCAATAAAGAATCTGAAAAATGGTAAATAACCAGGATGTGATGAGATAACAGCTGAACTTATTAAAGCAAGAGGAAAAGAATGTGCAACAATCTATCATGCACTATGTAAAAAGATATGGCATTAAGGTATTTGGCCAAAAGAATGGAAAAGAACTGTATTCATACCACTGCCAAAAAAGGCTAACCTGAAATTATGCACAAACTACAGAACTGTTGCCCTGGTTAGTCATGACAGTAAAGTTCTGTTAAAAATCATAATGGGTAGACTTCGTAAGAAAATAGAAGAAGAAGTCAATATGGTCCAAGCTGGTCCAAGGCAAAGAAGAGGATCAAGAGATCATATATTCAATATAAGATTAATAGTAGAGAAATAGAGAGAGTTTAATGTGAATCTATATTTATCCTTTATAGACTACTCACAGGCATTTAATTGTGTACAGCACCAGAAACTTTGGGAAATAATGGAAAATATGGGATTTGCAACACATTTGATACAATTAGTGTTACTGCTGTATCTAGACCAACAAGCAGCAGTAAGAATAAATGGTGAAACAACAACTTGGTTGGACATAAAACAAGGGGTCCGTCAGGGGTGCATATTGTCGTCTTATTTATTTAACTTGTATACTGAAAATATAATGATTAATGTTAGAGAAGATGTAGACAAAGAATATTACTATGCAATAACAATTGGAGGTTATGAAATACCAGAGATTAGATATGCTGATGACACAGTATTACTGTCCACAACACAAAAAGGAATGCAAAAACTAATTATGTCAGTCCGTAAGAACAGCGAAGAGCAAAACCTCTATCTTAATGCGAAGAAAACTAAATTGATGACAACTGACAAAACAAACAAGGCAGCTAATATATGTATCAATGAAGAAAAACTGGAAGATGTGGAGATTTTTGAATATCTTGGATCACTACTAACTAATATTGGAGATACAATGTGGGAAATTAAAAAGAAGACATCTATTGCTTTTCAGAAAGTAAAACAACTAAAGAATATGTGGAAAGGAACAGACAGAACTACAAAAATAAGAGTTTTAAGGGCATGCATCTTTTAGATGGCAACATTTGCCTGTTAGACCTGAACACTTAACAAAACAGCTGAGAAACACATAAATGCCTTTGAATGTAAATGCTACAGAACAGTTTTAAAATATCGTGGGCAAAAAAAAGAAAAAATATATCCATACTACAAGAACTTAATATTGGAGACGGCTGGCTAGTAAAGAGGATTAACTTAGATATTTGGACACATTAAACGTTATGATAATCTAGATAAGATCATCTTGTAAGGGTACATAATGAGAAGAAGAAAGAGAGGAAGACCAAGGCGAAGATGGATGCAAGACATCGTTGATGTCAAATGGATGCATCAGCAGCAGGACATCTTGTTTACAACCGAGAGGCCTACAGAAGCGGTGTTAAGGAGGTAAAGTTGCGCAAGGGACATGCAAATAAATGAGCAATGGTAAACTTTTGTGCAATGAATTTGGTTAGATTGTCTATATGACGATTCCAGCTGACGTGGTGGTCAATTGTGAGACCTAGAGTTTTATGTTCGCTAACACTATCTCTGAAGTTCCAGCATGGAGCCGTTGTTGGTGAATTTGACCAATTTCCGTCTTGCTCTAATAAGCATGAATTTTGTTTTTCTGGTGTTTATGAGCATTCTGTTGTTCTTGCTCCAGTTAATTAGATAGTTTTTTTTTAAACTGAAAAGTTGACTCAAAGTTAATACAATCATTGTCACTAGTGTAAACTGTGCAGTCATCATTAAAAAGATCACAAGATGATTTTCTGAGACGGAGTGGAAGATCATTGATGTACATGATAAACAGGAGAGGACCAAGAATAGACCATTGTGAAACACTATTATCGACCATTATCACATAAACAGACAGACAGAGACAGGCAAGCAGGCAGGCAAATATACAGACAGACAGACTGGTAGGCAGATAAACAGACAGACAGACAGACAAACAGATAGATAGATAGATAGATAGATAGATAGATAGATAGATAGATAGATAGATAGATAGATAGATAGATAGATAGATAGATAGATAGATACATACATACATACATACATACATACATACATACATACATACATACATACATACATGCATACAGGCATACATGCATAAATACATACATACATATATACATACATACAATACATACATACATACAATACATACAATACATACACTACATACAATACATACAATACATACACTACATACATACATACATACATACAATACATACAATACATACATACATACATACAATACATACATACATACATACATACATACAATAATACAATACATACATACAATACATACAATAATACAATACATACATACATACAATACATACAATACATACAATACAATACATACATACATACATACATACAATGCAATACAATACATACATACATACATACATACATACATACATACATATATACATACATACATACAATACATACATACATACATACATACATACAGACAGACAGACATACAGACAGACAGACATACATACATACATACATACACACATACATACATACGCACATACATACATACACACATACACACATACATACATACACACATACATACATACATGCACACATACATAAATACATACATACACACATACACACATGCATACACACATACATACACACATACATATACACATACACACATACATACACACATACACGCACACATATACACACAGACAGACAGACAGACATACATACATACAGACATACAGACATACATACATACATTTTGTGCATTTTAATATAATTTCATCTTTTTTGTATTTTTATATTGAGAGAATAAAGAAACAAAGGGAATGAGAGAATTGAGAGGAGAGATAGAGAGAAAATAAGCAAAGTGTAGAAGACTCATCTAGTCGGAGAGTAGAAACAAAGATTGTTTATTTACAGGCTGAAACTTAAACAAGACAAGAGATGGACGATTATCGATGGCTACACTTGGACAGAAAGTTCCGAAGAGTAACCCCAAGTACAGAATCATTCAGGAGTTTAAAGCAGACAAAGTCGCTACATTTTCTGCCTAGTTTAAAAAGAAATTTCGGCTTAACTGAATTTTTTTTTTCGAGATTTTTGTTTTTGTTTTCAGAATTCACTACACTGAAATTCTAAAGAAAATAAAATTTCACATCTGAATTTCATATTTGATTTTGTAAATAATCATTCTTTGTTTTCTGTTTGTTCTGAAAAGATCATATACAGCAGTGCAGTAAACTGAAAGTAATAGTGTTAGTATTCATGCTGATGTTAACGATGATGGGGAACACATTTGAATTTCAGCTGCGGTTCATCTGTAGCCACTTTAGATAACTGCTTGTTTCTGCAGATACTACATGTAGAGAAAAAGATCAGTGATGATGACGACGACGATGACGATGATGGTGATGATGGTGGTGGTGGTGGTGATGATGATGATGATGATGATACTTGCTGTTCACTATCACTTTTAAATATTAAATATGAAGGCACATAAGGAGAAATACATCCTTAAACTGACTGACCGTGGGCAGACATTTTCTTACCTTACCTCAACAAACAACTGAGACCGTACTACTGATCAGATCTGTCATGTGTTTAAGACTGAAAAATACAGACTTTGGGCTCACTATTGTTTGTGTAGGAATCAAGTAAACAAGAGCGCTGGATGCCTTCATCTCTTCATCAAGATGGCCTGTCACTGAACAAAAAAAAAGGCTGAAGACAAGCGGACATCGCACTCTGCAGTTAAGTCCACTTGTCTTTCTCTTATATCTTATATCCTTCCCGTGCCGTTAAACGTCACATAGGGCTCGCAAAGTAGTTCGCCAATTTTTCCTGTCTTCGGCGAGTCTTTCAACCTCATCAAAGGATTTTATGCCTGTTAATTTGGCCTCTCTTAATATTGTCCTCTTCAGAGTATCACGCGGTCTGCCTCTTTTTCTTCGGCCTGCTGTGTTCCACTTGATAGCTTGTTTTGGGATTCTCTGATCATTTCTTCTCATCAAGTGACCAACAAATGTCCATCTCCTTTTCCTGATCACCCATGAGACTGGTTGTTGTTCAGTCATCTGTCTTATCTCTGCATTGTTCTTGAATTCATTCCACTTGATGCCGAGTATTTTCCTTAGGCATTTGATTTCAAAAGAGTCTAATTTCTTTTCTATTTCTTTAGTTGTTTTCCAGCTTCCACATGCATAAATGAGGGTGGATATTACATTTGAATTGAATAGTCTTTCTCTAGACCCTAAATAAGTTCCATGTGAATGATAGACATCTTACAAGAAAGCAATAAACTGTATCTACTTCTCTCATGCTCTGCAGCCGGCCTTTGCATCATTACCCTTTGTTGTTATGCTGTCGATCTGCGTTTGAATACTTAACAACATTCTTTTATTCTGTTCTGTCTTGGACATTTTTCTTGTTTTTTTTAAATTTTATTATTGTTCTCGTTCTCAGCAGATTATTTTCTATTTGTCCTCAAAGATCTTCTCATCTACTGATCTTTCCGGTTCTTTCTTTAAGTACGAGCATAATGATTATGTCAACAGATCTTTCCTTCTTGTAGCATTGTTTGAGTAAGATAAAGAACCTAATTCTTCTTCTCGATACTCGATCTTGTTCTTCTACTCTCTTTCTCTCTAAAACGTTACCGGTTATAATACATCCTCTCTGTTGTTCTTCTTCATGTCTCCTTTGGTCTACCCTTACTTCTGTTCCCCTGTGGTGTCCATTTTAGTGCTATTTTTTTAGTTGTCAGTCATCCAGAGCACACGTCCCAACCATCGCCAGCGTCTTTCCTCAATAATTTCTACCAGTGGCTTCATCTGCATTTTTGCCAGCAAGATGTTATTTCTTACGGTGTTTGGCCAAAATATTCTTCTAATTCTTCGTAAACATTTAGTCTTCAAAGAATTCAACTTGTTTTCTATAGCTGTGGTGATTTTCCATCATTCACCTCCGTAGAGTAGTACACTGAGAACTACTTTTAAATGTCCTGATTTCCGCCTTCGTGATTAGTTTTTAAGATTTCCGTATAATCTGTAGCATTGCAAAGACCCGAGGCTGTTATCTCCACTGTCTGATGGATGGGTCGAATGATTTAAAGCCACGCCTTCAAAGGTTCTCACAATATGACTGTGTGCTGTGGGGTCTACTACAGAACAGAAATGGGTGCCCCACAGATCTACGGCAGATTCAGAGCTGGGGTGTTCCACCAGCGGGACCTTCCTGGAGGAGATGGGAGACTTGGTACAGACCCTCCATCAACAGGTTCAGAGAGCTGCAGACAAGAACGCCGAGTGCATATTTCTATGACCTTATCTTTTGAATAAAAAAAAAACAACTCTTCTGCCTTCGTTCGTTCTGCTCTTGTTTCACTCTTTCCCTCCAGCTTTTCTCCCCATGTAAGTTCACTTAAAATTCAAGATTCTCGCTCTCTAAATGCAAGACATTTTCTCTCATTCCAGTCCCTGGTGGGTTTTTTTTTTTAGTGGGGGTGTTTAGGAGAAGGGGCGGGGGGGGGGTCTTCGCGCTTCTCATATCACGTGACATCCTTAAAGACGTCACGTGGGTTCACCTTTATTTTTTTAGATTCTTCAGTGGCTCCAATCCTGTATAAATATACACAAAGCCACCGCAATAAAGCTGTGATTGTGGGAACAGCTTTATTACTTAACGAGCATAATTTTTTTAAAAATTACGAGCATAATAAAGAATGTTCTCACAGAAGATGCCAAAATATTGAAAAAGTAATTAAAACTACGAGGGAAGGCAAGAAAGAGTCGTGTACAAGCTTTGCGTACGTGTACAGGTGTACAGTGAGTGCGGGCACCAAACATTGCTGCACTTGTGCTAATATGTCAGCGGTTCCCAAACATTTTTGAGCCCAGCCATCAACCAAGAATGACAGCGACTTGCGCGCTTGAAGAAGGGTTTTTAATTTTAAAAAAAAACTGAAATTAAACAAAAATATACTTATATATCAAGAAATAGTAACGAGTGTAATTGTTATAATTTTATGATTTAATTTTGATAAAATAGAGTAGTAATGTTTTCATCAATTTATGCTTATTTTAGCCAATTAAAATGTTTTTTTTTCTCATAATATATTCTCGCTATCCCATCTGAGGTTTCCTCCCTTCATCCTGCCACCGCCCCTTGACCCTGATTTGGGTTATAAGATTCTAGCTGGGTAGCTTAGTTCCTAAGTTTATCCAGAAACATTACCCTAGCTATCTCTCTCTCTCTCTCTCCAGTTACATAGCGACTACATTAACTAAGAAACTCTGTCCCAACTATCTCTCCCTCTCCAGTTACACAGCGACTACATTAACTAAGAAACTCTGTCCCAACTATCTCTCCCTCTCCAGTTACACAGCGACTACATTAACTAAGAAACTCTGTCCCAGCTATCTATCTCTCCATTTACACATCGACTAAATTAACCAAGAAACACTGCCCCATCTCTCCAGTTACACAGCGACTACATTAGCCCAAAAACACTTCCCCAAGTATCTCTCTCCAATTAAACACCAGGTACCTTTTAGTTCATCGATTAGAGTCGGTCATTATGCTCTCCTCGTTGCCTTCTCTCACACAAGGAAATACAATCTCCAACATTCTCAATCTCTCTATACAACTATCACCTTTATTTCACATACCCTGGAATATTTTCATGACATAAAGAAGACAATGACTCTCACAAGATCTGTAAATTTAGACTCCACATACATTGCACCATTCAATGGAAACATCGATGCATCTAACATGTCATGATCAATCAGCAAAAAATCGTTATCAAAATAACATCCAAGAGTACACATTGCCCACGCTAAACCCTATGGAAGATACGCAAATCTTCACTGTCTCAGATCCTTTTCATGTCCTTTATCCTGGCGATGCCACAAGTCACAGGCATCTGGTATGATTCTCCGTGCTTCGTATGATATCAACATTTATCCATCAGACCCGTGATAACTGTCTCCTTCTACACTCATTCTATCATTCTTTCTTCCTTGGATTATCACGTCCCCCATTACAGTCATGATCTATTCCTTATACTCAGAGCTACCGGCCTGGACAAAATTATTATAAGATATATTAAATATTGCACATCAAAGGAAGGCAGCAGCATTAACAACAATACATCAGATTAACTCGAAACATCACACGGAAAGGCATTCCACACTTCAGGTGCTCTTCCTCGCTTTCTGCGCGGCCAGTAAGCAAAAATCAAAGAAACAAGGATCCACAATAAAACTGTGACGTACCCTGACATGATACTACAACAACAATCCTGACATGATACTACAACAACAATCCTGACATGATACTACAACAACAATCCTGGCATAACACGACAACCACAATCGTGGCATATTACAACAACCACAATCCTGACTTATTACAAAAACCACAATCCTGGAAAATTACAACAACCACAATCCTGACTTATTACAAAAACCACAATCCTGGAATATTACAACAACCACAATCCTGGAATATTACAATAACTATAATCCTGGCATATTACAATAACCAAAATCCTGACATATTACAACAACCAGAATCTTGACATGATACAACAACCACAATCGTGGCATATTACAATAACCAAAATCCTGACATATTACAACAACCAGAATCTTGACATGATACAACAACCACAATCGTGGCATATTACAATAACCAAAATCCTGACATATTACAACAACCAGAATCTTGACATGATACAACAACCACAATCGTGGCATATTACAACAATCACAACCCTGACATGTTACAACACAATACTAACATACTATGGCACCCACAATCCTGATATGTTACAACAAACATAATCCTGGCATATAACAGCAGCCCAGATCTTGACATATTACAGCAATCACAATCCTGACAACTCAGATCTTGACATATTACAGCAACCACATTCCAGAGAACTCAGATTTTGACATATTACATCAATCACAATCCTGACAACTCAGATCTTGACATATTACAGCAACCACATTCCAGAGAACTCAGATTTTGACATATTACATCAATCACAATCCTGACAACTCAGATCTTGACATATTACAGCAACCACATTCCAGAGAACTCAGATTTTGACATATTACATCAATCACAATCCTGACAACTCAGATCTTGACATATTACAGGAACCACAAAAAAAGTTATAAATGCTGAAAAAAACATTCACCTGCATCTGTCCACACGGCTACTCCCTGCATACACTCCGTCCTTTATTTGTTCACAGGTCATGCCTCTAGGTCACTTGGAACAGGGGCGTATCTATAGCTTCAGTCAAAGGCGTTATTTCAACATTTTGAAATGTATATATCTTCTTCTTCTTCTTCGTCACGTTAATTAGTCAGTCTTAATGAAAAAAAAAAGTTTCACAACTTTCTCAGTCAAACTAAACAGTTCCTCGCTGTAATAATAATCACAAACCAAATCCCCCTCCTATTAGCCTACACCAGTGGTTCCCAAATGGTGGACCGCAGACCCCGTGACAAAAACAAAGTTTTTTTTTTTCTTAACTGTTAAATGTTTAACAAGCGATGATAATTTTCAAAAAATGCAGACGGTAGTAATTTTGGTTAAGGTTTGTTGAGATTATTATTATTATTACTATTATTATTACTATTATTATGATTATGATTATTAATATTATTATTACTATTCGGTTGATGAGACTGCTTTGAAGCATCTCGTTCCCTTTCCTTACACATACCTTTATGAACAAATGCTTTCGATATACTGTTACACGAAGAACAACCACAGAAGTCGGTTTAATATTGATCCAGATTTGAGATTAAAAACATGAAATATTGAACCAGATGTGCACACGATTGTTAGGAATAAACAGAGTCATAATTCCTCTCCCCTTATTTAGAATGTCACATATTTCATATTCTTACAGTAGGATTGGTAGCCGTTTAAACATAGCAGTATATGTCGGCTTTACGCCTCCTTGGAGTCTGATAGTGTCTGTTTAATATTTGCTGACATACTAACTTTCTCAGGAAAGGCTTTCACTCAGTGGCAATCACAAGTATATCCTTATAGATCACAATGGCTTTATTGGTGCAAGTGGTGACATAATGGCGATGACGATGATTTGAAAGAAAGGTTGTGACAAATCCAATAAACATGACATTACGTTATTGCAGGAAAGACGACAAATATGATTCCCGGCGTCTACTAACGTCAAGAAGACTTCGACGCCACCAGAATCCTAACACATTCTAAACTTACTGTCCTATCCTACAAACTACTTACGGACGACAGTTGTCGTCCCTAGACTAAGCTACATTCTACTATAACAAGCACAAGACTAAGACTGCCCCAAAATCTCATCTTCCTAACTGATCATATGGCCAGTCTTTACTTGCACAAGCTCCAAGGCCGGAGCGAGACATACAAGCCTTAAGGTAAGAGGAACTAAAACATCAACAATTTGTTAACTAAACTGAGGGACATAACCTTGTATTTACAATCAATCAATCAATCAAGTGCCTTGCCGCGTGGCGTAGGCAATCATTTCTCTCCACAATTCCCTGTCTTTAGACTTGATTATGAGATCCACCGGTGACTTTCTTCCTAGCCACACTGACAGCCCATCCAGTAACTTCTCTCTTTGTCTTCCTCTGTCTCTTCTTCCCTCAATTTTTCCACTTGCCACAGTGTTTCAATTTTCCTCTCTCAGAAAATGTCCTACAAATCTCGCTTGTCTGCCGCTGATCTTCGCTGTAATTTGCCTTTTAACTCCTGCCTCTCTTAAGACTTCTTCGTTGGTTTTCTTGGCTGCCCAAGGTACCTTCAACATCCTTCTTATGAACCACATTCCCATGGCCTCCATTTCTCGCTGTATTTATCGCACTTTAAAATACCAGAATGACTTACCTAACCTCTATCTTCACAAATTACTATACTGTCATATTAAGTTCATTTGTCAGAACACGTAGGAATATTAATTGCTGTCTATGTTTTCTTAAGTACATTATTGTCATTTTGAAAAGTCACCAAGTTTGTACTATGTGTAGTGTAGTGTAGTGTAGTGTAGTGTAGTGTAGTGTAGTGTAGTGTAGTGTAGTGTAGCAAACACTACCATACAGATGTGAAAATTTTTCCAGAGTATACGGGGGGAGGGGGGTCCGTGTTCTAGATTTTGAAACAGCGGGGGAATATAATGAGGAATGTTAGAGAAGATGAAAACAAAGAATATTACGATGCCATAACAATTGGAGGTTATGAAATGCCAGAGATTAGATATTCTGATGACACAGTATTACTGTCCACAACACACACAAAAAAAGGAATGGAAAAATTAATTATATCAGTCCATAAGAACAGCGAAGAGCAAAACCTGTATTTTAATGCAAAGAAAACTAAATTGATGACAACTGACAAAACAAACACGACAGCTGATATCTGTATCAATGAGGAAAAACTGGAAGAAGTGGAGAGTTTTGATTATCTTGGATCACTACTAACTAATAATGGAGATACAATGAGGGAAATTAAAAAGAGGACATCTATCGCGCTTCAGAAAGTAAAACAAATAAAGAATCTGTGGAGAGGAGCAGTTATTCAAATATCGTGGACACAAAAAAGAACAAATATATCTGTACTACAAGAACTTAATATTGAAGAAGGCTGGCTAGTAAAGAGGATTAAAGAGAGAAAACTTAAATATTTTGGACACATTAAACGTCATGATAATCTAGAGAAGATCGTCTTGGAAGGGTAAATAATGGGGAAAAGAAAGAGAGGAAGACCAAAACGAACTTGGCTGCAATACATCATTGACGATCTGCAAATGGATGCATCAGCGGCAGGGCATCTTGCTCACAACCGAGAGGCCTACAGGAGAACTGTTTGGGAGACAAAGTTCCGCAAAGGACATGCAAATGTATGAATGAGGGCATCCGTGGACTTTTGTGAAATGGGGACCACTGGCTTACAGCGCTCAAACAGCGTGTTGAGGTGCAGTGGTAGACCGTGAGAGAGCGAATGGTGGGGTACTACATTTTTAAGAGTTAAAATATTTTGACCACATTTTTGCTGAATGATAATAACCTGCCAGATAATAATAATTTAGTTACTAGATCTGACATTGCTAGAGATCTGTTCCTTCGAACAGCTTCAGGTTTCACATCATCATCATCATCATCATGTGCCGTGCCGACTGGCGTTGGGTATTATGCTTCTCCAGGGCACACGATTCTTCATGCAGGCCATCAGCTCAGTTGGTGATCTCCTCTCACACCATCCCGTCAGACTGTCCAGTATCATTTCTCTTGGTCTTCCTCTTGATCTTCTTCCTTCTATTTCTTCTGTTGTTATAATATTTTCTCATTGCATATCCTATGAAAGTACATTGTCTCTCTCTTATCTTTTTGACAAGATTTTTTTGGGGTCTCTCCAGCTCTTCTTATACATTCTTCATTAGTTATATTTCATATTTATATAATGTGAAATATAATAATGTCAAATATAATGTATACAATACCCTATATAATAAAAGTTCAAACTGCTCTCAGTTATTTTTATTTATCGAGCTTTTATACACCACATATCTATTTATATCTTTGTACATGTATATGTTTACAATTTGAATATTGTTAAAGTAGTGTGTTAACTTTGAACATGCTAAAAATATTTGGTTAAGTGCACTAGAGTCTAGCATTAAGAACACATTGTGTGCTAGGACGGAGTTACTTCGTGTTTTGGCCACAGAGTAGAACAGTTTGGAAACCACTGGATTACATCGAAGGTTTTCATGTTAGATTCGCTCTTCCCCTGAGTCACTTTCCAACAAGCGAGGTCTCGAGGCAGCTGCGACCTTACCTCCCCCTATACTCAATTAAATATTATACCGGTTATCTCCCATTCAATATTTACTCATTTTAACGACATTTCCCGTCCACGTACTTTTTCTCTGTATTCACTGTGCAGAAGTATCTCCTACAGGCTCGTGACGTGAAGCTTAGAGCAAGTGCAGGTCAATAGTTATACTGACCACATTTTCTTTTATTTGACTTATGCCTAAAGAAAATTCTAACATTAAATGTTTCACTTCAAAATCTGTTTACCGGTAAAATAAAGCAGTATTACTGCACTCGGCACTGCTTAAAGCCGTAACACAGTACTGTGTGTTATTACAGTTTCTCTTACATGCGCACTAGGCTCAGAGACAACCAACATATGTTACAATGATATTCTCTCTGTAACGGAACAACCCAGGTAACACTGACTCCACTACTCATCCATACACTACATTGACCAGTTACAAGTAATTCACTAACTCAACACCATTGATGACACATACATGAATCCAAGAAATTACAGGATTCAGCAAACACAATGTAAATGTTTAATGATGAGATCCCATTTGTACGATGAGTGTTGTAACGAATGTAGAGTGCAAAACTTGATGGATACAATTACAAATGGTCATCCAAAAGAAACATCGCCATAGGACCAGGTCAGACATTCAACATTTGTCCAAAAAAAAACGTGGACAAATCGACACACAAATCTACATGATTCTACAACAATTTGTCTTAAGAAAAGCAATCCATCACTACAACAATTTAACTACAGAATCTCTATCCCATCCTAGAATCAAACACACAACCTCTCGCTACAACATTCTGACCAGAACTAACTTTCTCAGCCCATGCACACCTCCCGCTAACCTAAACCACGTGACTCAGAATTCTCTCGAAACACGTGCTTGGCATACAGTGATGAGTTGTGGTCTACCAGACCAACCACAGGGTTATACACAATACAATCTGTACAGAATGTTATTCTGTTACAAAAAGATATATAGAAAATTCTAACATTAAATGTTTCACTTCAAAATCTGTTTATATAATCTGTGTATATATATATATATATCTTGCCACGATTCGAAGACACAAACAATTTTTTTAGTTAAAATAAAATCTTAATCATCGGCCGTCGTGTGTTCTTGTCCCACGCATTAATCATAAACTTTATCTCGGAGATTCTTCTGGCTGAGTATAAAAGTCGATCGCCCAGTTAATCAGAAGATAAGCGCTCTAAGAGTGGACTTCTCTCTTGTCTCCTGATCTCTTATATTTTGGTTAGTAAGCTCTAGATACCGGTCTTTTGTTTCATCAGTCACAGTAATTTACTGTGAGTTCGTCTCATACAAATGTAATGAAAATAGATGAGTGCAAGGTTCCGTTTTACAAAAAGATAGATAAAAGAGATGACGACAGCGGTAAAACTGGTTCTAGTAATAAGGTAGACAGAGGTGTATAGTTCTGTCTTTCTTACGACAAGGAAAATGAGGAAACTGAACAGAAACACAAATGGCAGAGAATAAGTACGAAAGATGATAGCGAATAAATGAAGGATATACAACATTCAATATTTCGGCGTGAGCCTTTAGTTTAGTCTTTCTTACGACAAGGAAAATGAGGAAACCGAACAGAAACACAAATGGCAGAGAATAAGCAAGAAAGATGATAGCGTATAAATGAAGGATATACAACATTCAATATTTCGGCGTGAGCCTTTTTTAAGGATTGCATATAATGTATGTGTTGTAGTAAGAAAGTTGAGCAACAACTAGGAGGAGGCCAAAAAGCTAAGTCTACATTTTTCATCTGTTTTTCGTGTTTTTAATCTGCTGTGTTGTTTTTGTATGCGATTCTTGAGAAAGGCTGCTGCCGAAATATTGGATCGTTGTACATTTTTCATTTATATGTACTCATCTTGCTTTCTGCCATTCTTGTTACTGCACACTTTCCTCGCTCTTTTTTTTTTTTGTGTAAAACTGAACCGTGCACCTATCAGTTTTCATTACTAGAACCAGTTTTACCGCATTTGTCTTCTCCTTTATGTACCACATAACAGTGTAATGTGTATTATTGACAATATAAATGCCTCGGAAGAATTTCTTTAATTTACGCTAATGTTATCTTTAATTGCTAAGAGAGATTACATGCTAAAAGAGGCTGTAGATGCTGTACGATTAGGCTTCAGGGAAGCATAGCTGGCACTGTTCCCTCTAAGCTGCGCGGCCGCGCACAAAATGTCTGGAGCCGCACAAAACTGTTACTTTTATTTTCCAATTTCCAGATATTACTCCGTGCTATAATTGCGATGAAGACAAATACAATGATGGTACATGTTTTTTTCCTTTACTGTTTTTTTCTTGTTGCGATATGACTTTCGGATTGGATGTTTCAGCTGGTCTTTTATCTCGTAGTTTCGGTAGTGCTGTAGCTGGACTGTGAGGAGGCAAGTGGGCACACAGAGAGTAGAGAGTAGTTAAAATAAACGAGCAGATGAATTTCCACTGCTGAAAAGTATAGCAGGTCTATCCTGTTACTAAATATAGAAACCATTAAAGTGTGTGGTGTGTGCGTGCGTGCGCGTTGGTACTACACACATTTGCAGACACAATATTTTTTTTTACACGTGAGCTGAACATTTTGGACACAGACCGCAAACTTTTAGAGGGAGCATTGATAGCTGCTACGCTAGCGTCAGAGATAGCGAACCATAGCTGACCAAGACCCTATCCCACCTCTCCGTTGGTACCCCCAGTAACAGGCATAATCTGGCTAACAGGGCAGGGATCGCCATAGTCCCTATGGTGGTGGAGTCTGCTAGAGAAGCATTGGACACCCCCTACTGTACTCCAGGACTGAAAAAGTGGCTGCCGTAATCCACTCCCTCGCCGATACGATGCTATAACTCCACCTCCACACCATCGGCTGCAAAGAACACCAGCTCGCAGTTACAGGGAGATAGCATACAACAAAACATGCTAAAAATATGCACTGCACGGTCTTACAGTAACTATATTAAGTATTTCACATTTTTGTAAGAAGGAGGAATTCTAACTGTATGAAAAATAACGTATATTGCATCATAACGAATTTCTACCTGAAATAGAATTACTAAATCAGCTGCTACGTGGGTTGACCCCTAATGTTGACCCCTACGTGTTGACCCCTAAGTGCTGACCCCTACGTTTTTTTTTTCGTTCTCTAAAGCAATCTTATAATTGCTGGGTAGACAGATCTTTTTTTAATACCACTGAGGAATATAGGTGGGGGCGGGATATATTTTTTTTCTTTGATCTGTTAATACATTAAGTTATAGTCACACCTGGCTATCTTTCCCTAACACAGAGTGAGTCAGGTACCAATCTGTACAAGTAATGGACTATGATCGTTAAGTCAGAGCTGAATCATCACTAGATACGTGAGACAAGCTTGCAAAACTAGCACTAGGATCTGATCAGTAAATAACATTTACTGCAATCTATGGCGCAGAACACATCACATGGTGATTTCTATCACACACAAAAAACAATACATCACACACAAAAAACAATACAAGAAAGATGTACTTACATTCTGTGCTATTTATAGTATAGCTCTTCTGGCCAGTAAACAGTTCTAGAATCCAGATTTATAATATAGCTCTTCTGGCCAGTAAACAGTTCTAGAATCCAGATTTATAATATAGCTCTTTTGGCTAGTAAACAGTTCTAGAATCCAGATTTATAATATAGCTCTTCTGGCCAGTAAACAGTTCTAGAATCCAGATCGTGAATTTCACATTCCGCACACGATCTCGAAGAAAACGCACACCAACAGTCAATAATTAAACGCATGTGAAGACTTTCCGCTATTGTTCTTATTTCAGATATTTTCCAGCCATGAAATCGGTCTTACTTTCCCTCAGCATCATCCTGCTGCTTGTAGCAACAGTCAGCGGTTTCGTATGTCCACAAAATTACTGTGACAATGTGGATTGCCCGAATGTTACAGTGGAGAACTGTGATGGAAAGTTCGTGACAAAAGGCAGCACATGTGGCTGCTGCGACGCCTGCAGGACTCTCCTGAGTATGTCTGATTGTTACACGTAAAATGTGATTGTTATAATTCATACTGCGAAACATTTGTATGATGCAGAAGCGTGAACATTAAATATGAAAGCTGAAATACGTCTGAGGTTCTTGAGATGTAGATATTTAAGGTAATTGTTTGTTTATGCGATCTCCCTGTAACTGCGAGCTGTTGCTCCTCGCAACCGATGCTGTAGAGATGTTGAGGCACAGCATCGTATCAGCTTAGGAGCGGGTTATGGCAGATATTTTTGTCAGTCTCGGACTACAGCTAAAAAAAAAGCAGGAGGTGTGCAATATTTTTTAACAGACTCCACCATCATGGGGACTATGGCGATCCCTGCCCCGTTAGCCAGGCTAGGCCTGTTACAGGGGGTACCACGGAGACGTGGGACAGGGTCTTGGTCAGCTGTGGGTCGCTGATTGCCTCATCGGAGAAGCGTCTTCACCCCATTTACGGTAATAACATGTTTTGTATGGACAGGAAAGAAAAAAAAAACTACCAGGACAAAACCAACTGAAAGAGAAAAGTAAATCATCGAAAATCATGAATCCAAACAGGTTATTACACTTTTATTATTTGTTAAAGACATCATAAAATAATGAAAGCAATAACTGAGGAAAATGTTGAAGGAAAAGAGCGCCAGGGCGGGAGTGCTTGTGACGAGGAACAGAATCAAGAGATTGACAGGATTTATCTCAGTCTGGTGCAAGCTGGGAAGAGACCAAGATGGAGATCCCAGGCAGCAAATTTTCCCTAGCATAAGATGATTACTTGAAATACAGCTTTAGGAGAAAGATGATCAAATGTAAAATACTCGCAAGTTAACTTTCACAGTTGCTTCTACTGATCATGAAATAACCTTAACTCTTTTCCTCCAAAATAAAACTGCGAGAGTTGGTAGAACTTGCAGGCCTAGCAATACTCTGAGTGACATTTAAGCCACACAAAAAATGACATAATGTGACATATAGCATGTTTCTAATCCAAACGTTGTTTTAATATTATACGGTAATTTCCTTCCAGTTTCTGTATACAATAACTGCTACGCAAAATTTGTTCTAGAACACAGTGGAAATTAGTTCGGGAGTTGAAAGAGTTAATATTTAACTTTACAATCATACGACGTTAAGGTCGTTCTGTGTTTTTGCATATAAAATTTTATTACT